>JAVJGJ010000039.1:845896-864821 GCA_035590215.1 Microhierax caerulescens | reverse complement strand
ATGCAGCAGCAAGGAGGGACCGTCCCCTTGAGTGTGAAGACCAACGGGATGAGAGGAGGACATGCCGTGGAAGAGAGAGGGAAGAGCCCCTGCGGGGGAGGAGGACCGATCGCCAAAAGGAGCTGGAGCTGGAGGTCTATGAGCGCCGCAGCCGCCACACAGGTGACAGGGAAGACCGAGGTCCGCTGAGTTCCCATAGGGATACACGCAGGAGAAGCAGTCTCCAGATTCTCGAAGGCGAACAGGAGAGTGATATTCTGTACCGCCGCCCGGCTATTGAATTGCAGCGTGAGCCGTGTGACAGCATCCCCTGCGAGCCCTCTGGGGACCAGGAGCGGAGGAACCAGCAGCTTTTACATGTGGAAGAAGCTTCTGAGCCAAACGAGGATGATGGACGAAGGCACGGGAGGAGCCTCTATCAAACCACGGAGGTGGATAACAGAGACCTCTGCCCCGCAGGAGAGCAGGCGTCTGTCACTGACGTCAGGGTCCGTTACATCCCCGCTGAGCCCGACGTACGGCCAGAGGTCCGTGCTGTCCCTCAGCCCTGCGAGCCTCAGACCGTTGCATACCTGGTCCACACGATCCAGAATTTGAACGATCCCAAAGCTACCACCTACGAGATTGTGTGCCACCAGCCCCACGACCTGGGGCAGCCCGTCTACATGAAGAAGTGCTACGCGTCATCCCAGCCACCGGCAGTCCCTTGTGACAGAGACAACGATCCAGAGCCACAACCCCGAAGAGAAACAGGGGACCCTGAAGCACCGCGGCAAAAGGGCACACCAGCTTCTAGTGCCCAGGAAAACACGAGGGAACTCAGCGAGCCACAGGAGAGGTCTGGAAAAGGGGTGAAGGATGGGCCTTGCCAGGCTTCTGCCTCCCAGCTGGATGGAGTTAAGAGGGACGCTTGCCGAGCAAAGCCCAAGCAGGACAGGAGGGACAGGCAGTGCCCCAAGATACCTGACACGGAAGAGAAGAAGCATCAGCCCCAGGGAGATGGATCAAAAGCTGCCAGGGAGCAGGTCCCACGGGAGCCCAAATCCAGCTGCCAGGTGAGGGAGCGTGAGGATGGGGAGGTGAAGAGCTGCCCACCTCTGCCCCAGGCTCCAGAGCCACAGGAGGCTCTCGAGCAGGGCCGGCCAGCCACCAAAGAGAGCCGTCCCCAGCCACCCCGGAGAGATGAAGCCAGCCACTGCCAAGAGGATGCAGAGCTTCCCCCTCCGGAGAAGAGCCGCCAGCCACGGCAGGAGAACAGCAAGAGGAGCCTCCAGCAAGTGAGCGATGCCCAGCTTGTGGAGGACAAGCCACGACTTTGCACCAAGCAAAGCCAGGGAGCCCCCAGCCCCCCGGTCTTGCAGGAGGCACCGAGCCGCTCTGCCAGAGAAGAAGCCACGGCACCTTAAGGGGAGGTCCTCTCCTCGGAGCCGGTGGGGCTCCTCCGTGTCTCTTTGAGGATCACTTCTGCTCTCTGCTTTCAGCTTAGGGTGTCACCGTGAGGTGGCACAGAAGTGTTCGACACAAAAGGGTTAACTGGGTGGCTCTGAGAGGGTGTCAAGTGGCTTTGGAGGTTTTCCACTTAAAAAATCCTCAGCAGCTAGGTAGGCAGAGAGCTCCCCCAGGACCTGCACCTTCTGCCTCCCCACGTCATGTCTATCCACCTTAATGCAGTATTTAGTCACTTCTCTGCTCTAATTGGATTCTTCGGGTTTCTCTGTCCTTTATGTCCCTGTCACCCCTTCTACCCTGTGGCATGATTGTTCTGCATCTCACTGCACTCACATCTCCCCTAGCCCTGTGACTGGCTCCCCTGGTAGCTTCTACCGTGCAATGCAAAAAAAAAAAAATAATTAAAATCCCAGTAGCTCAATCATACTTATTGTGTGGCCTGAAAATCCTCGAGTTTGGCAGGGGGGGGGGAACCCACCACTTCTGTAGATTCAGTGGTTTTGGTTACACCTTTCCGCTCCCCGAACAGCTGAGCAGAATCTCAGCTCCAGCCTCACAGAAGCTTTGAAGCAGTTGAGTTATGCGGTGGTTACTGCAGGGTAATGGTGGCGGGTGGGGGGTCTCTTTCTTCTTCACACTGATGTATTGCATGAAAAATCGGAATAAATAGCTGATGACTGCACTGACTGCCGCCATCCTTCATCCTTGCATCTAATCTCTGCAAGGGCCTCAGCCTGGTGGGAGGGTGTCCCAGTTCAGATCACACATTCCTCCTAATCCCAGGCACTTAATCCAGACAGGGGCTGCTGAAAAGCCCACCAAATCCCCCCTCCTACATGTCTAGGAGCCTACGTACCTCTCAAACCCCAGCCCTCGCTACTGATGTGCATGGTGTCGGGGGCTGCCATCGCAGCCGGCACATGCTGTGGTCCAAGACCCACACAGGGATGCGCGGAGGCACCCGTGTGTTCCAGCTTTCACGGCAGATGAGCACACCAGGCAGAGCCAGCAGCCCAAAGCCAGCCAGGTCCACGTTCTCTGGCTACATGCACCCACCCGTCTGCCTTTCCCCCTGGGGCCGCCCCATACCTGGGACGGCTCCTGGATCCTCGGGCAGGAGAAGGGCAGCAGCACAGCAGGGAAAATGCACTGGATCTCACCCGTGGTGCAAGAGGCTGGGGATTGAGATGTCCATGACCCTCTCTGGGGAAAACTAGATTTTATTCACCTTTCTTTCCCTTGAACAAGAGGGAACCAATTCCCTCAGCAGCAGATGGGGCTGTGGTTCTGCAAGAAGACAGAGAGAAGCAAAGACAATCCCGGCACCATCTGTGTCTTGCTCTTAAATGCAACCAGAGCCCGCTGGCTAGCCAGGAGGAACCAGGGCATCTCAGGTCCACCACAGCCTGATGCAGCCTGGGGGGCCAGGGCTTCTCACCCACCTAGCCCTGGCCACCGTCCTGTGATGTCTTGAAGTGCCAGAGGGACTCAAAGGGTCTGTCCCAGCCAGGGGCAAGGCGGATGCATGGGGCGATGCTCTCAACGCTGTCCCCTTTGCACACGTGACAGTCACACGTCTTGGTGACAAACATATGGTGGGACAGATGGTCTGTCTACAAACAGGGCCAAAGCCTCGACTGCAAACACACACGCACAGCAGCAGCAAGAAACAGAAACCTCCCGAAATCCCTCACTGCAGCCAGGATGGGGCCAGGCCACCACTCCCCTGGGATCTGCCTTTGCAAGGCGGGGGGACAACGCCTGCCCCTCAAACCAGCTTATTTTAACGCATAAAAAGAACTTTGCAAAATATAGGTAGAATTGCAAAATCCAAGGAGAAGAGCAGCAAGTCTCCTGACCTCAGTTCCCAGGTTTGGAAAATAATTTTCATTTACGTGGACTGAACCGTTTCCAGTGTGGGAGGGGGTCGGGGGGAGTGCTTTTCCCCCAGTACATGAGAAAAAAGGAGTTTGGGGGCAGGTAACTGGGGCAAGAAAGGAAAATACACTGGGGACAGTCGTCCCCCCGATTTGCTGCTTCCCATTCTCCTGCTCTCTGCTGAGTCAGTCTCCAGGAGGATTTGCTGAAGAGCCTGCTCCCTGGAAGCTGCCCCAGACCCAAAAGCACATCCCACCTCCCCATTACCCCAACCTCTTTGCTCCGGGCCCCCCCGGACACTTTTGGGGAAACACGTACCACCCAGGGCTGGGAGCCACCGGGAAATCCGGCCCTGGGCGGGTGATTCTGCGTCAGTGCCGGTGGTGGGGAGCGGTGCTGTAACCACAGGACGGCTGCGCAGCCACGGCTGAGCACCACACACACCCCAGCAGCTTCCCCGGCTCCTGACGGATGGGAAGGGGCCGAGCATCACAGCCCCACGTGCTGGGTCCTGAGCAGCCCGAGCCCCGCAGCGCCCACCCTCCTCCGAGCTATTTGGGCACATCACTCACCTCTCCGAGTGCCCTTTGGGTCCCTCCTGTCTCTCCTCCGCTTCTGTGTCTCCATGTTTTCAGCTCTCCAGGGTCTCTCACTGCACAGCAGCATGAAGGCGGCCAGCCCCAAGCAGGGAGCTCTGACCAGCACCGCTGGGGGACAAATCCTGGCTGCAGCCAGCTCCCAGCACAGCATCCCAACCCCATGGGGCTGCCTTCTCCACTTTTACACCACGAGAAGGTTACGAGATGTTACCAGCAAAGCTCAGCAGATAGGAACGCTCAGGGCCGAAGGGGCCAGGAAAGCGGTGACCCCCGGGGTGGGCAGCCCTGGCTGGCGGGGGGCACGCTGCCCACTCCCCTGTGCCTGCTCTGCCTTTGCCGGCCTCATTAGATAAAGCTGGGGAAGCCCAAATGTCACCGTAGCGAGAAGAAACGCTGAGGATGCTCCGGGTAGCAGCAAGGCAGCCCCAGGGGGGAACGCAGCGCTGAGCCTGGGGATGAGATGAAGGGAGCCGTAAAGACTGAGGGGGGAAAAGAGCTCGGAAGGAGAAAATGTGAGTGTAAATAACTGTAAAGAATAAAACTCAGGAGGGAAAGGGACGGAGCCTAAAGGAGGGGCCCAGCACATTCCTGTCCCTGAGCTGGGGGCCGCAGGCAAGTCCAGATCTGCCGTTAGAGCTGCCATTGCCCAACGCAGCCCAAGGGGCTGAGTCAGGGCTGGGCGCTGGCTGCACCGCGAAGGGCGGTGGCTGTGGCGTGAGGCTCGTATCATAACCGCCCCGGCTCCTGCTGTGCCACATCGCGCCGCGGCCCTGCCGAGGACTGAGCCCCCCCTTTGCACCCCAGCCATGGTGAGTGAGCCGGGACCCCGGGCTGGGGCGGGAGAGGGGGCTCGCTGAGGGCAGGGGGGCGGTGGGTTTTCCTGCAAGAGGCCCCAGAGCTGAAGGCGAGAGGCACTTTGGCATGGGAAAGAGCAGGCGGTGCCAAGGGCTGAGCTAAATCTCTGCCAGGGAGGGGGCCTGGGCGCGGGAAGAGGGGGCAGAGCTGGAGAGGGAGGGCAGAGGGTCCCTGCAGCTGCAGGGGACTAGGAGGTGGCATTTGTGTTGCTCCCCTCCTTCCCTCCCCTCCTTTTTCCCCCCACTGATGCTCCTGATGCCCAACATCAGACTGGGGGCTGCAGCTCTGCCTCCACCCCATCCCCCCCTCCCCCCCCCCCCAGTGGGGTAGGGGGATGCAGAGGGGCCAAGGGGCTGAGGACGGAAGCAACTCGGCTCCTCGAAAATTAACCATAAAAGGCTGAACTGAGCCTCAGGCGGGGCAGGATGTGGCCAGGAGTCCCCAGGATGCTGAGGTTAGGCAGGGAAGGGCGGACCCCCCCCAGCTCACCCCTGCACTGCCCTTCCCCAAAGACCGGAGCCATGAGGAGGGGAAGAGCCCCCCACGCCCCCTCGCCCCTCTCCATCCCAGCTCAGTCCCTGCTTGCAGGCAGCAGTTCTGGCAGCCATCTCCGCTTGCATTTTTCTCTCATGACTCAGGTCTGTCCACGGTCCAGGCAGGGCAGGGGGCGGGAAAGGGGGGAGGACAGGCTTTTATCTTTCCAGCGAAGCAGCCCCAGCCAAGCCATGCTGGAGAGCGTGGAAAAAACAGGCACATCGCTGTGGTTGCAGCACAAGCTCTTCCCAGTCCAGGACGCTCCTCTGATGGGAGCTGACAGCTCCCCAGGGGATTTTCCATGAACCACTCCCCGATCCCCTGGGTCCTTCCTGCACCACAGCGCTGTGCCAAGGCAGCAGAGGAATTAATACCAAGTAAAAATGCAGCTGGACAGGTTTGGCATAAGAAACTCTTTGAATAAAGCAACTGCAGGAGGCCCCTCTCAGCCCAGCCTTGCTCCAGAAATAAATGGGGTTGCTCTTCCGCAAGCCCAGAGCTCCCCGCGATGCTCGATGCTCGCCTGAACTTGCTCTCGCTCCTGCAGCCCACAGAGACGGAACGCTGCATTGAGTCCCTGCTGGCCGTCTTCCAGCGGTACACGGGGCGTGAAGGGGACAGCTGCAAGCTCTCCAAGAGGGAATTCATGGCTTTCATGAACACCGAGCTGGCTGCCTTCACAAAGGTGAGCAAAATCCGGGACAGAAGAGCTTCCCGCGGCGTGCACTCCAGCCCCTGGGGTAGCAATCAACACCTCTGACCCACGGACCGTGGGGTGGGCAATGGGAAAAGCTCGCTCCCACCAGAAGCCAAAGCATGGCCCGCTTGGATTCTGCCCCCCTCTGCCAGTCCCTCTCCTCCTCACAGCTCCAGTTCCACACGTGGGGCAGGGGGTCCGGGGCGGGGGGGCACCCTTCCCTCCAGGCAGACACCGATTCCCATCTCTTTTGCAGAATCAGAAGGACCCCGGCGTCGTGGACAGGATGATGAAGAAACTCGATTTGAATAGCGACGGGCAGCTAGACTTCCAGGAGTTCCTGAACCTCATCGGGGGCATCGCGGTGGCCTGCCACGAGTCCCTGATACTCAAGCCCTAGCCCGGGTTGCTGTGTCTCCTCCACCACTGTCAACATTCCTCAAAGAAGACCAATGCAAAGCTGGAAGCAGTGTCCTTAAGATGGGGACATACCCATTCTTCATTTTTTATGTGTAAAATAAAAGGTTTAAAATCCTAGTGTAAGGCACGAGTTCATTTCAGCATTGTGAGCGAGGAGAAAGCACTAGGAAAGTAGTCCAGCCATGGAAGGAGCTGGATCTCTAGGTCCTGCCCTCTGCTTCTCCACTGAAGTGAGAACACGCAAGTTCTCAGCCCTGTCACGGCTGGGAACTCCAACCCACCTGGCTTTGGAGACCCTCCAGCCTGTTAAGTACCATGGGAAAAGGTACAGTAGCACTAAAGGGTACAACTACACGAGGTAAATGCAAAGGCAGGAGCAATTCTATTATGGATAGATCTGCGCACCAGCAATTACACACTAATAATTCACGGAAGCAGCCCCTGCTGGCCTGGTAAATTATTTCAGCACTACAGCCTCCATTTTCCATGAACTCCAAAACCCTCCAAGTCTGGCAGTTTAAGAGTGCAAAAGAGAGGGGAGGGGGGGGGAAGTGAAAAGAAGAAATTAATTCTAATCTCTCACCTATCTCTGTCAGACCAACTGAGCTACAAAACAGGAAGATCAAGATGGTCAAAGTTACTTTATTCACGAGTGAAGCTGATTATTTTGAGCAACGTTGCTAGGACAACAAAACAAAAAGTCAGCACTAGCACTTGAACGCTGAGCTGCTCTCCTGCCACTTCCGTGGGGAGCAGAGCTGTCCCTGAGCAGGGACAGGCTCTGCACGGCCCCTGGATCCTGACGGGGAGAGCCAGGCTCTTCCTGCTGTCCAGGCTGCGGCAGGGTCTTTGAGCTCTCCTTTCAGGAGCCCAACGCTAAAGGATCGAAGAGGCAGCTGCCTCTCAAGCAGTTTCTACGTGCGGTAACAGGGCTCAGCAAGAGCCACCCTTTACCTTCTGGAAAAGATTTGCCTTGAGACAACAGAAACTTCCCATCAGCTGGATCTGGAAACAGAAGCACAAGTTGCGACTACTTGGAAGCAGCTAAGTCTCACTACAACATTCCGGGGTGGGGAAGAGCAGGTAAGACACGGCACAGGCATAGCCACGGCAAAGAGATTAGACTAAAAGCTGGAACGGTGGGAGGTGGAAGTTTGCACGCTGTGCTGTGAAACGGGACCGTTTCCCTCCGAGCTCACACCTCCCCAGGACAGGCACATCCTAGCGGAACTGGAGCGGGCTGATCCGCATCCCGATGACATCTTTGCCGATCTCTGTCACCTGAGGAATAAAAGGGAGATGATTAACGCTTAAAAACAACGCAACAGCCCAACCCTGCGTGCAGTGTTCAGAGCCTAGACTGTTCTCGAGAACGCATGCTGCCGATCGCTGCGATGTCAGTCCCTGAAGGCAGCATTTAACCTACACAGCATTTCACAATTCCCAGACTGTTCTACCTCACGCGCCAAATCCTCCAATATTCAACTAGAGCCACAACCCATGCCAAGCCAGTTTATGGGGAGCACAGGGGAAGGTGCTGAAGGGACTTCTGAAGGGAAACACCACGAGCTAGGAGCAGGTGGTAACAGGCGTCGAGACCCCCTTACCGTAGTGACGCGGCAGATCTTCCCATGGAACTCGGGGCAGTAGCAGGCTCCGCTGAGCGGACACTTCTCCACGGGTTTGCCACGATAGATGGGTCGGTAAGAGGCAGCACAGATGTCAAAAGGATTGTGCATGTCATAGTTGAGCTGGTAGGTGTCAGTGGGATTCTTCTCACACGCTGACAAGATCTTGCGAGTCTGCAAAAAGCAACCACATTGACCAGAGGGGCAGCGAGGAAGCAGTCCCAGCAAGGGGGCTGCCACGGCAGGTATTTCTGCCCATGCACCTCACCGACATACCTGCTGGGCCACCTCAGGTTTTGGACCCAGCTCCAGCAGCCGACGGGCAAAAGTAGCAGCTGTCTTGAAGTTTTTGAGTTTGAAAAAGAGGTTGAGAGCCGTACGCAGCACCAAGATCATGTGGACGGGCTGCAGGTTGGAGTGGGTGAAATAGGCGGCCATCTGCATGGGACAGAAGGAGGGGAAGTAGGGATACAATCACTACCAACCACGTGAGTAACTGGATGCCCTGAAAATGCTGCAAGAAACCCCTCCCAGGTAACCACTGCCACACCTGCTTTAAAGAAGGAAATGGCAGAATTCAGGATTCCCAACACCTTTTTAAACCCAAAGGCTACCTCCCCCTTAACCCCCTCATAGTGAAGAAATTCAGAGTTTCTGTACCTCACAGATTCGTTTCTGCTGCTCCAGGGTCTCTTTGGGCAGCTTCTTTCGCTCAATCTCCATCGAGAGTCCTACAATATACTCCCGGCAAATGGCTATCAGCTGCTGAGCCTTTCAGAGAGGGAGACAGAGGCAGGCAGTCAGCCTCCCGCCCCACGGCCATGCCAGCAGCAGACGGAAGAGTCTGCCCCTCACCTCGGCAATCTCCTGCTTGTTGTCCACCACCAGCAAGGGCACGCTGAGCAGGATGGAGCGGAACTTCTCCACGGCCTCCTCAAACTTGCCAGCCGTAGTGAGCTGGTAGCACAGCTGCAGGCGCTGGATCAGGTCGTTGAGTTTCAGTCCGACGGCAGGGAGGGCGTTCTTCAAGCCAGCTTCTTTCCTGAAGGGACCAAAGAGGGGTTGGGGGTACAAACGGGACCACTGCAGAGGCCAGCGGGAACGCACACACTGTCAGCTCGACTGCAACTTGTCAGAAACATTTTGACCTACGGCCACGCTGTTTTCTTTGCCATTAGCTTAGCACAAAAGACACCTGTGCTTCCAAAATGCTGCCACCCACAATGCTCAGCTCTCTGCATTAGTGCAGCCTGGGAAAGTCTGGCTCATTTTTTGACACTGGCTTCCAGGCACCACTGTAAAAACACACCTGTGGTTCTCTAGATGCCTCAAACCCAGCTTTGTGAGAGGCAGAAACATTAGTGCTAAAAAACACAGCATCCCAACTGCCTCACCCTGGGTTTAATCTCAAAAAAAAAACCCAAAAAAACAAAACCCAAAAACAAAAAAAAAAAAACCAAACATGAAAGCAGTTCTTTAACATCTTTACATCTAACAGCAGGCAGGAGAAAAATCCCACTAAAGTTGGAATGCTCCCTGTTTATACCCAGCAAAGAGGAAGGCTCCTCTCTTCACGACAGTGGGAGGGACGTTTCTGGCTACAACTGTCAAGGAGGATCTGGGAGGTATACGGCACAAGGAAAAAAACACAGAAAAGGAGCTAACCCAGTTGCTTACCAGTTGCGATGTGGGTATCCATACATGGTAGGGAGACACGGCAGGGCTTGGTAGGTCGTACGGCCACGGGCATAGGTCTGCAGGAACAGCTGCTTGTAGGGACCAAAGTTTGTTACTCCTACCTGGTCATGGAGGAGCTGAAAGAGAAGCATTGATCTGCTGAGTAAAAGTTGTCTGGGGCTGTACAAAGGCCACGCAGCTATCACTCGGGTTCACAGCACCTCTTATTTTATACTCAGAGAAAACAAGGCACAAAATGATTCACAAAAGGACACAACATGAAGCTTCAGAATAGATCAGAGACAAAAATACATGGGGACAAGGGGTCTGTTCCTTAGAAACTCCAGGGGAAACTTACTCTCATTGCTGTCTCAAAGGAGCCTGCCAGAATGTGGTCAACAGGAAGCTGAGAATTGTTACACCACACCTACGAGAACAGAAGGGAAACATATACAAGAGGAATTGTGTACGTGCACACATCTGTCTTACCTACTCTCATCACCCCTAACTCCCCTTAAAGTTCCTACTTTGTGCTCACAGATGAGTGCTAACAAGGACTGAACCCCAAAGAAGCAGCAGCGAAGCAGAAAGCTGCTGAGAAAGGCAAAGACTTGTGCCATTACCTGAGCCGGGCTGGTGCCCTTGGTGGGTGGCACAAAGAATCCATCCTCTGCTGTCCCTGCAGGACCAGCAGGAACATCCTGGGGGAACACACAGCACTGTGATTAGTGTGGAAGTGTCCAGCACCCAAATGAAATCAGAGCTGGCCACAGCTGTCATGACCAAGTCTCCAAAGAAGCCCAGAACACATTTCCACCACCACAAGCTGTCATTGCCTTCCCAAGTAACTACACTGGGCTACTTAAGAAGCCTCCTACCAGTTCAGGGGGAAGATCCAAATCTTCTTCGACTTCCCATCCACCTCCTTCTTCCCGTCCTTTACCTAGACCTTCCTCTCCAAAGCCCTCTCCAGCATCCACAAAGCCATCTGCACAGAAGCAGCAGGGGCAAAATAGTCAGAGCTCTTACACAGGCACACACTTGCACTTCTGCAAGAAAAACTCATGGATTCACCCACCTTCATCCAGCTGCAACTCTGCATCTTCTCCCCAGCCTTCAGTGCCAACAGTGTCGATATCAATATCAGCAGCCAAGGCACCCCCTTTGCCTGCAAAAAGGGCAGGATCCTTCATTTATTCATCTCTGAGCAGGTCAGGTGTTAAGTGAAGAATGACATTAAGCCAGCACCCTCCCCTCCAATTGTCAAGTCCCATCCTGTGCTAGAAGGCCAAAGATTTGAAAGATCTGCCAAAGGTGGTGTAAATCCTAAGCTGGATTCCAACCTCTGCTACTAACACACAAGCTCTGAGATTAACGGCAACAGTTTAGGAGCCATGGAAACAAGTACCTCCGTTCTGCGTATCCCAGCTTAATGCAACTTTCCAAGCACAAAGCAATACCTTTGCTAGCAATTGTTCCTTCGAAGAACCCCTTGGAGACAGTCAGCAATGGCCAGTTGGTATCCAGAGGCATGACAGGAGCAGGAGGCTGCAGCAGCTTTGCATTGTGATCAATTTCTGGGACCTGAGCAGAAAACAAAGGCCACATAAGGACAACGCTATTCTTTGACCTACTACCTCCAAGCAGCACAGACAGTCTCAAGGCTGACAAGCAGTGACTGGAACGCAGCTGGTTCCTCCCTCCCAGAAAGGAGCTGCCTAGCCAGTCGCACTAACACCAGATCCCACTGTCACCTTCTTCCCAAACTCTATAATACTTCCAACTTTAGGAAGCATTAGTCAGTTTGCTAACCGTTTCCTTTTCAGGATCAAATGTTTCCTTCAGGCTTTCAGCTTCCTCATCCAGACCATGAGTTGCAGCCGTGAGATAGGCCAGGGACTCTGAAATGAGATGTAGCGAACATAAGCGCAGGTTCTTCATTGCCTAGAGAAAGAAAACTTCACCCACCGGCACACACAGCCACACTGTCACAAAGGAAAGACGAGCAGCATCCCAAGGCATAGAATCACACCTTTAGGGTGTCACTGGATTTAGGACTAGAATGTGCAGGCAACAACACATTTGAATATGCTCTACAGTTGATTCAGGTCTCCTAGGTAGTACTCTAGCTCTTGGGTTACTTTCTGCTCATCTGACTCAGTTTCTTAGGTAAGGGATTACACTGATCTGCCTCCAAAAGTTACTGTTCATCTCAACAACCTCTTCAGCTTCTCTCCACAGGGACGTATGTTAGTCTGATATTACTCACTTTGCCCACAGTTCTTCAGGATCCTCACTCTCTCTGCCACGTCTCCTAGATACAAGGCATTCTGGTAGTGGCCACTCATATCTTTACGGATCTCAGCTAAACCAAAAGAAAAAAAGTCATGATAGCTTTGCTGTTCCTGGCCCCCAAGCCACTCATTCCCTCTGGGAATGACCCTCAGATCCTCTTATCTCATTCTTCTTTGCCACCACCCTGGAACTCACCTATCTTCATCATCTTCCGAAGCTTCTCCAGGTTGCCAGTGATGAGATAGAGGAAGGAGAGCCTATCGAAGTTCTTGGTGCGCTGGTAGCACATCTCCACAATCTGGTGATTGCCCTGCAGCAGTGCCACTTCTCCCAGTTTCTCCCAGCAATTCTTGTCATCCAGAGCTTTGGCTGCTTCCAGAGCAATCTAACATGAGAACAATTGAGGTGGTTACAAAGGCTTTGCAGAAAGCAGTTTTCTCTGCAGGCTTCTGTTGATAATGCCAGTGATGGAAAACAGAGGATCACAAGGATCGCTGCACTAAATCACGGCCCCAGCTGAAGGCCTGCACCTTAGGCTGCTGTCATCCTCAACTCTATCACTCCCAACTAATACTTCTTCCCAGTACTCCTCCTCCTCCAGGCAACAGAAAGGAAACGATGCCCCAGAGGACGTGCCTTTCTGCCTTTCTCACAGCACCACCCGCCACCTCACCTCAATGTTGCCACACTCCAGTGCCAGGCTGAAACGGGTCTTCTCATCCTTGACAAAGTGCAGGGCCACCTCTGGGTAGCCCTTCTTCTGCAGGTAGGCAATGATGGACTGGCCCACAAGCTTAGCATTCCTCACCATGTGCAGCACCTGCAAAGAAAAGGCCCAGGCACTCAAGCTGCCAAAAGGTCCCTTTTACCCTCGGGTAGAGGTCAAGGAGAAGTTCTTCCTGTCTCCTCACCTCATCATACTTCCTGTTGATCAATGCCAGCTTGAATTTGAATTCTGTGGGGTCAATGGTGAGGACCCTGGGGCGGCACTCTCTGTCCAGGCAGTACACGTTGTTCCCCTTCACACGGGTAACGTAGATAGGCAGGTCCAGGGTACGGATAATTCCATGATCCCTGTGCCGACACACAGCACACGCATGACAAGTGCCAACACAACGCACCTGTATGACTACATGCCCTGTTTCCAAGGAGGCTCAACACTCTGTATGTTATTTCAACCCACATTATAAAATCAAGCCCCAGCCAGATGAACACCGCAGCCATCCAGCCCGGTGATGAAACGCCAGTGCGCAGGGTAAGCGACCAAACACAAGTATTTAGCTCTAGCTGTCTCTGGGTATGTCCACGCTGTAATAAAAGTGCCATTTCATAAGAATCAGCTTTGGTGTCTGCCAAAGAAAAACCCGTGGTAGTCTGCACAAGGCCTGCCAGCTCAAGGACTCGGCGCACGACCCCCAGACTCACCCTGTGGTGACAGCATATTTGATGTGATTGCTGGTGGTATAGATGAAAACACCACTTTCATCCCAGGCACCGCTCTTCACACGGATGTTTTCATGGATGTTACACAGTGATTCCAGCTTTCTGTTGCAAATCATGATGGCTGGAGGGGAAAGCCAAAAGAAGTAAGGTTAGGGAATCCTCTACTGTTAAACATCTGCCTCTGAATTATGTGCTTCTCTCTTCCATAGTCCCAGTAACAGGAACTATATTGTGTCACACACGAAGTGGATGATGGCACCCACAAGTAAACTGTCACCATCTGCCTTTGCTTTATGAAAGATTAGCTGGATCACTCTGAGGAGTACAAGAAACCCTCTGTTTCACAAGCTTACAGAAAGGTTTTGCTGAAGAGATGAAGCGGCAGGGCCCACACTGTGAGTGTCTTCAGCCACAGAATGGTTTCTCTAGCAGAGACTCTGCTCCCAACCACGGAAGGAGCTAGCGCGCACCAGGATCCACGCGAAACGCTGCACCCCGCTGATGCTTACCGTGCTTAGCAAGCAGAGCTACGTGGGACATGTCAGCCGACCAGATGACGTATTTCACCTTGGAGATCTTCACCGAGGCCAGAGTTCTGGCAAAGGACAGCAATGCCATCAGAGGTGAACAACACCCCTCCACAACAAGCTCTGTACGGTAACTACTCGTGCCAAATAGCCCCAACCCAATTTACAGATGCTCTGAAGCCCCTTTTTGCCATTCTGGGCTATAAAATCCTAAGGCAGAACTGAGTGACTCTGCAGCCCAGTGCAGCAAAACAAACCTCTCTCCATACCTGTGCAATAACAAATGTATCTGTGTGACAACTGACTTCCAAACCTAGAATCCTGAGGGGGTTTTAGGGGTAGGCTTAACAGAACGAGGGAAATAAGGTCTTTCCAAGCAACATCTGCATTGTTTAATTCACTCGTAATTTTCCCAACAATACTAGAAAGACAAAGGCATACAAATTAGGAAACGAGGCAAGTTCTGGGACCTACACAATCAACATACACTGTATCTATCTGCAGATAATCCAGAACCTTCTCAAGCCTACAGAAATGGCCAAAAGCACCAATTCCTTGCCTGTTTCTCTGTGGCTAGCAACACATATACCAGCACAAACATGCTGCCAAAAGACATTTTGAGCAGATATAAAACCTAAGGGACAAGACATCAGGCAAGCTTAGCTTGATTGAGTTTGGGCTTTTTGATTTCTCTTCACTTTTATAGCCCCCGATTCTGTAGTCACAGGATTTACAAGGGTATGGCACACATCTCCCTGTGATCAATGGCACCATGCCTGCAGCATAAATTGCACCTTGGCTATGTTTACATTCTGCTCTTCGTAACAGTTGTTAGCCGTGGTTTGGATCAATCTGACGCAGCCTGCAGCTGATGCTAAATTCTGGAGTGCATTAATAGCTATTACTTGTCCCCAGAGGGCATACGCCAGCAGGATTACGATATTAAAACTTCTCCCAGCAGACTGGATCTTACCGCTTCTGCTGCACGTCAAAGAGGGTGATGGAGTCTGCATCTCTCAGTAACAGGTTCCCCGTGCCAGCATAGAAAATCTCATCACAGTTCGGCACCTGCACCTTCTTCGTGATCTCATTCTTCAGGTTTTTGATAAGGATCTGCCATTTGGTGAGAGGAAATGTAACAGCACAGGGCAGTTAGGTAGATTCTACAAAGGAATTCAGGATTATTTTAACTCAGAATTTTTGTATAGCTGAACCTGAGTGACAAGAGGCCAAAGTAAGAGACGCAGCCTTGCTCATAGCAGGATCAGACTTCATCCTTCTAGAAAACCCAACCACAAGTTTGCCAGGTGCAGACACAGTGTATCCTTTCTTTTCAGCCCCACTGCTGTCATTGCTAGCTGGCTGATACAGTTTGCAAGCTCTCTACAATGAGCATATGAACAAAGCAAGTCTTAGGGAGAAGTGAGAGAGAACATAGTGTAGATAGAAAAAGGAAATGAGGAAGTTGAGAGGGGAGAAACGGCAAGTGGAGAAGGGGAAGGCAGGGAGGAGTAACAGAATACACATGAAATAAACTTGAATCTACAAAGCCAAAAAACACTGTGAATTTAAAAAAAAATAATAATAAATAAATTACAATACCCTGCATGGGGCAAAGAGCAAGACTTAATTTCCCTTCACATGAAATAAATCCAAGCGGGGAAAACTTTCCGTGAATGTCTTTCCTCCTTCTTTCTCCTACTGCACTCCACAAGTGAGAACAAAGAGCTTTATTAAAAATCTAACCTCTATTTTCACCATTTCCCCATTACTTGCACGCTATGAAAGCAACCCGGGTGGTTCCACAGTCCTGTTCCAGCCAGCTTTCATTCCTGAACTCACCTGCTGTAGCAGGCTTCCAGCCGCTGAGCCGAGATTTACCGTTAAAGTTAAATAACATTTCAGCTCATTACATTTCCACTGTATTGTATTTCTTTGTGTACGTCTGCAGCCCACTCTCTACTGACAAAGCTTTGCCAGTCTACTCGGATCTCCAATAATTCTGTTAACCCAATCTCCCCGCTTTCCATCTGCATGCTTCCAAATGACAACATACCCTGTTAAAAAGATGACCCTATTAAGCTTGTCCCCTTACCGAGTGCATGCGATCCAGGACTGCAAAGCGGTTACGAGCTACCCACACAGCTGTTAGCCCGGAGGAGCGTTTCCCTTCAGGGGCTAGGAAGAGCAAAACGCAGGCAGTGAATAAAACCTCTGGCAGGCTCTTACGGCAACACATTAGTCAGTCTTGTTTGATCCCATCTTGGCTGTTGGAGCTGCTTCCTACTCATTCATGTTTAACCTGAGGCTATGCACAAGACTCGTTTCCTCCCCCAATGTCCTTTCAGATCTCAGCGTGGCCAGCGCCAGCCCTTCTCTCCAGCCAAGGCACAAGTGGCTGGCTGTAACGCCGGTGCCACTGCTTGGCGCTGAAGCGGGCCATCCTGGGCGACAGCACCGTCTGTCAAGCTAACGAGCAGAGCCTTGCTGGCCAAACGAACCGAGCAGCGAGGGTCCCGGCTTCAATGTAAGCCCCCCTCTCTCCCTCTCCCCCCTGTAAACTGATATAACGAGCTGGAGGAGAAAGGCTGCGCTCTCCCCAGCACGCAGCTGTTCTCCCAGTTCTAAAATGCTAATACAAACACAGCGCTCTGCGTGTCAGACAGCGCAGAAAGAACAGTGCTGCAGGATGGGCTTCGGATGTGGAGAAGGCTTTTCACAGCAGCAGAAGGGAACAGAGAAATGAAGAGAGCGAGCTGCTGCTGTTTTGGTAAAATAAAATCTTCTTTAGTTCTCAGCCCGTTCCCGCCAGTCCCGCTGCTCAACACGAGCGTTTTTGGAGACACACACACTACACCAAGCGCTCCTTACCAAGCATTGAGCCATCTGCGGCAGATTTACATCCTGACAAATGGTGACTTAAACACAACTGCCTCACCCCTCAGCCCTCATTTACTACCCAACACAAGAAAGACTTGTCTGAATTCAAATCCCTGCTCCGCTCAGGGTTTTCCAATGGCAACTCCACCTGTTCTTCTGACTCCCCAAAACTCGGCGGTTTTACTGGCTTGAAGCCTTTATCACTGACTGTAGATCAGGCAAAAAACGATTGAAATATATTACCCAGAAGACTGTTAAAGAGTGATAAGAAAGCTTAGCTTCCTAGTCAGGTAAATAATCTGAAGGACATGAGGATGACGACTCCAAGGCACCTGTTAAATACCTACAATATAGCCCTGGGAAATCATCAGAAGGTTGCATGCATAGCAGCTTTCTGGAGAAGATACTTATCATCCAGTAGAATTTTACGCACTAGAAGCGCCTGGTTTTCATGAAGCCTTGACACTCCTTCTTCTGGAAGAAGAATATCCTCTTTCCTCATTTAAACAGTTAAAAGCTGGGTGCCCCCAGACAAGTCAGCTTTAAATATTTCAATCAAACTAAGTACTTGAAACATATTCTGTAACATTTAATCTAGATAGAGTTACTAAAAAACTCCCTTTCTCCTCCTCTCTCCTAATACACATGCTGACTGCACTCAGCAAAGAAATCCTCCCTTCATTAGACCCACAGAAATCAATAAATCTATGAACAAGTGAGCTGGATTCCAGGATAACTCATTCATCACTCCCACTCATTTTAAAATCTTTACTGCCATGACGACAGAGGCAGGAGGAACCAGCTGGAGATTCAGATCCCAAATGAAACTCATAGTTAGGAGAAAGAATTACTTTTTTTTTCCCCTAAATCATCTTTTGACTTGTAAATTGCACAAAACTGATCTGGAATTTGCCGAGAGGAAGAATGACTACTGGCACCCTGGCACTGTCACTTTTACAGCCACTTTTCAGAGTATAAAACCTCTTAGAACAAAACATATCTGGTTAAAATCCATCTCTGTTGACAAGCCAGGAAGGCTGCCTGCTGCGTCAAAAGGGAAAACAGAAAGTTCCTAATAACAAAATTATAAAATATATATTTGTAGCAGTAAAAGTTTGGGATGAACATGAATTTTTCAAGTCAGTGTAGTGTGATATAGTGAGCAGGAAGCCTGCCAAATGATGCGTGCTGCAGAGGCACTGGGAAACACAGAGAAAGAGTCCAAGAGAGGCTTAGAGAAATGAAGCTTTTTTATATGTAACACAGACATACACACAGTTGGAGAGTGGAGGAGGGGACAGCTACACAGCAGCAAACACTCGCAAGGATTAATGTGAAATAAGAAGTGCCTACCATCCGGATTCTGGGAGTCTGCATCCTTGGGAATAGTGTATAGGTCATAAGTACTGTTCTCTAAGTTGCTGGCTCTCTGCAGAGAAGGGGAAAAAGCCCATTTTGAGATAGGATTTCACAGAACCAACTTTCACAGCCTTGAGGAAAGTTTTTTAGCACATTATGTGCTAAAAAGTCAGCAAAACTGACTTACTGTGCAGAGAAGGACAGCGTTCTCAGCTGGGTTGTATGACATATTGAACACGGGGAACTTGGAACCACTGAAGAAGAGTCATGGAGGAAAGAGAAAGTTAAGAGTGGACCAAGGCTATTTCTACCAAAGTCACCTTCTGATAAATGCTTTTTCTGAAATATATTGAGTATCAGAAAATTTATTTCCTGAATCAAAATGGCTTGGAAACACTGTAAGAACATCAGTGTTTCATAAATGAAAGAGCTGCCATTTCAGTTTGAAACTTAAAACTAGTTAAAAACAACTTTATATCTATGCACAGATAAAAATTGACCCCCAAAAACTTCCTGTAGGCTTCCTAAGTTCATCTGACAGAAAAGTCAACTGAAACTGAGGTATGTGACCACAACAATACGATATTATCTGTAAGCGAGAAACTACTCAGGGATTCAGGATACTGACAGCACCTCTTGTAAGGTGACAAGCACCCATCTCCTACCTTCGCAGCTGCATGACGG
>JAVJGJ010000039.1:834343-845783 GCA_035590215.1 Microhierax caerulescens | reverse complement strand
ATCATTCCACCGTCGTGGCCTGAGAAAAAGCTCACGAGAACTCAAACATGGGAAGGAAATCCTGTGGGTTTTCCTCATTAAGAAGATGATATTACCGAACCCTTCAAACCAAGAGCCAACAAAAATCATAACCAGTGACTGCCAGCCCTACCTGCTACTCCTCGGCCTGACCGAATTAAGTGATTCCACTTCTTTCCTAAGGGCCCACCCCCCCTCTGGGTTTCCTAATAAATCTAAGATCTGACACTCTTCTAGAAATACTTTGCCTCGCTCTCACACATTTCTGTAAGTATTAATACTCCAGCGTGGGTTCCCCTAGGATCTGTCCCGTCCCTCCTTAGCCTTAGAGCATTTAGCTACTTAATGCAGAGGCTATCTTCTTCTAGCTTTGAACTAGAGCTGATACAATGTGATTGTGTTCCACTAAAGGATCTTTTCCCAACGATACATTTAATAAAAGCATCTGCACTTCAGTGTGTTCTGCAAAGTGTGCTAAAAAGAGGCAAATCCTATGCGGATTTCTATATGGAATACATTTTCTCTTCAAAGCAACCTGCCAGACACCAAGTAGGAGCTTTTTTTTACCTGCAGCAAAGAGGTTGAGGTTGGGATGAGCAGCCAATACCCAAAAGCGATCATGATCACGCCGAAAGGTCTGGACTCCCGTGCTAAACACACAACAGAAGGAATAAGGAAATTAAACAAAATGGAAACCTTGGTGCAAACTTCAGTTCTCAAAATTAAGGCCCTAAGCTTTGCCATAGAGACTATCGCTAGCATTCAGCACAAGGAATCCACTGAGAGTTCAAAATACTGTATTCAAAGCCTTCTGTCAAATAATATATTCTCATTTAACATATTTTCAGCAGCAGCATCACTAGACAAGTCAGCCCTCTCCCACTGGCTTTCAGACAATTACAAGCCTTGCTCTTAACGTGTCTCAAAGGGACAGAAAACGTGAAAAGCGTGACTTCTCGTTCACAAGTTATCAAACACTAGCACTGATGTTTTAAGAACTGCGAGCGTTCGGTTTCTCTAAGAATAACTGTAGGTCTTTCATACGTGTAAGAACTGTCATAATAAGATTGAGTCAGATGCCTGACAAGCACTAACCGTTTAGACATATCCCAGACACGGATGCTCTTGTCTTCTGAATTGCTGAGGATTAGTTCCTGCCGTGGGTGAAAGACAGCGCACGAGACGTTGTTGTAATGCCCCCGGCAAGTGTCAACCTCCCACGCCTTCGATTCTAACCAGTAGTAGAAAAGAATGAGGAAAATAATGCTTAAAGAGGTTAAACTCTGCCACAGCAGAAGTATAGCAAGCACTTTATTACAAAGCAAACTGCATCAGCCACTAGTTACTACACCAATCTCTGTGATTTTCATTTACGATCTCTCTCTAACCACTAGCGCAGCTCACCTAAGAGAAGCAGCTAAGCCAGATTACTAAAGAGCTGCTAAGAATTGTATACAGTTGAGCTGGACTGAGCTAACAAAAGCACAACCATCCCCAACGGAGGGCTTCTAGCTTTCAAATCATGTCCCTTCCTTATTCCATCAGTGCATATTCAAAAAAACTTAAGAGTCAAGTTTTTCTACTCCTACAAGCTTCTGCTCAGCAATGTGTACGTACCAAAAGAAGCGTTTGCCAGAGATCTCAAATTGCAAAAGCCAATGCTGCTTGGGATTCTTTACCACTCTACTATACAGACATGTTTGCAAAGTGTAAATTACCTCCAAGGTTCAGCCTACAGACGTTCAAACATAAATTTCAACTCTTAACCCCCTTCTCCCTGTGGGCTCTGCCTAGGGAATCCTCTTACCATTCATCCGCCAGATCTTCACTTGCCGATCATCAGCTCCCGACACAATAAGTGGCATTGTAGGGTGGAAGGCGGCCCAGTTCACCCCACGATCATGGCCCTACAGGCAAAAAAAGAAAACAGTCACTTGAAGCAATTTGGTGGCTGAACGGAACGAGCAAAGGAAGGACGAAGCAACAGAGACCGCAGGCAGGCTTGCCAAGACACAGCTTTCTCTGTTTTTATACACCATGCTGCTCATACCAGACGCTTACAGATAGTAAGATTATAGATGCCCACAATAATAAGCCTTGTGGATACTGTTCTTCACCAGTAGAGCAAAGCTGAAGCTCAGCAGCAGAGCAGCACTGCTTCCTAGCTTTAACAAGCTGCTGCAGAAGGCTGTCTCTACCATCATCTCCTCTGTTGCTTCCAGTAACACAAGGTAATAACATCTGCTCTTTAACTGAGCTTTTGGCTGTACAGAGAAAACCATCTTTGTTTGGTTACAGTGCAAACATCTCCAGATTTTAAACTCAGAAAAAGTTATACCATAATCTACAAGGGCATAACACTCCATAGAGCACAGTCAGGTGTTTCAACTCTTTATTGCTCTGCTGTTTTTCTGGGGGTTTAGAGGATCATTTACACCACAGAGGTTTCATTAAACAAATCTGAAAAGACTGTACTGCACACACACATTGACTCTGTACCTCAAGAACGTGCTTCACAACTGCATCCGTTGTCCCGAACAAATCCACCCCCGTTATTCCCCTGACATCTGATTCCACAGCTCCAGGGGACAGGTTCTTCTTCCTTAGGCCTTGTGGAACAAAAAGGAAGGAGAAGCAGGGGTGGAGGAAGCAAAAATTGTATTATCAAGACAATGTTTCTATTTTAACAAATGGAGCACTCTCCTGTGCTGTTTACACACATCTTCAGATGGGAACTGGGAACTTGAAAGGGAGTGAGAAACACCCAGGACCCGCTTCCACTTCCTCCAAATGCACGAGCTCAGATGAGACACACCAAAAGGAAAGTCTGCAATGCAGCAAATCGTACGAAGGATCGCCTCACAGACAGCAGCACCTCAGCAAAGAAGGACTGATACATTCCAATTTCTCCCCCTCTAACCCCTCGGCTAATCTGAACTTGCACCTTTCAGGGGGCTTCCACCCACACTGCTCTGATAACCTCTTGGTTATGGATTCGGACAATCTGCCCCGACACAAAATATTTTCAGGATCTAAAATGATACATCTGCTATCCTTCATTAAAACCCAACAGAACACAGTAAAGAAACTGAGAATCGAAAATAGCTCCTCCTCCAGCAGTGCACAAGGAAAAGACTGCACATGTAACACTCCAAAACATGCTTTTCTATTTAAAAGTACTTGGCTCAATGAGGCTATCAAGAAATTTAGCAAGAATAAGAAAAAAAACATCTAGGATAAAAGCAGAATTGCACTGGTATGGATGCCAGAAGAGAGGGAAGTGTAAGAAGAAAACAAACAATACTGAAGACAAAAATAATTTTCTTGCTGCAATTCTGATTCCCAAATTCCTCACGGATTAACAGCCAAATAACCTCTCTGGTGAAGTTAGTCTAATGAAACCAATGCGTTAAGCAGCATCTCAGAGCAGAGCACAAACGCTCAGCGCACTGAGTGAGGTGCATGTAGAGATGGGTAACGGTGAAGGGCTTGAATGGCTGAGTAGATACTTCTAACAAAGTACCCCAGAAAGGAGGAATAAAGCATGTAATCCAAGAAAGATGAGTGAAGAAATGTTAAGACTTCTGGAAGAGAAAATACTTGAGCCTCTGACAAGCCAGTGAAACTGGACTGGGAGACAAGTGGAAAATTTCTGGCGTAACTGCACAAATCGAGAGGGAAGGCAGGACACTCACAGAACACGTCAGCCTCTTGTGTTGCTCTGGGGAGGGAGCAGGGCCAGAAAAGGGACTTGCAGCAGAAAGGCAGATATTAGGCATTCTGAGGACAGCTGTTAAAAAAAAAACCCAAACCTGAAAAGGAGACTCAGCTCAACATGCACATGAGCACTCAGGAGAACAGATATTAAAATAACCAGAGTAAAAGGGCAACATGCTAACTGTGAATGACAAGTTGCAAATTAGGAGAGAACGAAGATGACAGACGGTCCTTTGAAATTTCTTTCGCTCTACTCTCTCCTTCAATGGAAACTAAAGATGGCTCTTGGGTACAGACTCTTTTGTTGCTCGGCTCTGGTTCTTTCCTGTCCCCATAATCCATCCACATTCAGTGAGCAATTAGAGAAGCCCAGTGGAAGCTGAAGTTGTACCAAAGGTTTTGCCAGCCACCAACACACATCCACTGAGGGTGCTCTGGGAGAGACAGTGCAGGTCCTACAGACGCTATCGGGGCGCTCTCAGCTCAAGCCCTCCCAGTCCCAGGGCTTCCCAGAGCTGCCAGACCAAACCCTCAGGTGATCCCCTCTTAAGCTGGTCACCCAGATCAACTAGACAGAGCCCTGACAGAATAAAGAAGCTTCCTGCCAAGCATCAGACACTGCCATTTCCCAACCACGAGTAAGGTTAAACAGGAGTTGGTGTGTGATGTTAGAGCACACACAAAAGCACTCTGACCAGGGTAGGACCACTAACACCCTCCTCAGGGGTTAATACTTACAAAGAGACAGAGAAAAAGAGATTATTTCGTAGTTTCTGCAGGTTAATATCAGCATCATGAGCAAAGACTTCATTCCACAGCACAGGTGAATAATCCAACACAAATGTTCATGCATTTTAATATATACAATCAAGCTTATTCTGACTGCATTCACACAGTCTCTCTCAGGACATTAGCATTAACGTTGAGCAAACTTGTTTTGCATCAAACATCCTTTATCAGCAGGTTTCAAACCAAGGAATCCTATCCATATAGGAATTCGGAACAACAGGGCCATCTTCATGCTGGGGTGCCTAGCCTGGGTCACACTCCTCATCCCTCACACTCTCTGCTGAGGCTGACAGTTTGGGGAGGAGGATTTTGGAATGTGGCCTTTAAACTCATTTAACTGAGGGCCTCAAAGAACCAGTGCTCATAATCCCAAAACCTGCTGAAAAAAGTTCCCCCTGATGTCAGCAGAAGCTGCAAGGTAACAGCAGCACTCAGAAATGAAGTTAAAGCTCAACATCAAATGATGCTCTCTCCGATTAGGATTATGTGCACGACAGACGTCAGACAAAATGGGGAAATAACCCTTCCCAAGAGACTGCTAGAGCCAGAACAGAATCCTGCTAAGGATGCAAGTCATTCTGGGGAAAAACTGGGGGAGTGGAATTGCATTTTGAATCCGTTTCTCATCTCTCTGTAGGTTTTTTCCATGCACTAGTATTCTTGTAGTGTCGTGTCTGACTGGAGCGACAGCTGAGTCAATAATTCAGCGTGTCTCTAAAACCCCTCATCACATATCAGCTGAGAAAAAAAGGTCTGTACTATCTCCAAATCAATTTGGCAGCTGGAACTCTGCTGAGAGAGAGTGTTTGTGGGAGAATGCAGCAGCAAAGCTTACTGGCAGAATAGCTGTTAAACTCCCCAGGCTGGCAGTACAGAGAGGGGGACAGGTTTTAAATAACCAGGATATCCTGTCCCCAGCCCCTACTGTTGACACAGCTGGCCATGTCTGAGCGTGTACCACAAATAACGCAGTGTGCCCAACCAAAACTGCAATGGCGAGAGCGGCAGGTCAGACAAAGTCTGTCTCTACAACAGTTTATGCTGTAACACCACCAGTACTGCCCCCACCGCCTCCCACCAGTCTCTTACCCCCCATGTCTTATTTTCTTTATTTCTAGCTTTTCATTTAGGGATCATATTGCATTCCGTTCAGTCACCCTGTGGCCTAGCTGTAACTAAGAAAAAGCTAAGATACTGGTGAAGTACTTCAGAGTTTTGACTTGCAGCTCCTGCTTTGATCTTTAGGCCATGCTTCATTTAATGAAACAGACAAGCAGACTGAAATAGATGAAAGAATTCCTAATATCATCTTCCTGTCACCACCCACAACCTAACTCCTTCTAAAAAAAAAAAATAAATAAAAACCCAAAACCTTTTTTGCAATCCAGACCAAAGCCTTTTTATCTTTCTCTCAGAACAAATGACTTCTTGCTGCCTCCAAGAGTTATTCAAGGGCATAAAGGTGATCCAGATATTTCTAAAATCCTCCTACAAGCCTGGCATATTGGCAAAGCTGATCAGCTGACAACACTATGTCCCTTCTGACGGCAATATTCGTTGCCTGTATTGGCTCCACAATCAGACTGGGAGATTATCTTGCAGAATCTCCATCTTTAGCGGTTTTTCTGGCTGCACAAAGCTACAGCTCACCTCGCCTGCTGGCGCAGACTCGCTCCAAGGAAAAGAGCAGACTGGATGACACCCAGAGGTCCCTTCCAGCCAACATCCTACAACTTCACTGAAACTGAGGGGAACAGGTTCCTGTCAATAGAGAATTTTTAATTTTCTGCCTGGGGCTGCTGCAGTCAACAGGCTACTCTTCCTGCTGTCAGATCCGAACTGCTCTCTCCTGCCTCACTTGGCTTTCAGCAATTGCAGTTTTGAAGTGGGCTTTGCCACTGGGCACCCCTTGATCTGGGCAGCTCACCAGAAATATCCCAAACGCGCACAGTCTGATCCAAGCTGGCTGACACTACCAGGTCTTCAGAGGGGTGAAACTGGGCACACATCACATAGTGGTTGTGTCCTGTCAGCACACTGTAACAAAAAGGACAGAAAACACCATTTAAACATAAGATTATAAAATAGTACACACTCCAATTTGCATGAACAGTAAGAAGCTCTTATTTGTTCTTACAGACAGCACTCAAGGGTCAGCTTTCTGACACCAATAACTGCAGAGGCTTTGGCAACACATTTTAACCTCCACAGATTTTCAACCAAACAACATGTGAATTTATGAATATAAATCTCATGGCATTAGAATAAACATGCAAAAGACAAGATTGATGGAAATACTCAGAAATTATCGTTTCTCTTTGCCAGTTCTATTCCTTCAATTAAGCATGGCTTCGGCTTAAAAAGAACAGATGAATACAGCTCGCGCACGAATTGTGTGGTTATTTTTTAAAGTAACCGTTGATTTTACCAAACACAAGTTCTGGACTGCCAGTTCCAAACCCGAATGGTCTGGTCATCAGAAGCACTCAGGATCCAGGGATATTCCTAAAAAAAGAAAAGTATTCTGTATATGAAACATTAGATACCCGAGACATTCCCTCCCAACATGGTATTTTCCAACTGTCCCCAGGAATGACCATTTGTAAATCTTATTTAAGAACTTGGAGGCAGAATCAATGCCTCTTACACCTCTACAGAAGGCCACCACATCCGGAGCTCATACCAGCAGGTCCAGCCCAATTTCTTTAACAGAAATCGCCTTTCAGGGAAGTGCAAGCTTCTCTTTCACGCACAAAGGGAGCAGGCAGCCATTGCTGGGGTAAGTACAAGAGAACTTACATGGTGGAAGAAGGTAGTGCGGATATAATCCAAGTGCCCCAGCAGAGTGAAGAGACAACGGCGCAATTTGTAATTCCAGACCTGCACAACACAGAAGCAGAACAATGACAGTACGTGCCACCACCTGCTAGATTTTTCTGTGTGCCTTCTCACATTTCAGTTGACCTACAAGCCCCTCTCTTCCATTTTAAAACGTGTTTCTAATGCCAACTACAACAAGGCTACAACGAGGCTTCACCTCATTGCAGTTAACTCAAACGTCCCTAAAATTGGAGAATCACAATTCCCAAACACTATTTCCCTCCCGCACACATTTTTTTCTCATCTTTTAACCAGTTCCTTTGCACATTCCCTTCCCTGGATGACACCCATTAGAAAACAAGAGCTAAGGGGTAAAATTTTACCTTTATTTTGTAATCATCACCTCCGGAAACAAACAGAGGCTGCTGTTTGTGGAAATCAATACCTCGAACAGGTCCTACAAAGAGGAAGAGGAGGTTAGACACAGTAAGGTGGCTGACAGCCGGAGCAGTCCCTTGTACTACTTAAGGACTAGAATTCATGTTCCTTCTCGCTCCTGCTGCTATTGATAAATTAAGAGCTTCAAAACAACAATAAAAAGTCCCTTAACAGACTGAATTCCCAAACCCATTCCCTTCCATCAAGATGTCTCCAGAAACCCATCATAAAACACCCAGCCCCTTCACATCTTTATTTCCAAGTTCATTTTCATTCCAGAAACAAAACTTCTTCCTCACTTTATGCAGGTACAAGAAGTGTTCAGAGCCAGCAAACCGGCCACAAGAAAAAGATCCACAGGCTAAAACCGAGAGGCTCTGAAATCGAACAAGCTTAGGCCTCAGTAACACATCAGCAGAGCCTCCCTTTCTCCTCTTGCCACCCCACTGTTCCTCCACAACCAGGTCCCAACGCTTCCCACCAGCCCACTGACCGTCGTGCTCGTCAAATTTGTCGATGAGGGTGCACATCCGATAATCCCACAGCTGGATGACGCCATTGTGCAGGCTGGTAAGGATCCACGGCCGCTTAGGGTGAAAGCTGAGCCCTGCCGAGGCACAAAGAGACGTGACCGCCAGGCCTCCGCACACCTGTCAACCCAGAGCAGCCCTGGGGAAGCCGCCGGCCCACCCCCCTGCTCAGGGGCCCCCGGGGCGGGTGGGAGCTCCCGTACGGCCTCCCCAGGGGCTCCCAGCTCGGCCCGAAGCCGGGCCCGACATTACCTTTCACCCGGGCCGACTTCGTCTCAAATTTGGTGAGCATCGCCCTGCGGCCCGGCCCTCAGCACCGGTCTCTGCCCTCCACGTCGGCGCTCCGGAAGTGCCCCCAGGTGACTTCCGCTTCCTCCACCTCCCCGACCATCGAGCGTCAGTCCTCCCGCAGCGCAGAGCGGCTTCCGGCGGCGCCTGTGCGTGGCCGTGCTGGAGGAAGCGGAAAGGCTGGGAAGATGGCGGCAGCAGCGGGGAGAGCCTGGGGCAGCCGGCGGATGGAGGCTGCTGCGGGGAGCTGCTGGGGCCCGCTCCCGGCTTGGTGGGGGCTGCTCCGGGGGCTGCTTCTGGCCGTGCTGGCAGCGGGTGAGCCTGGCTGGGAGAGGGGCGGGGCAGGCCTGGCCACCCCCGGTGTGGGACCGCTCCGCGAGGAGGAGGAGGTAGGGAGGGCCTCGCCTGGCCCCCTTGGAGATAGCGGCACTGGGAACCCTTGCCTGTCCTCTGAGTTGGGGAGGGGCTCGCCTTTCCCCCGCCCCGAGCTGGGGAGAGCCGTCTGGGATGCGAGGAGCTCCGGTTTGCCCCCCTCTGAGGTGGGGCTGTGTCTTCTCCCCAGGCTCCTGCCAGGGGAACTCTGTTGAGAGGAAGATCTACATCCCCCTGAACAAAACGGCACCGTGCGTTCGCCTCCTGAATGCCACCCACCAGATCGGCTGCCAGTGTGAGTACCGCTGCGGGACCCGGAGCTGCGCCTTGGGCTGGGCACGCTGTGGGCGATGGGGTGTGAGTGCTGCCCCCGCGTTGGACTTGCCTAGATGAGTAGTTCCCTCTCTTCCAATCCTCCTCTAGTTGTGCTGAATACACTGACTTGTTTCTGCTAAATTGAGGGGTGGAGGCCTTGGAGAGATTGTGTTCCTACAGACCTCAAAAATCCCTGCCAAGGCTGAGAGCAGCGTTTTGAGCTCATGCAGTCAATGTGCACACAGGACAAAGCCAGGCTGCAGCTTCTAGGGGTGCAAGGCAAAGCTGTGAGCGCTGCAGGGTGCTTTGGGGCTTAACAAGGTACTAAAGAAAGGGGGAAGGGAGCGAAGAAGTGAGGAAGTGACATCTGAAAGGAGTGGAGTGTTTGGCTGAGCTGCTTGTGCAGTGCTTGTTAACTGGTAAGGGTTTTTTTGTCATATTGAAATGGCAAAGGCAGGACTAGCATAACTGTTAAAAGATAAGGGAACCCCATTCATGCAGTATTCCTGGCTGAAATTAGTGTGAGTCAGCATTTTGCTCATTTCCCATTCTGTTTTGCTTCCTCAGTGAGCCACTCCCTGCAGCAGAGATTGTCAGCTGCCGCTACAGGGCAGCGCAGCTGCGCTTGGGCTGTCAGATAACCAAGGGTACAAGGTTCTCTGGCTCCTCTTCCCTGCTCTGTGTGAGCCTGGTGTTCAGGCAGACAGCCGTATGCCATCCCATTTTCCCAGTTGCAGGCAGTTTCTGACAATGACAGCAGTTACTAACTGCAGGTTGACAAAGTGCTTGTTTTTATCAGTAGCTTCTTATGAAAGTGCTATGTGCATTGTCTGTTTTCTTTGGAACAGGGCAAAATGACAAGCAGTGGACCTGCTTTGTTGCTAGTCCCCTTTGCTGTCACAATCTTTTGCCCCCTGGGCTCCTCCAGGCCTCAGGCTGAGCTGTCTTTAAGCTCTCAGTTTCTGAATTTGCAATTTTTTTGCTGAGGGGCAGCATTGAACTGCTGCTGGGGCTGTGGTACTTGAGGCAGGTCCTGTCTCCTCCAAGTGCCTTTCTGCCTCAGGGCCTCAGTTTCGTGCTATCCTTCCTTATGATCTTCAGTCACAGGAGACTCATAGTGCTTAGCTGAAGGTCCTTAAGTGCTTTGATGTGCTCAAAAGATGCTTTCAAAGTGTGAGTGTTTATTTCTTAATCTGTGCTGTTCAGCGGTGTTTTTTTTCCCCTACTAAAACCACTGCTCCTTTTTCTGTCCTGCTCTAGCTAAATAGTGCCACTTCACCAGATTGCTCCCTCCAGCACTCGAAATCCACGAGCTGTTCTTCCCTAAAGCCCTTAGTGGCATACTGCCCTGCTATTCTGGGGTGGGTCAAGGGTGTGAATGAAGTAGATCCCTGGGAAACACTGTCTTTCCACAGCCTCCATCAGTGGAGACACGGGTGTGATCCATGTGGTTGAGAAGGAGGAGGACCTGAACTGGGTGCTTGCTGATGGTCCGCACCCACCCTACATGATACTGCTAGATGGAAACCTCTTCAACAGGTCAGTCATCGCCAGTTTTTATCTTCCCAGGGTTAGTGGAGCCCAGAAGACCAATGTGGGTCTCTAGTCTGGTGATGAAAACGTCATTTTTCAAGTGACAGATGGCAGAATCAGCCTTGATACTGCACTGCAGTATAGCAAGGTTGAAATGTTTGTGGTTTTACTGTGGTTTAGTGCCTGAATTTATTTCTTCTTAAATGGGCTGCTTTGCTGTTAGAAGAGCTCTGCTCTCTGTAAATTCTCATGCCGTGTTCATCGCTGTAGCAGTTAATGAAGTTCATTGAACAATGTGTTTAAGATTGGTCATATCTCTTCCTGGGTTGAGCAGGAAAGAAGTGGCTGAAGTTTTCTGCTTGTTGCTGTGTGTGTAATCATACGCAGTTCTGAGAACGTTAAAGAAAAAGGGACATGGTGGTTTTGATCAAAAGCATCATCACATGCTTAATTGTAATAATGTCAGTGTTAGCATATCTTGGACTGTAACTCTTCGTTAATGAATTCGTCATTTCAGTCATATTTTCTCTCTTCCAGGAGGGTAATGCTGCAGCTGAAGGGAACCTCACGCGTGTCAGGCCTTGCTGTGACCACTGCCAAACCTAGCCCTCCCCAGGGCT
>JAVJGJ010000039.1:819651-830356 GCA_035590215.1 Microhierax caerulescens | reverse complement strand
CATACCGCCCTAGTCAGAAGTTCCTTGGGGGAGACGGGCATCTAGCGCTATGGAGCGGGCATTCTCTGTCATAGGAGGAATGATAAGACTCGACTGTGAATTAGTCAAGGGGGAAGTCTGGTGGCTGGCTGACTTCACTGCCCTTCTTTGTCGTGGGGATTCTCTTCTTAGGGGCACCTATTCTTCCCCAGGCAATGCTCAGCTTCTTGCAGCTCCCTTGACAAACTCAGGTCTGTCATCTAGCCTTCCCTCCCTTTTTTCCAGGGAAAGAGACACACTTGCTTTCTGGAAAGCTTCACGTGTTTAATTTCTGGCATGGAGAATTTCCCGTTTTCCTGACTTGCTGTCCTCCATTACCAAAAAATAAAGAGGATGACTTACGCCAGAGTAAAGGCTGTATTAATGCCTTTCTGCTTTTACTCACAATAACAGTATCTTGTAAGATATCGGTGCTCACTTAGGTCTGACACTGTGCCTTTTTTGCTTGTGGAATTCAGTAGCTGACCCCTGGTTTTTTTGCTCTTTGCCTTCGGTTTTGTCCTTTGCCTCCATCCCTTCCTACAGTACCTTGGTCTTTGGAGCCAGGCACAATGTAATATTCACTTTGGTGTTTTGGTGTGTGCCAGGCTTTGCAAAGCTTTGGAAATATTTGGTGCAGTAGTTGGCCCTCAGACGTTTGGTTTTGGTCCACCTCAGCCTCTCAAATATTGCCGTTGTGCCAGGCAGCTATCCGTATGCGATTCATGTACGATTTTTTTTTGTCCTGTTGCAGGAGACCTTTGATTACATTGGCAGTTCACGAATGGTGTATGATATGGAAAAAGACAAGTTTCCTCTCCGCTTGGACAACATTCATTCATTTGTGGAGTTGAATCAGGTGTGGGATAAGTTAGGGGACCTTTTTATTGCCTGTTTCTCTGTGATAATTTAGTTGTGGTTTTCCCAGCTCTTCACTGGGTTTGTTTTTGTTTTTCCCTGGACTAGACTACCCTGCTCTGTAAGACTCACCGATGTCCAGTCGCAAAAGCACAATCCAATTATTGTGTTTGGGGCTTTTTTCTTGCAGGTGGCTCTAAGGAATGACTCTGTTCTATGGATGCATACAGACCCTGTCTCTCGGCTGAATGAGTCTGTTGAAGTGCAGGTAATAGAAAGTGATCTGTAGCTGTTCACCTAACCAAAATGCTGTGGGATCTTTAGCACACTGCAGATGATCAGGATGTTAACGTTTCCAGAGAAATTACACATCTGAAAGAACAGCAGAACATTTTCTCTTCTTTCAGGTTCAAAACTTGCTAGATATTTTGAGTAATAGCAGCATGGGAGCAAGCGTGACTTTGCAGGAAGCTGGATATTCGCAGCCTCTTCCCCCATCGTCCTTCCAGCGCTTCCTTCGGGCCCGCCACATCCCCGGCGTGGTCCTAACCGACCACAAGACTGCCTTCCAGAACAGGTACTTCTCCGGGGTCGAAGGGCCAGGCCAAAGGCAGCGGAGCCGGCAGAGGGCATCTGAGCTCCTGCAAGGCCTCTGCCAGGGGTATGCTGCCTAACATACATGTAGAGCGGCAGTCTGGGGGGAGTGGAGGAGCAAACATGTGCCATGTAATTGAACAAGCGCAACATAATTATTCTGACAACCGAAAGAAATCCAGTTTTGTACAGAAAATGTTCCCCACAGCTGGCTAGAAGCCAGAGGTGAGCAAATGGCAACTGAGCGTGCCTAAGCCTCATCTGTTCTTCCAGAAGCTAGCTGCCTGTTTTTTTTTTTTTTTTTTTAATATAGCTTTCTATTTGTGATGGCAGAAAGCCCCAGGCATTGGAAAGGGCACTTCCATTCACCCCACATGACCCTGCTACAGCACATTCCTTGGGGATCCCCTGCTCCTCTTCAACTTTGGAGTGGAAATGTGGGGTAGATGACAGACATATGCCTCTCCCCTCTTCCCTAAACTCATCAAATCCTCTCTTTCTCTTCCTCTTCTGTCTTCTCCACTGTTTCTGAGAACCTCTGTAGCAATTAAGGGCTTCCCTTTCACCTCTAAATCTGCACAGCTCTAAAGAAGAGCTGGCTTGGAGAAAAGCACAACTCACTGCTGTGTGACCCAGCTTTACACCGGGGAGGGGGGATCAGCCCCAGGCTGGCTGGGAATGTCAGATGCACAGACCACGCAGTGGGCTCTCACCCCAGTTCCTAGTTCAGCTGTGTGCACCACAGACACCTTGGTGTAAATCTCTCGTAGGGTTCACTTGGAATTACTTGCTGCTTTCAAGATAAGGCATTAATAAAATCCACTGGCACAACTTGCAGCAAAAGCCCTCTTCCCAGGAGACCTTCCGCATGCGTTGTCCTTGCCTCAGTTTCTCTACCCATTTAATAGATTGGGCTGTCGCCCACCTGAAAGCTAATCACAGCTTGTAAATTGCTTGGAGATCCTCAGATGGGAGAAGCTGTGGAAGGGCCAAGTTAATTATAAAGCCTCATTAAATGGTTTAAGGAGCGTGTGGCAGGGCAGTGCTTTGGCAGGGCTGTATCTCTGCTCCCAGGAGATTGCTCCCACTGTTTGCTTTAGGCACGCTCTGAACTGAATTCCATGCCCTGTGGTTTCTTTCTGCCCCTCCCCAACCTCTGTTTGCCTTCTTCTTTTCAGATACTACCAGAGCATGTACGACACTCCAGAGAACATCCGGATGCAATACCCCGAGGGGCTTAGTCCTGAGGAGACCTTGGAGTATGTCACAGACACAGCCAAGGTTCCTACTTTACATTTTCTGTAGCTGCTTTGGGTGGGGGCAGACAGAAGCAGGGTCACGGGGAGAGGGGGGCAAGCTGGTTTCAACAAGAGAAGAAAGAAGGCAGGAGTGCTTTGTACAGTGACAGAGGTAATAGGCATTCAAATGCTAGCACGGTGTGTTTTGATGGATGTGTAGATTCTGGCTTGCTCTCCTTGCTTGTTTTGCTGGATCTGCCTATCTTGATTAACACAGAGCGCTCTTCCTTTGCAGTCCCTGGCAGAAGTTGCCACAGTGGTCGCCCGTGCTCTCTACCGGCTTGCAGGGGGAGCCAACAACACCTCTGCTATTCAGGCAGATCCAAAAACGGTACGAGCAGATGGAATTGAGTCCCTGGCATCTCTGATGAGCCCTCACGTACTTCCCTTCTGTCTCTGTTTATATGTGTTTACACAGCATGCTGTCCTGTCTGTCTCGGTGAGGGCTTTGCCTCCCCCCTTTCTCTTTCCCCACCACAGCTGAGTGAAAAACCTTCCGCCCTTCTCTAGTTCCTTGCCTCTCGATCTCAGGGCAGACATGAAGCTTCACAAGCCCTCTACAACACAGAGCTCCTTTATCCTCATTCCACGAAGCCAAAGAGGGAGCTGAGGTGAAATGGCAATGTGTGCCACAGGGATCAGCTAAGGAGTCAGTGGAGCTGGAATCAAACCCAGTTTTCACAGCTCGATCCTGAATTATATACAGTTGTGACACAGAGTCTTTCCTTCACTTGGCCCCTGTAGTGGGGAACATCTGTCAGCCAAATAATCTTGAGAGGTATAGCTGTTACGATGCTATTTTCTCTCCTCTTTGTATAAACCAATTTCCATCTCTTTCCAGGTCACTCGAATGCTGTATGGGTTTCTGATTAAAATGAACAATTCCTGGTTTCAGTCCATCATTAAACCAGACATAAAAGGAATTCTGGGTAAGAGCAACATAGGGAAGAAGAACAAGGGGATGGGTTTGACCCCATATGTTACCTGGCAGCTTTCTAAAGTGCCATCGTAACACTGCCTGCTTCTGGCCATCTCCCTGCCAATCCCATTTCTCTGACTGTTCCAGGTGATGTTCCCCAACACTACGTTGCCGTTTCCAGCCCTGTGAACACTACCTACCTTGTGCAGTATGTCCTGGCCAACCTCACGGGCACTGTTGTTAACCTTACCAAGGAAGAGTGCCTGAACCCTGAAAAGACACCCAACAGTGAGAAAGAAGTAAGTGTCCGTTAGAGTGGGATGATAGGTGAGGACAGATCTGCTGTCCAGTTAGCTGATTTCTGCTTCTGAGGAAGGCTGGTTAGGAATATTTGCTATTGCCAGTAATAACACGTGGGAGGACTGGGAAAATCCTCCAACAAGGAGGCATCTTAAGGCCCAAGAGCAGGAGAGAAGTGGGCAAAAGCATCCCCTGACAGTAAGAACATTCAGTAAAGCCCCTCACTCTCTCTCTCCCCAGATACAGGTAATGTTCCAGAACAAGGGGATAGCCTGGTTATTTGCTGCTAGTGGCTGTTTGCTGTCTCTTACTCTCCTGTTTTCTTTGCAGATGTATGAATATGCCTGGGTGCAGGGTTCCCTGGACCCTAACTCCACGTCACGAATCCCCTACTGTGTTCGGTCAACGGTTCACCTAAGCAAAGCACTCTCTCCTGCCTTCGAGCTGAGACAGTGGGGATCTACAGAATACTCCACGTGGACAGAGAGTCGGTGGAAAGAGATCCGTGCCCGAATATTTCTGGTAGCCAGCAAGGAGCTAGAGGTGAGTTTGTTCACATCTGAAAAGAAAACAGAGAAAGAAAGTGTGGCTAGCTTTGAATAATGTCTCCTGACAGCTGGAGAAACAGTTCAGAGTTTGTTACAAGATCTTGTGCCATCATCCTGTGCCCAGTTAAGAGCAGCCAGGCTTTGATCCTTGAAAATGAGGTAACCAAGAATGCATCGCTGGTGATAACCCTACCACCTCCAGCCATTTGTGGGTTAATAACATAGTCACTGGGGCCGAGACAGTGCAGAATAATCAAGAGTCCCTGGAGCAGGCTGAGCTCTGTGAATAAAGGATAGAAGTGACAGGAGTCTTAACCCCTTCCCCAAGCGCAGGGAGCCAGGTTTAGCCGTTAAGATGTTTTGCCTGATTCGCAACCCAGATCTTCCCGCAGATCGAATCCCCTCGACAGCACAGGAAGAAATTTTGCCCAAACCATCACAAAGCGGCTGTTGGTTCCGTGTCTGACATTTCAAGCAGCCCTGAGCTGGGGGTGATGTGGCTTAAGTGTCAGCAGGAGAAGGGTTAAGCGCACAGTCACTTTGGGACTCTGTGCCTGCCTGGATGCCCTCTGGTTGGCTGTTAATGATGTCATACCCTGTCAGGACAGATGCTGGCGTCATCCTGTGCTAGGGCTAAGCCACCCAAAGGCCATGCAAGCCCAGGCAATTGTTGGGGTGGTTATTTGAAATCTGAGCAGTTGATTTGGGTGGTGCTGGGTCTTTTTAGCACAGGCAAGCACAGCGCCCTGCCTGTGTCTCTCAGCCTGTTGCAGATACAGGTGCCCTGGAGATGCACAATTTGAGCCCAGCCATCGCCAAAGTGTTGACCCGATAGAAAATGTACTGAGAGAGTTGTAGCGGCACAGGGGTGTCTGGGCACTGTGTGGGGACTGTTCTGAGACATCCTGGGGAGACTGGGAGCGGCAGTCCTACCACGCAAGGAGAAGGGTTGGCAGGAAGGAATCTGATGAGGTTTTAGATCGGTCTGGCACTTCGGCTTCAGGAAAGGTGCTGAGCAGGAGGTAATCTCAGCTAGGCAAAGGCTGTCGGCAGGTGTTGATTCTGCCATCAACTGTGCTTGTTGAAGGCGTTTGCAGTTCCTTGCCTGAGGAGATGACAGTTCATGCAGGAGTAGCCAAAGTATCACATTAAATGTGCTAAAAATCTTTGCGAACTGCGTCGACCGCTCTGAAACACGATGTGTCCTTTATCCGTGATACAACTTCCTTACCTTTTCTCTTAAACATCAGTTTGTGTTGGGTTGTCTTGTGCTGTTGGGAACCACAACAAAAGCTGACCTGGTCCCTGTCTGGTAGTTGCTTTTGTATAAGGCTGTAAGTTTCTCAGAGTATTTTTTTTTATTTTAATATACTTAGCGCCTCGGTGGTGAGCTGGTCTCTGTAGCTTTCTGGTGGAGGCACCCCTCCCCCCCCATTCAGTGCAAATTCTGAGGTGCTGCAGGGTCTGTGTTTGTAACAACAATGTTGAAGTGTTTCTCATCCCTTCCTAGATAATCACTTTGGTTGTGGGCATTGCCATTCTGATCTTCTCTCTCCTCGCCACGTATTTTATCAACGCCAAAGCGGATATACTTTTTAGCATCCCACGGGACCCTGGGGCTGTGGCTTACTGAAGATGCTCTCAGGGCTTGAGAAGTCCTAGCCCTTGGATTACAATTGTCAAAGATAAAACTACACTGGAATGCCCCTCTCTCTGCATAGGGATGCAGATGGTTCTCTCCAGAGCTTCTGTGCTCGGCTTCTGGGGACTGGGCCCTAAGACGTAAGAGACTTTCCCAGAAAACCGTGCCGACCAAGCCCTAAAGAAACTGTGACTGAGAAGTTCCCAAAGCCTTTCTTTTTAATTTGTCCTGACTTCTGAGCAACTTGAGACGATTGGTCCTGAGTGCCACTGAGACGACAATGTGATGGCTGTGTTGCCTAAATGAAGGCAAAGGTGGAAAGGGGAAAGGTATTTTCTCTGGGGCGTACGTGGACCAGCAGATTTCCGTGGTGTCTGACAGCACAGGCTGCCTGTTAACGTCCCGACAGTTGCTATGAATCTGTCTATACTACAGTGCAGGGAGGGCAAGGTATGTTTAACAGAAGATTAGATGTAAAATGTCCTTTTTTTTAATGGTGCAATATTTTCTGGGTTTTGTATATATATAAATAGTTCTGTTTAATTAAAAAAAAAAATCTCCGCTTACAAATTAACCTATTGCCTGGTTTGTCTTAGTTGCTGCCAAAAGGACCAAAACCACTGGGTGTTGCAATATGTTTTGGTCTCGGGAGAAAGAGAGTTTGTCTTACTGGGTTTTTGACTCACATTGGCATTTTGAATTCTTCCTACAGCTGGACAAAAGCAAGACATTTTGCCCTCAGACAGGACAGGGAATTAACTCCCTCTTGTTTAGACTGTAAGCTCTCCAAGGCAGGGACGGCTGATCACTCCAAACAGTGCTTTGTATGATGGTACCTTGATCTCAGTCGATCCCCAGGCACTGGTATAATAAACGTGGTTTTTAATGAGCGTGCTCACACACTTTGTTTCCTTCGAGGCTGGACTCTCGGGGCTAGCGGTTGTGACTGACTGGGCACTTGGATATTCCTGGTTGTTTCTTTTGTATGAAAATTCACTTATTCTTCAGCGATCGTGATTTAAAGGTGTGATAGCGCAGTTGTCCAAAGCAAGGAGCTCAAAAATAGGTAGAGAGGATTAATTCCAGAAATTGGAGCTCACTAGCACGAAAGCAGGCATCACTTTCCCTTCCCTAGAGGACAGTGAGGGCTTATTGTGTTTAAGTCTTTTCTCAACTAGTTGTACACTCTGGAGTTTTAAAGTAATTCAGACCTTGTACTTTCAGTGCTACCCTGAGGGAGACTTTTTCCACTTGCTAATGGATCCTGCTATCAGGAAGCTGCTCCTGATAGTCCGTGGAGTGTTTCTGAGCCTGATTTCTTTTCATTTCTCCCAGCAATACTGAAGAAACTCATATCTCAATTTACATGGAGATATCTTGTCTTTACAATAAGGATTTTCATAGCCTCTGACTCCTAATCTTTGGACTCGTTCCAACTTTGTCAGAACAAAATCCCCAAAATTATCCACATAGACTATTTCTGTGCATGAAAGTATTTTGGGTGAGAGAGAGGACCTCAAGACAGCATGTGTTCTGGCATAGAATTTTATAGAATATGTTTTTCCTTCCCTAAGGTAAGTTTGGGTTTTTTTGTTTTGTTGGGGTTTTTTTTAACATATGAAAATGCAAATTCTTCATTCATGGTGGAGCAGCGCTGTGTGGAGTGATGTTGGGATCAGTGATGGCTAATCAGCATCTGATAATTTTCAAATTAAAAATGCATCCTTCCCATACTGTGGTCTCTTCCGTCCTTCAAATCTGGATTCTGAGTTTGGGTTTGGACTTTTTGGGGTTGTTGGTTTATTTTCCTTTTTCCCTCAAAGGCTTCTGGTTGGAATTTTTTTTCCGCCTTGTTTTCCCCATACAAACAGAAATAAACCCTTTTACCACTCCCAGCCCCGTTTTCCACTCCCAGCTTTTTGTTCGGAGCTGCTCTCTGGCGAGGCGAACAAACAGCTGCCTCTGTTGTCTGTGCCTACGCCGCTCCTTGGATGGCCAACAGGTCTCCCCTGTGGACCGTGCAATGAGCAATGCTCCTATCAGTGCCTGACAAAAGGAGGGGAGAAGCAAGGGGGTTAGGCTGGCAGGCGCTGCAGCACAGACACATTTTCTGCTGCTGCCAATGCTGGAGAACACCGCAAGTCTTTTGCTTGACTGTCAGCCCAAAATTTACCCTGAGCTGGGGGGGTCTGCGTGTCCCTCAGACTCTCTGGGTGCCAGCGGTGTCGCTGCACAGAGGGGTGAAAGGAAAGGCGGTAGCTGGTGGTGTTTTCAGCCCTCCTCGGTGTGTTTTGCCATGGTCAGTGGATTCGTTTTGCTCAGCTGGCTTTTGATGATGAGGCTTGTGCGGCGCAGCGCTGAGCCTTCCCTCCTCTGGGGAATTGGGCCTGAGTGTTGGATGAAAGGGGGTGGGGAAGAAATAGTCAGGATTGCAGGATTCGTCTGGGAAGTAAATGAGCTGCGAGAGTTGAGCCCTAGTCCCTAGGTTTCTCTTCCCTGTCCTTGCAGACTGGCTGCAGCCGCTTACCTTTCCCTCGCAGTGCCCTTCTCTCACCGATGACACTTCCCCTGCCACTGCCCTTTTCCACAGGGGTGAGGAGATGCTCTTGAGAGCTTGAGGTGAACAGCACTTGAAGTACAAAAGTGTTTTGTTAAAGCAAAGCTAATGTTGGTGAAAGGAGCCACTTTTCGTGTCATGGAGAACGATAATCCCATTTTATACAGGAAACAAGACTGTGCAAAAAGGTCTTACGTTCACCTGCATCCCTCTCCAGATCGTAAACGGGGGAGAAGGGGGTGGAAGGTGGGAGGAATCGGGATCTCTGTGACCTATTCAGTTGTTCAGTCTCAGTCCTGATCTTCAAACAAAGAGCTGACAGTGGATTTGGGAGTTGCTCATTCCCCTCCGCTGGGACCAGGGAAGCCTTTGCTGCTTTTGTGTACGACTGCTAAATCGCTGCCCCTTGGGGAGCTGCTGCTTTAAGCCCAGAGTTAGTGTCTTAGCCCTGGAAAGGCTCGCTCTTAAGCCATCCTTTCCATGCCTTCAGTCTGAGTACAGTTATCCACCGTAGATGCGTGCACCCGGTTTTAAAAACGAAACAGGCTTGACCCCTCGCGTACCTCCCTGCGTAACGGTGCAGTAGCTGCCCTTGGTTGGGGGCCGAGTTGTAACTAGCTTGTGCTGCCCATCCTGGTGTAACAGCAGCTGTCCTCAGCTGCGCAAACCTTAAAGTTGATAACTCCCCCGATACACTTTTCCCCATCACTCCTGAGATTATGTGCATTAATTAGAGCATCCCTAATGCTAATAAGCAGTGGGGAATAAGTGCCATCTCAGTACATTAATGTGGAAAATAGTTTGGGTGTTGGCATATATGTGGATTTATTTTGATCTTTGCAATAGAAACAAATTACTGTGGAGTAACTGGGTGCATTTGTAGGTGTGCTGGCTACATAAGGTAGGGTCTGCAGTTGTGCTGGGTGACGGGGCCAAGCCGGTGGCACGGCCTCCTTTGAGGTAGGCTGACGTGAATGAGATAATTCCCCCATTCGAAGCCCATTTGCTTTGATAATTAGAAAAGTTTGCATGGGAAATTATGCAAAACATATGGAAAGCAAACAACTTTCTTGCTCTGTGTCTGGCTGTCTTTGAAGCAGTGGCTCACAGCAGAGTACCCCTGGTCGCCTTTTGGTCTAGGGAAGGGATGCAGCAAGCATCACTTGCATCTGTCGTAGCTGGTCCAGGAGGACGTATTCCAGCTGGGAAACAATTCACAGGAACGCTCTAGAGATACCTAGCTGTTTTCTGGCTTCGACAGATTTCTCCTGGCAAACCTCGTGACAGTGATTTAAGACGCTCTCTCAGCTGACATAGGTTACCATCTCTAGCACAGTCAGCAGAGGAAACAAAAGCTCACTCCGTTTCAGTCCAGCATTGCAATCGCAGTTCAGGTGCTGGGAAAACGCTGTCTTCTGACTCTTTAAAACTTCGGCTTGTTGCTCCGAAGAATGAGTACTTCAGTTTCTTCCAGCACTACGGCACTTTAAGGTTGTTTTACATCATTCCTGGTCTAACCAGTTCTTCCTGATGCTTATAGATGCTGGACAGCTTTGAGTTCTGTCCAAGCACCTGGCACCTTTGTGCACCTTTTAGGCACCAAGTTCAGCAGGTCAATTACTCTGCTGGTTTGGTGAGATGGGGGTTCAGCAAGCTCTCGCCCCTGCTTGACACCTGACCAAAGGAACAGGGAAGAAAGGAGAAAGGGGCTGAGCAGCCAAGGGCAAATTTTCCCTCAAGAGATGGAGCCTGGAAGAAGCAAGTTCTGCAGCCCTCTGCCAAGGGAAAAAGAAGTGATGCAACTTCTAGCAAGTCTTGCTGAGCTGCTCCTCAAAATAAACAGGCTGTTGACGCCAGCAAGGGCTGGGGCAGCTGCTCCCAGGGGCAGTTGCCTGTCTGCGCCTTCCACTGTGTTTTGCTCTTGAGGGTAAAGGCTGCAGCACTGCTGCTGTTCCCATCTCCTCCGCACAC
>JAVJGJ010000039.1:554039-570532 GCA_035590215.1 Microhierax caerulescens | reverse complement strand
GGATTCATACACTTTCCCCTCCTCCCTCACCGGTCCCTGAGTCATCCTCCCTCCTGTCCAGGGGGTGCAGGGTGGTCTCCCTGGGGAGAAGCAGGACGATGAGCCCAGCAGCACCTAGGGGGGCTCATGGACCCCGAGGGGGGCTTCGCTGCCCTGAGCCCGTTTCTCCCCCCTCCCTGGGACAGGGGACCCCATGGATGACGACCGTCCCCTCTTCAGCACCTTCAAACCCCTGGGTGAGGACAACACAACCAGCACCAAGCCAGGACGCGACACGACCCGGGACCAGCCCCAGGGAGCACAGCAGCCCCTGGGCCACCACAACACACGTGGCAGGGTAGGACATGGGGTTGCAAAGGGTCCGCCCCCCCTGTGCCCCCCGGCTCACACACCACAGGCGCCCCATGTCCTCCTGGCCCCACATGGGGCACGGAGCATCCTCGGGGGGGACATCCCCATCCCTGGCCGCTCTCCCCTTCCCTCCAGGTCCTGCCAGGTTCCTGGTCATCTCCACCAGGCTGGTCCCTGCCGGAGGAGGACCTGCAGCCGGAGCTGGTGGCCCTGCGTGCCCAGACGAGGTTGTGGTTCGAGAAGACACAAGCCAGGAGGTTGGGAGCCGAGGGCGAGCTCCCAGCCTGGTTCCACGGCTTCATCAGCCGGAGGTGAGCTGGGGGGGATGGGGGTGGGGAAACTGAGTCAGGGAACAGGGTGGCCCCTTCAGCATCCCCACCCCTGGGCTTCCAAATAGGGAGCTGGATACCTGGATCCCACAAAGGGGGTGAGGGTGAGCAGCTGTAGGTTCCTTCCCCCAGGGAGACGGAGCAGCTGCTGCAGGATCGACCCCCAGGCTGCTTCCTGATCCGCTTCAGCGAGAGCACGGTGGGCTTCGTCCTGTCCTACAGGTGAAGGACCCCCGGGGGAGGGGGTGGTTGTGGCTCCATCCCTTTCCTGCCCCCTTGTACCAACCCCATCCCCTTTGCCGTCAGGGGCAGGGATCGCTGCCGGCACTTCGTCCTGGACCAGGTGCCGGACGGGCGGTACGTGATCCTGGGGGAGCAGAGCGCCCACGCCGCGCTGGCCGACCTGCTGCGGCACTACGCCACCGCGCCCCTCGCACCCTACCACGAGGTCCTGACGGTGCCGTGCAGGCGGGTGAGGACCTGGCCCCTCCTTCATCCCTGCAGCCGAGAAAAACGGAATCATTAAGGGGGGAGGGGGATTTTCCCAAGTTGGGGGAATCCAAGCACCGTGAAAGCCCAAGTTGGAAGTGGAGCCACTTTGGCCATCGGGCAGCATCCCAAGCGCAGGCAGCGCACCCGAGGTGGGACCACCACCCTGGGGTCCACCCCAGACCACACACACACCCCAGCACCCCTCTCAGCATCCCAAGCGCAGGCAGCACACCCAAGGTGGGACCACCACCCTGGGGTCCACCCCAGACCACGCACCCACCCTGGCACCCCACTCCACATCCCAAGCGCAGACAGCACACCCAAGGTAGGACCCACACATTGGGGTCCGCCCCAGCCCACACACCCACCCTGGCACCCCTCCCCTCTCGTTGCAGGAAGGGGAGCCCCGAGGAGGGTCGCAGACCCCCGCCAGCAGTGGTGCTGTGCATCCCCCATCCAGCAAAGCACCAGCAAAGCCCCTGGTGTACAGCACCGTGGCCAAGGGGGTCCCAGCAGCCAGGCAGGGGGCTGCAGCCCCTCTGCTCCCTGGGGAGCCCAGCGCCGAGGAAGGCTCATCCAGGGAGGTACAGGCACGGCAGGGGGGTGGGCACGTAGGCGAAGGGATGCAGCCGGGATGGGGGACGCAGCCCCCGCCACCGTGGAGCCACTTCCAGCCTCACCTCTGACCTGTCCCATCTCTTCCACAGGCTCCCAGTGTCCCCCCCCCACTGCCAGCCAAGGCCAGCTCCTCGGGGGCGGCTCAGGGGCCACACAGCCCCACCGGCGGCGGAGCAGCCCCCAAAGGCTCCTTCCCTCAGGTGCCAGAAGTTGCCCCCCCCCAGCTGCCCCCGCCACCCCCACCCGCCGATGCCAAGTACCAGCAGCTCATGTGCTTCCACACCTACGCCGAGCCCCACGAGGGCATCGCCCCCAGGCCCCCCCTCTGCGAGGGGCTGCAAGAGCCCATCCCCTTCTACGCCAGGGGCAGGGGGTCCAGCCCCGGTACCAGCCACGAGGAGAACATCTACTCCGAGGTGGCGCTGGCTCCGCTTCCCAGGGGATCCCGAGGCAGCTTCTCCACGTTGCCCCCCAAACCCCGCGCTCACCGCTGGCTCTTCCGCAGCGTGTCCAGCCAAGCTTCCAAGAGACGGCAGGTCCTGGCAGCTCCCAGCACCGTTGGGAAGGTGGGAGAAGCCTCCAACCCGGCCGTGGAGGTGCGTTCCCCGCGGTGGGGCACGGTGCAGAACCGCTCGGTGCCAACGCCGGGGCTCGGTGAGATCTTCCCTAGAGTCCAGTGGGTTGGGGTCTGCTCCACACCGGGGTCACAGCAGGACGAGGGGGTCCCCTGCCACACCGCAGCGATGGTCCCCAACTCGTAGCCGAAGGGAAGGGGGGGGCACAGCGGTGGGCCGGGGGGGTGAAGGACCAACTCTCAGGTCATGGCTCCACCAGCACGAGCTCACGGCCCGTTTCCCTTCGCTTCTCCTCAGGGTACCAGAATCCCCCCGCTCGAGCTCCCCGATCCCGGTTGCAGCCGCAGGACGAGCGCTGCAAAGCAACCCCCGGCTGCAGCGGGGCAGAAAGACCCCGAAAACATTTACGAGCAGGTTTCTGGACCCCATCTCTAAGCCACCCGGGAGGGCAGGTCTAAGGCAAGACCCAGCTGCCGGGCAGAAGGGAATTTTCCGGCTCCTCCAGCGCCGGAGGAAGCTCTGGGATGCAGGAGGAGAGGTCCAAGGCAGAGACAAGCAGCGCCGTGACCAGTCCGCTCTGCACTGGGATTCCCACGCCTTTCCCGAGGCGGCAGCCTGCTTCCCGAGCCCTGCGAGACAGTTAAAGAGGAGAACCGGATTGAATTTATCGTTAAACACGTGCAGAGATTTCTATTAATGGCGCAGGGAGGGGAAAAAAGCTGTTACAGTAAAAACCCCGAGGTTTTGAGCACGGCTGGTGCATCCACTGGGATATGAAACTGGCCACGAGCCGGAGCGCTACCGCAGCCTGGCAAGCAGGACCACCCCAACCATCACGAGCCCAGCGCCGACCCGTTTCCTCAGCCACAAATACCAGATAACAACCAAACTCAAGGACCCAATTCAGCTGCTGGGTGGGCGACACCGATCCAGGGCTACGCCGTGGGTGCCCAGCACCACCCAAACCCCTGGACTCGTCGTTTTGCGTGAGGTGACACAGAGCCAGCGTCATTCTCGTGGCAGACAGGGTGCACCCAGCCTTAAAGGGAGCAGAAAGTGCACAAAAACAGCCAACCCCCCCCCACCCCCCCGCTCAGATGTGTCAGAGCTTCACATGGAGGGAAAAGGTGGGGGTGGGTGGGTTTTTTTTTACCTCTTGTGAAAAAAATCGCTTTTGCTTTTTTACAAGCCTACGTTTTGTTGCTCTTCAATAGCTAGAAGCAGAGGGGGGAGTCGGCTGAGCCTCGGAACTCCCCTCTAGAGCTAAAAATGAACCCACTGCACAGTGCAAACGCCAAAGAAACGGGGAACCCGTGACCTCCAGCCTCCCTCTTGGCTGGCTCCAGGACTCCAGAGTCCCACCGAGGCCACAGGAACCCTCCAGCGCCGCTGCCTCGCCGTGCCGGAGTGTGAACACGGTGGTGACCGTAACCCACTGCTGGGGTTTGCACCCCGGGTGGGCTCAACTCCCTCGGCCAAGCGTTTTGGCACCGGCTGCACAACGGCAGCTGCTCCGCTAATAAATCCAGGCGGCCGTTCCCAAAAAACGAGCCACGGAGGTGATCCAGCCTTCCTGGGAAGGGGGAAAAGGAAAAGCAACACCCTGAGCAAGGAGTTGAGCACCTCGTGATGGAAACAGGCGTCGTTCGGTTCATTTAAAAGTTTATTCCTTTATCAAATCTCTTTTTTGGAGGATTTCGCTGTACATATATGAATAAATTACTCAACAGTAACTTTATTCCAGTCATTCAAATACTCAAAACGGGCTCTGCAAAGTACTAAAACATCCAGGGAACTAAACTAGAAATCAGATTATTTTAAAATATTCTAAGGAAAGACTTCATTCATGGGGGTTTGTTTGCCCTTTTTTTTTTTTTTTTTAAACAGATAACACGGGAGAAAAACAACCTCTTGGGAGTTTTTCTACACGGAGTAACAAATATTAGCTGGTTTAGCTGTGGTTACAACAAATATAACCCATAGTGGTGGGAATGTAAGTTAAATAACCAGACCAGCTCTCTGTTCCCTTCGGCATCACACCCTTTGGTGAACAACAAAGTGAGGCCACAGAGATTTGGCTAAAAGATCCATGGATCTGGCCAGCAAAGGCTGCACATGATTTACAGTCATTATCGCCTAGACCTAATACTTTAAATTAAAAGCAAGATTTCACTTTAAAAAGTTAAGGCCGGATATGGTCTCCTCTTCCCAGCCAGGAGGGTAAAGTTAACACTTAATTGGAACAGAATTGATACAAACAAGCTGGAAAAAAAAAATATAAAAAAAAAGTACAGTTGGCAGCCTTCATCTGTGTCTGCTGAGAGGAAATACCGCTGCTTCACTCGCTGAGCTCGCTGCACTGTGTGACACTGGGAATACTCAGTTCCACGAGTCTGGAGAGCAGCCTGGTACAGCACTGGAGGCCTTGGGTCAAGGGGAGTGGGGGAAAAAAAAAAAAAGAAAAAAAAAGAAAAAAAAAATCCAACCAAAAGGAAGAGAAATGTACATACACACAACGATCACGTTTATCCAAAAGCCCTCAGCAGTGCCTCGTGCTGGGTGAGAGATCCTCACTGCTTTGTGTGTTCCACACTCGGGGCGTTTTCACCTCTGTTGCAAGCTCTGACCTGTAAAGGAGTTTCCCCTCAGCATGGTTCGAGACATACAGGTTGGCGGAGCTGAGAAGAAAAACACTAACTTAGCCACATTTTCAAAAAAATAAAAGGTATCAAAACAACCATTTGCATGAGAGGAGCTCTGGATTTACTTGGATGTGAGTAAGCAGCCATGAGGACTTCTTAAATAAAAGAAAAAAAAAAAAAAAGGAAAAAAAAACCAACCCAAAGCCAGGCTTGCTCTGGAAACTCACTGTCTTTTAGAAAAAAAATTTTAAAAAAAGAGTTACAATCAACGCACAGCGAGTCCAAGAAAGGAGCAAAGTGGGAATTGGAAGTTTATTGAGACTCTGCCTAAGGTTCCAGTGGCGAGGCTACGGCGGTGGAGGCGTAGCCCCCGTACCTACAGGACAAAAGCTCCAAGCCTTGTGCCAGGCACGTTTCCTGCAGCTGCCTGGGGACCGTCACCAGTCGTACGGAACAGATTTGACTTGAACCTTTGCCACATTCTTGTTTATAAGGAGGGAGGGGAAAGATTACAGGTGGAGTTTCAGGACCAGCTTGCATGAAACCCTTCTCCTGACAGGCAGGGGAGCGCGCTATCCTCCCACCGGCCGAGCGCACCACGTTCTACACGGGGCCTGGTTGATCTCCAGAAGGCCAGGAGAAGTCTGACACAGTAGGTCACCTGGGACGACAGCCAAAAAGCGGGACAGAGGTGTTAGAATCCGTATTTGGCTTGAGTCTGACGTCTGCTGAGCTTGTTTTCAGACCACGTGTTTTTCAGTTCCAGTTCTCTTTCCTTTGCCTGCAGAAATTGAGAGGATAAACATCAGTGTCGCTGCTCCCCGACTCAACAGCCTTTCACTCTCCTCTGCCCCTGCTGACGGGGATTACAGAGCGCTTCAGCGAGAAGCCTCATTACAGGAGTTAGCACAATTATCTTGACAGAGGCCTGAATTAATTGGGATGCACAGGCATTTCATTCACGCTGGAAAAAAACCACACCAGCTTCTCTTATGGGGTGGTCACGGCAGCCACTTGCTAACCGCACGGCAGCAGCGTGGAATTAAAGACAGGAAGCAGAGAGTCTCGGTGACGCGTAGAACCACGCGCACTGGAGCTGGGCAAGAGGTGAAAAGCGAAGCAAAGCAAAAAGCAAGCTAGAAACTCGGTGGTGTGACACCCCCAAGGCCAAGGTGCTGCTGTCACAAGGCTGTTTGGGCCACCAGTGGCCGCACGGCCACCTCTGTCCCCGTCAGAGCCACCACAGGTCTCAGCCAGGGCTCGGGGCGCTCAGTCAGGGAGAGCCCCTGGAAGAGCAGCTCCACCTCATGCTGCCAAGCATCAAGCCTTGCAATCCTGCCTGGATGGTTTGAAAGGGAAGCTGCTCACCTGATGGATCAGGTATGTGATCTGGTGTTTCCTCCTTTGCTGTCCCGTGGGCTGATCTCCTTTTTTCTAGAAAGCAAAACCAAGTGAACTGTTAAGCCTGGAATGATACTGCCCCAGACGGCGACTCGAGAAGCATTTGTTTCATATGAAACAGCTCTGGGCAGATTCCCTAAGCTGAAGCAGCTCCTGGCCCGCCTTTACCACGGGCACGCTGGGACTGGGTTTTGAGCAGCTCTACTGGTCTCTTGTGTTTAATTATCTAGACAACACCAACACAAGGGCCCCTGTCCCCCCACTCTGGGGACCCTGCGGCATCTCGTCCAGCCCCAGCTGTGGCTGAAATGGGACCCAAAGAGGTCCCCAAGCCAGCACTCCTCCCTGCCTGCCTGTACCTTGCTGAACGATTTCATGGTCTTCTCCTCCGTTAAGGATTTGGTCAGCCACTGCTGGGCTCCGCTCAGCTGATCGTCACCTTTGATATCCACAAAGTTGATCTCTTCCCTCCCTCGGTTCCGCTTGCCTTGCAGGCGCTTGAACTGAAAGAAGAACAGAAATAACCAGAGGTAAGACACGCACATCACACGCCAACGCCAACCTGAAACAAGTAAAGGTAGATGGGATCTGAGCCTCAGCTCCCCGAGCATGGGGCAAGCCACGTCAACAAACGTTTTTCCAGCCAGGATTTTTTTTTTCTTTAGGAGAGTCCTGGTTTGCTATAGATCAGAGGAAAATGAGATTATAACCTTCAAGCTACACAGAAAACAGCATTTACTCTTGCTTTTGGTCTTGTTCAGAAGACCCTCGGACTCCCAAATCTCTCGTTTGAAGGGCTAGTGAGGCACCTGAAGTTTTGCTGCTACCAAAGCCACCTCCTGTAACACAAATCCACCTCTAAAATAAAGAGGTCCCCTGAAGAAGCAAGCACCAGATGGGCTACCATCTTCTGCAGCACCGACTGGCTCAGCTAACAAGGCTGGCAGTTGCTAGATGAAGGCAACAACAGGAAAAGCTTTTTTTAAAACAGGTTTTTGAGCATCTGAAATAAGTAGGGAATTCACTGCTATGCTAGAGGACGTACCGTGAAGGTATCTGAACAGTAACTCATCTGCACCTCAGCAAGCAACACCCCTCCACACCCCTTTGTCTGCCCTAGGTGCCGTAAAAGTAATAAACATAATTAAGTGGGACTTAATTATAAAGCAAGCAAGCTCCATCCAGTGCAGAAACCCAACAGACTGCTGGAAGGACACCACTCCGCGTCCACGACACGGTGCTAGACCCCCCCCGGAACAACCACCCAGCCCAACTTGGCACGAAGCACAGGTCGTGCCGGTGGGGCAGGACCGCGGCTGCCAAGCGGGTCCTACGTTCTAGCCAAGCTTCAACACAAATTCCACAGCGGGACAGTAAAGTGCCAACCGCTTCGTCGTCTATGAAGGAGGAGTCGGTGCTCATCTCCTGCGGCGGTGCCTGGGCCGGTTCCACCTCCTGGTAGTAGCCGCTGCTGTAGTAATCCTGTCAGCGAAAGGAAAACCAGTTTGTCACGACAGCAGAGCAAGATCGATCCTGGAGCAACCACGCACGGCGCGCTGAATGGCGTACCTCACTCCCCGAGCTGCTGCTTTTTCACCTAGAGACACTTCACTCCACCTCTGGGGAGTACAGGCCGCTTGTTAACACGGCTATCTCCTCCCAAAGCAGACATGAACCACATCTCATTACTCTGTAGCCCGCTACTCTTCAGTAGTGCCAGAGTAGAGCATTTTTTTCCAGAGGTACTCAACAACAAAATACTTCGAATTACTAGAAACAACCTGGCTTCAGCCCCCAGCTCTGGCTCGCCCCGATTTTACGCCCTGACAACACCAGGGGCAGTTGCACAGGGGCATTTTAAAATGAGTGCAGCTATTAAACATTTATCCAGCAAAGAGCATCTCCCGCTCTCGTGCCAGGGGAATCCCGTTGCGCTAAGTGCTGTGGATCTCTGCTCCTTGTCCCAGCTAGCTCAGACAGGTTAGATTCCCACCAGCCACCGCCTGCTCCTGCAGCTAATTCGGAGCCCCTCGTCCCAGATGCCTTTTCAGAGCATCTGAAAGCTTCACCTCCCAGCAGGCAAACCCACCTGATAATAGGCACCAGCCATGCCGGCCTCGCCGTAGGCAGGGAACTGGTTGTACGTCTGGCTGCTGTAGTCTTCTCCGGGTTTGGGTGCCCAGCTGTGCTGAGCACCGCTGGAGCCCGCGCCCGTCTTAAACTCCAGAGGAGCGTTAGCAGCAGCGTCCTGGAATTGGGGCTCTGTCTCTGTCCCGGGCGGGGGGTCTTCTGACACCACCGTGCCAGAGTACATGTACGCCTCGGCACCCACGAGGCTGGGCTCGCTCCTGTCGGACAAGGAGAAGTAGTTCTCTGGCTCGACCTCTTCGTCGCTGTCGTCGTCGTCTTCCTGCGTGATCTGCTTGGTTACCTGCAGGGCAGCACTCTTGGCAGCGGCTTTGATAGCAGACGGAGAAGGAGTAGTGGGCACCGCCGGCTTGGACAGAGGTTTTGTTTTGGAGGAAGAGGTCGGGGCTTTCGCCGGCTTTGAGTCAGAGGCGTTTTCTCCCGCTTTCCTCGAGAAAGCGTAGGGCAAAAGTAACCGATTGGTCTCTTTCACTGTCAAATTTTTGGGTTGAGGAAGCAAAGCAGACAAGCCAGAGCCCTCGCCGCGTCCCTGGTGAGTTCCATGCAGGGCAAATGGTTCACAGAAATAAAGAGAAATGAGTGAGACACTTTCCTTTTCCTGACTCCCTGCCAATTATCTCCTTCAATTCTAACAACATTAATGGGTTTCCCATTGCTCAGCACAATCGTTCACTACTTTGAACACGCTGAAGAGCTTTCTTGCACAAAAGGCCAGTGGGACTTTTAAGGGAAACGTGGTACTTGCAAATATCTGCCAACTTCCCAAATCCACGCTTGTTTGGTTTTTTTTTTCTGAGACTTAAATTTATGAAATTGCCCAAAAAAAGGGACCTGACACCCCAGGGGATTTCAGGAATTTTATACACCAAAAGCCACGTGCTAATCAGGGTGGCTGATTTACACTAGTGGAAGCCCGAGATCTGTCACAGTCAAATGCTTCTTTCCTGTGAAACCTGTTTAATTGAATATACTGGGTATTTACCTGAAGCGTGTTTTTCTTCTTTGTTGGTTCATCTTCCTCTGAATCTGACTGAGAAAGAAAAACAGAGCTTAGCACAACTTGAGATATTAAAATAAATAAATAAAAAAGCCCACCCACTATTCAATTTATTAAATTTTCAGTTTGAACCAGCCAAAGCATCACGGTAACGTGGATCTGGATTTATAATCTGCCAAGAGCTGAGCTAAAAAGCGACACTGGGATGTGGTCAAGCTCTTTTTTCCACAGTCTTGCTGATGCATCTATCTCAGGGCAAAGGGAGATAAAAGCCTGCCCTGGCGACTACTGTGAGAGATAAACAAGCCATCCACAGCGAAAGCAGGACCACAGTACTTGCCACTACAATTTATAGAGATAGCTGAGTCTAGGCAGAGGCAGAAAGATCAGCTGCACTCTGCTGTAAAACCTGCAGCTTTGCAAACAGGTCAGCATCACTTCTTAAAAATCTTGTAAGAGCAAAGCCATCCACAGCCAAATGATAATCTCCCACTTGAGCTCATTTATGCAACTTACGGAACAGAAAAAAGGATTTGCTAACCCAAAATTCCAAATTTTCAAGGTGGCTTTTTAATCCTGCTCTAAACCAGAGCGGGTGGGCGGAGAAACTCAGCTGCTACATATTTGGCTCTTGCCAGAAATTAGCATTTGGAAAGCCAGCAGCTCAAGAATTTTATTTCTCTCTTTTTTTTTTTTTTTTTTTGATAAACCACAGGAAAATAAACCTAAAGCAAGGCAAAGAACATGAGCTACACAGTATAAGGTCAGCGCTCTCTTTCAAAGTAATGGACAACAACAGTAAGTTCGTAGAAGGGAAACACAAAACCACACAAAGCAAGGGTGTAAAAATTCACTGCGAGGATTAACGGGGAATTGTTCACAATAACGTTGCCCAATATCCATTTAAAACTTGAGTAGAAAGTCTGGTCGTCTCTGGCATCAGAAAAGGCCCTTAACATCTTTATTGTTTTATAGCTTTGCAGAGCACTTTAAAGAGATTACAGGAAACAAGGTCTTCTGCCAGTTTACTATCTAAATTATAAAACAGGACAAAGACAAAGAACATGCATAAATAAAGGCAAGTCAAGAGTGGCCATAACCCCCCCCCTGCCACATTTGGGAGAGAGGAGATAAAGCAGACTGCCCAGGAGCACCTCCACAGGTGCAAACAAAAGCGATGGGAGGTATTTTAAGGAGAAAGAGGGAATAAGCAGTGATGAGGATGTCAGGGGCCAAGGGACTTCCAGGAATCCCAAACAGGAACCACTCGGACCAGCTCTGGTTTTAAGGTACTTTTTCTCCCTTCAGCGTTCATTCGCTTGACACTGATGATCTGTAGTATTCTCGTTCAAAGCCAATACACCGGAACACTGAGAGGGAGACGAAGAAGGAGGAAAAGAAATCTCCTTTCGTTTCAGCTTATTTCAGTAACTGTACAACCAGCAGGGCTGCAAAGAGCCCTGACACTTGCTTTATCGTGACATGCCTGTTCCAAAGCGCTGCAAGAAAGCAAGTAAGCAAAAAGTGGCTATGAGAGAACGGGATAACCCTCATCCATTTGCCTAAAAGGGCCAGCCATGCGTCCCAGCACCTCCGCCACCTTTAGGAGCCGTGGAACGAGGAGCTGTGGAATTTGCCAGACTGGGTTGGTTATCAGTGAGCAGCAGAGCGTGGTTCAGAGACAGCCGGGAAGCCCGTGTCCTCTCACCCGCTCTCCCCACGCTGCCGCAGACTGCTCTTCCAGCAAAGCGAGATGCGTTGACTTCATTTCAGCTCCCCCAGGCACAAGATGCTGGCAGACCGCTATTTGTTGATGCTGTTTATAAATCCAGAGAGCCAAACCTCTTCCTCGAGCTACCTATCCCCATGGAAATGACCCCAAGCCGCAGTTCAACTCTTCCTACAGCCAGAGGCACTCCCTCACGTCTCACCAGAGCCAGCGACCAAGGCCAGACACAGCCACACGGCGGTCACATCCACCCTCCAACAGTGCTGTCCCAGTGCAACCAGCAAAGGGGAGAGAAGAAAAGCTGATCAACAGGGACACCCAGAAAAAAAAAAAGTGAGGTGGGGACAAAGAGCCTGGCCCTGTTCTCACCACCAAACTGCCTGGATTCAGTGCTCGGGAGCCTCCGAAGGTGCAGGGCACTGTAAACATGAAAAAGCACAAGCTAAGAGGGAAATGATTACCTAAAAGGTCTGGAGAACGCCTGAAGCACTGATTTGACAGGAAAATCTAAGCAATTGCACCACAAACAAAAAAGGAGACTTGTTTGGGATACCCCCACGCAAAGCCATAGGGCTCCACATCATCAACTGGTTAACTTCGGCAATAAACAAGGGTGCAGATAATCTGGGTTTTGCTGTTATTATGATTATAAATAAGGTTTCTATATCAGTTTAATTCTGCAAAGCGCTTTAGGATTAGGGCGGGCAGCCAGGACAAATCTCCTCGTAGATGCCACAATAGGTTTTGATACCTTGCTATATTATGATGGGAGAGCAAGGAAAGAGAGGCTGTGCTTTATGGGCAGACAAATCCACAGGGGGATTGCTCCGAGGAGATTCCACACACAAAGGTGCTCCTTCTCAGGAGGGCTCAAGCGGGGGCCCACCCCCCCGGCAGAGCTGGTGGTTTATTTCATACTCACATCTCCCTTGTGCAACTCGGGCGCCTTGATCCGCACCGGCTCTGTCCTCTTCTTTGACTTGAGGAGGCTCAAATCCACCCCAGCGCCGGGCAGAGCAGCAGAGGCCGAGACAGGAGGGGGTAGGCTGAGGGTAGAGGCAGCGGTTGTGGTGGCAGCGTTCCTCGGGGGAGGCAGGAGAAGCCCCCCCAGCCTGGGCTGCTCCCCGCTCCCGTTCCCGCTAGCGGCCGGCTCGGGCAGGCTGACGGCCGCGGCCTGGCCCGGGCTCATGCCCGGCGGGGGGGTGCTGAAGCCCCTCATGCCAGGCGGGGGGCCCATAAGGAAGGGAGGGGGCGGCCCGCCGTGGGGCGGCGGCAGCAGGGGGAAGCCGCTGCCCAGCGGCTGGTGAGGCGGAGGCAGCGGGGGCATCACGGGGGCTTTCGGGGGAGGCAAGGTGGCGAAGAGCCCCCGGGCCGGCGGCTGCTGTGCTGCCTCATCAGGAGGAGCGGCGGCTTCCTCCTCCTCGCCCCCGGCCTCTTCCGCATCACTCTCCTCTTCGCTGCTGGCATAGGCCACCAGGGACATGGCCCCCCGAGGAGGGCGGCCCTCCGCGGGCAGGAGCCGCTACGCGAGGCCGAGGATCCGCCCTCCCGGCTAGGCCGCGCCGCCGCCGCGCCTTCAGCGACCGTAGCGGGGAGGAAGGGGAGGGTGGGGGCGAGGCTAAGCCGCCATGGCGGCCCCACCCCCGCGCAGCGGCGGGGCCGCGGGCTCAGAGAGCCGGTGAGGCGACCCAGCGCCCGGCTCCGCGCCCGGCGCGCCGCGCTCCCACATAATGGCTGCCGGCAGCGCCCCCCCTGCTTCCCGCGACTCAGAGCCGCCGGACTACAACCCCCGGCATGCCCCGCGCGCTTCCCCGCCCGCCTCCCAGCGCATCCCGCCGCGCGGCAGCATGGGAAGTGTAGGCGGCGGCGGCGCCCGGCGGGACCACCGCTCCCGGCATGCCCCGCGGGGCGGGGCCGAGGGCCCGGGACCTGACATGGTGGGGGAGCCAGGCCTCGGAGGGGGAAGGCCGCAGGCAGCAGGGACGGGGCTGGGGGAGTCGGTGAAGGAGTGGGGAGGCGCTAGGGGCAATGTCTGGCCTGGTCTAGTTGAGCCCACTAAGGCCAAGCCTAGTCAGAGCTTTAGACCAGGCCTGGCCAGGCCCTGAGGTGAAGCGCGGCCTCGCCCGGTTGGAGGCGGCGAGGGGCCTAGGCCTCCACCAGAAGCCTGCGAGGAGGCCAAGGGACGGGCCGAGAGCAGCTGGCTTAGCGTGGCCTGCTCGGAGCACTTCCCACTGAGGGCTGCTGGGCGTGGGGGGCCTGCCCGAGCCCCCCTCTGCGGGGCAGGGCCTCTGGGGAAAGGCGGGCCTCCCCCCGGCTTAGTGGGGCCTCTGCGGGTGGGCTCCGGCCCAAGGGCCTGCAGGGCCCCTCGCCTGGCCCGGCTGCCCTCCGGAGGCCGCCCGCCCGGACTACAACTCCCGGCGCTCCCCGCCGCCCTTCCCCGGGCCGTTTCCCCGCCTTGCTCGCCAGGCCGCTTAATTAATCGCCAAACCCAGCCGTGGAACGGGGAACTACAGCTCCCAGCGTGCCCGGAGCCACCGGCGGGATCCCGGCGCCGGGCTGCTGTGTCACTGTAGGGGGACAGAGCGACGTGGGGGTGGGCACCTCTGCCAGCTAGCTGGTTCCCTGCCAGCCTATTCATCCCTGCCTGTTTAGTTTTGAGGCAGGAGCTGTGCTTAGTGCTGTGAAACCCGGTGGAAGGCTTTGCTGGAGCAGGGGTGGAGATGGGAGTTCTCTCTTGTCGCAGCGGGGGCCCTGGGCAGGACTCCCTGGTTTATTCCTTTAGCACTTAGAACTGACTTTAGGTTTGACTCCAGTGACCTCCTTCTGGTTTGTTCTGGCCTTAATAAGAAGAGAGCTGGGCTCTGAATTTGGGTCCCCAATGCAAAGCCCAAGGAAGTAATTTGCCAAGCTGCTGCAAAGTGCTAGCATAAGTAATTAAAGCAAAATCAAGATAAATGAGAAGCGTATCCTGTGACGCAAGCCCTTTATCATTTCAAAGAGTGTGAAACCCAACTAACATGCCCTGTCCCACCCCTCCTGCCCTGTTCTGAAGGACTGATGAGTATTAAAAATAGGTATTGAGGCCTCTGGGAGCCAGAGGGAAGGGTGACTGTGGTTTTCAGTAGCTGTGACACTTTACAGGTACGGTTTTTCCCCACACTTTATGCAGCCGAGGCCTGTAAGAGCAAAGCCGAGCGATACCAACACAAGGACGCTGAGGAGGAGCAGGATGTTCTGCGGCCATGGGGCCAATTTGCCTCACAGAAGGTCCCACCTGCATCAGCCTTTCTCTGTGGTAGCACAGAAACCTCTTTTCCTGGGACTGTAGGTTCCCTGTCTGTCAGAAACAGCAAGCTGTTGTCTCGGCTGCGACAGGCAAACGCGTGCGCTGACTTGTAGAGCAAACCCCTTGCTGAGGGGCCCTGAACCCCAAATGGTGTCACAGAGGTGTTGAGCCCCCTTTCCTTTACAGTTCTGCCCACTCGTTCTCCAAATCTAATGGAAACCAAAACAGAAATGAGGATTTTTGTCTGGACCAGGCCCCCGGTGCTGTCACTTCCCCATTTGTATGGATCAGGCTGTAACTTCCCCAGTAAAGCACTCCTTGAGCTGAAATCCTGGGGATGTGTTGGGATCTCCCAGGCACGGTTTTGGGTTTTTAATTTCCCCACTCTAGAAATGGCCAGGTCTGTTTGAAAGGAAAATCAGTGAGTCCTTGAGAAGCACTGAGATCAGGTTAAACCACCCAACATTTCCATGTGAGGCAGTCCTCATCCTCCGTGGAGGAAAATCAACAATAACTCCCTGGCAGAGATAGGAGGGACCGAGTTTAAACAAGGTTTTGCTCTCACTGTGCAGGAGGAGGAAGAAATCTTTGTTTCACTTGCCCTTTGTCCATCTTTTCTGTTTAAGCTAGAAATTCCTTGGGCCTGGCTCTCACCCCTGGGCAGCAGGGTCCTGCTTTCAGCTGTGATCCCTCTTGATTATTTATTTGTGTTACTTTGTGGCTCGTTAGGAGGAATTAAGCCAAGGAAAGCACATGGAGGGATGGAAAGAAAAGAGCCCAGCCCAGGAACCCGGACGACTGCCAGGTCACAGTGGAGGTTCTGATCTTGCAAACAGTTTAATCTGTGCTTAATTTAATCACAGGTGCTTGGTTGGGCCTTGCCTGCTGGCACCTGAGCCCCCTCACCCTGACGAGGAAATCCCCAGCACCCAGAGTTTTTCACTGGTTTTGGCCTGAAGCTGGGACACGCATCCCAGCAGCAGCGTTGGGAGCGGAAGGAGACCAAGATGATGATTTACTCATCTGGTGACAGTCACCTTGTAACCCTCATACCGGAGCTTGACCGGGCAGCCCAAACCTCCTCCCCAGGCATGTAAAGATTTTCCTACACACTTAATTTTGTGTGCTGTGAGTAATCCCAGTACTTCCAGCCCCGGCTTTGCAGAACAGGGTATTTCTGAAAAAAAAAAGTGCTTTGCCTGTTCTGCATTAGGTGAACAGGGGGGCTTGCCTGAGGCAGCCCACCGCCTGGGCACAAAATGTTCCCAACTATTAATTTTCCTGCTTAATGCTCCCAACTATAGATTTTTCTGCTTTTTAAAGGTTGGGCTCTCTCTCCTCCAATATATTCAGCTGCTGCCGGGATGTGGAATTTTGAGGATGCTCCTATGCTGGTTTAACACTGGTTTTATGCTGGTTTTACACTGGTTTTACGCAGGACCCCTCCATTCGCCTGTGCCTGGGCATCCTTCCGATGTCGTGCCGGGCTGTGTCCCTGTTCCTCGCGACAGATCCACGATTATTCACCAAAATCGAGCTGGCGGCATCCCCGGTCACCCAAAGCCACCTGCAGCCGGATACATTTTTTTTATTATTAATTAGGCTTTTGGGGGTGGGTTTTTTTTACACCACGGCACGCGTGGCTACTCCTTTCCAGCCGGGTATCTCACAGCAAACCCAGCCCGGCTGGGGGGGGACCCCCCCACACCCCTTCTCCGCGATCACCCGTGGGGGGTGGGGTGGGTGGGGTGGGTGGGTGTGCGTGTGCCAGGCCGCTCTGCCGAGCCTCCGAGCGCATCCACCGGGAGGAGGAGGAGGAGGAGGAGGAAGAAGGGGGGAGCCACCCCACCCTGCACCGCTCACCTTCCCCCGCCCCTCGCCGCGGCTCCGGACCTCTCCCACCGAACGGCAACGGCGGCACCACA
>JAVJGJ010000039.1:489865-501653 GCA_035590215.1 Microhierax caerulescens | reverse complement strand
AGCTCCTTGTCAGACGAGGCTGGTGCACACGTCTAATAATGGGCACCATATGGGAGAGGGAAGGCTCAGGAGAGGAGCAGGGGCCCGACCATCCCCTCGCCAAACAAAGAGCAGCGCCCAACGGCTTCCCATCGTGGCACAGCGTCACCAGTACCAGCATCGGGCCACTTGAAAGGCTGGCAGCGCCGTGCCACGGCGAGGGAAGAGCCCAGGCAGCGCTGGCCGTGGAGAAGAGCCACCGCTCATGGTACTAAACACCTCAATGACTCCCCAGGCGGCCCCTGCGCTTTGGAAAAGGACCCGGGAAAAGCAAACCCCAGCTTGAGAGTGCAGGCTAAAGGCAGGAGAGTCATCGAGCCCTGCTCCCCAAAGCCTGGGACCGGGCACCCCAAATCCACCGAGGTGCATCCCACTGTGCCTGCGAGCATCCTCTCGCTGCCAGCGTGGCAGAGGCCACTCGTGGGTGCGGACAAAGCCTCCCGGTACCAGCGGGTTATACGGTGATGGGGAGGACACGGTGTGAATTAGAGATGGATCTTTGTGTGGGGGCCGATCCAGAGTCCCCCAAACTGCCTCCTTGACCCCAAACTTGGGGGGCAGAGCTCAGCCTCTTCGCTGAGCCACCCCCCCAGCGAAAGCTTCCACCGCCTTCAACCCACTGCGGTGACAAAGCCCCATTTTTCAGGCCCCCGTTCATCACCAGCAGCGTAATGAGCCTCCAGGCACCGTCAGTGGGGGCAAAGCAATTAAAATCGCTGGCGTGGCGGCTGCGTGGGTGGCTCTGCCGTTCGCTGCTGCCAGTGCCCATTTCGGGGTGAGCAGACAACGCCAGGGCTGGGCAGCACCTCAAAGCACCGCATCTCCCCACGGGTGAACAATCGGCTCGTTCTTCACTGGGTTCCAAAGAATAATAAAATAAAAATAAAAAGGGAATAAGGGCCCCAGGAAAACGGGGAGTCAAGTTTATTTACAAACTGAATATGAAGTGAAGGGCCTGGAACAAAGGTGTTATGTAAGGGACAGTCACTAAGGGGCTCTTTACCCATGCTAATTGCCACTTGCTCTGCGATACCCATTTATCTTGCAGCTGAAACGGCCTCCTCAGGCTCGCAGGTTCAAGCACCGCTTGTTTGCAGGGCTGCCCAGCACAATTAGCGTGCAGGAGCAGCGGCCGATGCGGTCCCCCCACCCAAACCCACCGGGAAGCCTCACACCTCCCCAAAAAGTGGGATCGTGCCTGGAGCAGGTGGATGTGCCAGTGGGCACAGGGCTCGGTAGGGAGAGATGCTGCTCTGCGTAGGGCTTCGGTTGTGTAACGGGGAGGTACAACGGGGTTCGGTTCTGCTGGAGAAGTCCTCCAGGTCCCTGCATCAGCCCTACCCGAGCGGTGATGGACAACAAACCATTGCGGGATGCTCATGGGAGCGGCTGCAAGAGCTGTGGAAGGAGAACAAGATCTGGAGAGGATGAATGAACTCGGCATTTGCGATGATGTGTCTGAGTGGTTTGGCTGGAAACCACCCTCAGATGCAAAAGACCAAAGGGCAGAGACTAGTAATAAAAAAAGAAACAAGGGGAGAAGAAGGTGCCGTGATTGCTGCTGCGCCCTGCAGCATGTGGTCTTGGTGCTCCCCTCCTTGCTCTCACCCTCGGCAAGTCCAGGGGTGCGAAGACCGTGGAGGGACCGTCAGCTCTGCTCTGGCCAACCAAAGGGAGGAAGAGGAGGTGGCAGCATCCCTGGGAGCTGAGAGGTCAATTTTATTGACAAACTGCCTCTTGAATGGAGCGCAGGGAACAATGCCGGCCCTCAGCCCGGGTCAATTGGGACTGTGTAAAGCGAGGGGCCGGCACCAGCGGCCCCGGGAAAGCCCTCCAGGCGAGTGGCCTTTACCACCGTGTTTGCATAACCCCTGACCCCTCCTTTTGGGGTTTAATTGAAAGCCCAGCTTGGTGACAAATTGGCATGACCAGTGGGCCGGAGGGCGGCAGGGCAAGCGTGGAAGCGATGCTGGGAAGCCCTCTCCCTGCTCCGGCAGAGACCGACCCGCTGCCCCTTCCCATCCCGGCACGGGCCACCTGAAAAGCGGTTTACACCCAGGCTGAGTGTTTCAATCACAACCTGCTCTTTTCTCTCTCCCCACATCACTGCCCAAAAGCTGCTACGATGGACAGGCAAGTACCCGACTCTGGCTCAACATGGGCAGGAGCAGAGGTGCGAGGCTCCTTCAGAAATGGCCATTTGGGCTGAAGTCTCCTTCGACTGAGATGCTCTAACGCTTCCTTAACCGCAGAGCTCAACAGCCCCGGGCAGAGGCATATGCAGTTTGCACCCTGGCAAAGTCCCACCACACAGAGCCCTCTCCTCTCCCTCTCCAAGAGGAAGGGTGACGACCTTTCACCAGCCTTTTGTCTCGAAGTAAAAACCGCTTTTTTGGAGCCAAGAGTCGAAATGAGCTCCTGTAAAACAAATATAACCAAAGCCCCCAAGCAGTTCCCCACAGCCTGGGCATCAAAAACTGACATTGAGCCAAACGGGGTTGAAGTCATCCCATTTCAAAAGTTCCCGGGAGGGAGGTGAGAAATGACAGACGCACCTGTGTGACAGCAGAAATCTCTTTTTCTGCAGAAACTAGGCTAAAAACAAAGAGAAAGAGCCCCAAATTGGCTGCCTCAAAATCCCCATCCTTTTTACGGAGCGTTAGCTGCATCCCAGCCGCTCCACGCGGTACGTCAGCAATCCAGAGTTGCGCTGCACGAAGGTACCACCGCTCCTGGGATGGATGTCAAGGTGGGTATTACTGCTGGCTAAAGGGACTCTGTGGAGCTACAGCATAATCCTCCAAAGCACTAATATTTTCCCTTCACTTTTCCTCCCGTCCCAGAATCCTGTAATCATCAGATGCTGAGATTAGACTGCAGAGTTTTCCTGCCCACAGGTAGTTATTTAATATTTTACGTTCTGTAGATCATCCACGATGAATCCCAGCTGCTCTTTAAAGGGGATGGAGTAACGTCTGGTCCCACGTGCAACCAGAGCCCCAAAGCGCAAACGGCACAAATGGGGCTTGAACCAATTCCAGTCTAAACCCGTGTAATTTCCACGTGCAGGCAAGAGCCCGCGAACCACTGAGGCTCCCGGCCGTAGTTTTGCCAGCCCTGCCCTTGCAGCCCATCCTGCAGGACTTTGCTGGGTCTGGTGAAGGGCCCCACACTTTGAAGCATCAATCACATTTTTACAGCACCAACAGGAGACTTTCACTCGGTAGCAGATGTCTGTACATCCGACTCGTGGAAAAGCACCTTAAAAACGGAGTTGCCCCACTTTGAGGCAAAACCCCAAAATAGCCCCATTGCTGACAGCTTTACTGTCTGTACCTCATTTGCAAATCATTTGCAGGGATTTTTACATATCCTAAAATAATTTTAACTGCAGGTTTCATGCCTGTCATCCGTCACTGATTAATATATTTCATTGTTATTACTACTATTAACTGTGCATCAATCCAATTAATAAATCAAACACCCTGTTGACTAGAATGGAGGCAGCAATAACCAGCGTTCGTTTGCAGAAGGTGCAGCCATCAGAGATGGCAAGACCTGGAAGAGCAACCCCTTGCCCCCTCCATTAGCAGATCTCAAACCAGTTTGCAAGAGAACCGGATCACCAGTTTGCCAAAGGAGAGGTACAGGTGGGAGGTAACTTGCCTCCGATGACTCCGGTAAACCAGAGGCACTGGTAGGGACTGGACTATCTGGTCCCTTCATCCTCCTGCCTCCAGCTTTCAAGGGACCGCAATTTTGAGTGAACCTCCTTACCCCTCCAGCCCCACACACCCTTGTGAATAAATTGGGGATGATTTCATCCCCCCAGTTTCTCTCCCCACCTCCCAGGACAGCCGGGTCCTTACGCTCTGCTGGCTGTCACTTAGCCACCTTCCCTGCGGGTCACTATTCCTCCAAACAACCCTTTGGTTTCAACCAGTTGAGGTTCTTAGGGGCTTCTTGGACAAAACCCTTTGAGGTAAGTCATGCAGGGCTTGAAAAGGCTCCTGCTTCCTCTGGGGGGCATTATCATGACAAGGGGCTTTAATTCAGCGCAGATCCAGGCACCCAGCTGGATCCCCCACCACGCCAAGTCCCCCTGACACCCTTTGGCTGGCACCGAGAGGCCAAAAGAGTCCGCAGGTCCCAGAATCACGGGGAACTGGCCCAGCCCCATTTCCCAGTCCCCATCCTCATATATATTCCCTTCCAGTCACCCTGCACTTTTCTCCCCGTGTTCTTCTTTTGCGAGAGCTGCCCTCCTCTTCCCCACTCCCACCAGGCGCTTCCCCCCTCCCTGCGGTCCTCCTCTGTCCTCGGCATCCCCCTTTCTCTCGGCTCTCTATAAACAAAGCGCCTCAGTGTCTGGGGGAAGAAAAGTTGCATTATGCAAATGGGAAAAAGCGAACAGGAGATTTCTCACTCCGAGAACCCCCATTCCGGGCCTGCACCTCGGTTTCCATGGCATGACCAAAGCCTGCTGGAGGCTGGTTTGCATACGGATGAGAGAGGAGATGAAATCAGCACGAAAGCCCATCGCTGACAGAACACCATTGTCTAGCCTGTCTGATTTGGAGGCTAATGAAACGCCATTAAAAAAAAAAGAAAGAAAGAGGCAAAAAACCCCGCCGCTTTCATCCTGGCTTTGGTCAGTGATGGGGAGGGGGGGTTAAATATGACGATGGAAGATCATCTGCACCATCGGGCTTGGGGTGAAGGTATTCTGGCACAGGGGAAGGAAACTCCCAGGATGCACTGCCCCCGTGAGCCGGAGCGATGCCGACGGGAGATGGTGCTGTGGGCAGAGTGCTGGGCTGGGAGAGGTTGTGAAAGAGTCGGCAAAATCAGCCCTGCTCCTCTCGAGGAGATACAGCATGAAAATACCCCGACGTACCGCTGCTCAACAGCAGCCACGATCTCGTCCTGTCCCACAGCACGTCTCAGGGTGGATATTGACCTGCTCAGGAACGCGCCGTGGCTGGGAAAGACACCGGACCAAGTGCGTGGGCTGGGATCAGGCTCTCCTGGTCACACGCTTTCAGAGTGGAATGAATTAAAGAGTGGGAAACCCGAGGCCGAAGCGGGAAGAGGGTCAGTGAGCAAGCATGGTGTATTAGCACTCCTTCCCCGTGCAAGCCATGGTGGAGAGGGAAGAGCCACATGCATCTCAAAGGACACCACGAAATACAGAGAGAAACAGCCACAGATACCCCGTGTCCCCCACCCCAACAGCCTCCTTGGGGTATTCCCGATGCATTGGGCTAAGGAGGTCCCAGCATCTCTCAAAAGGTTCCGAGAAGGTGGGATGGATGGAGCAGGAGCACGGCTGTGGCTCTTGGCCCCTGGTAGCCCTCCTCCCGTCGCCCTTGCCATGGCCACCCAGTCCCTTTCCCCCTGCCCCGCTGCCAAGGGCACATTGTCTCCAGTGTGTGCCTTCGAGAACAGCGTGATTGGCCTTGAAAGGGCTGATTTGCTTTCCCCGGCCCATTGAAATGCCGGAGACCAAAGCCTGTTCCCTCCAGGCGCTCGGAAACCTGGCACCCTTTCCATTTCGCTTCCCGGTGCCCCCCAGCCCAGGGGCTCCTGCTGAGATTTTGCTGTCAACAGAGTTTTGTTCCCTTTCTAGGGCGGTGCAGAAGGGACACAAGGACCTTGAAAATGGCAGCTTCTTTGACACCGCTATTCTCCTTCGACCCCCCCTGGCTGAATAAACAGCTCACAAAAATGGAGTTTACTGTATTTCCTCCTCAGGGGGAAAACATTGCATCTTGGTCTTAATTAATTTACCTAATTAACATTATCTTCATTGGGTCTGTATGCAAAGACCTCTTTCTGTACTGGCCGGGACAGGGGGAAAAACAGGAATAAAATATATTCAGGCATCTCCCAGCCCTGACTGTAAAAGGGACATCGCGGAAAGAAGCACACCGCTCCGATCATTTCAGCTTTGGAGCAAGCGGCCGCAGGAGAATCATCTCCACCTCGACCTCCTCTCTTCTGCAAACAAAGCAGGGGATGGGGCTGTATCGCTGCACACCAGCCTCTCGATGCCCTGCTGGAGGTGCAGTGCATGTCCTCAGGGAATTAATTGCTGGGATGAGCCGGGATGCTCAGGGGAACGAAGCTTATGGCATGAGGGAGACCAAGGGACGGATACTGTCAACAGGGGAAGCCAGGAAGATGGCCCCAAGCTGGCTAAAACTCCAACCACTGGTCGGACTCCTCCATCACAGTAAACTAGCGAGACCTGTGCCAGTGTATACCCACCAGGGAGCTTGCCTCCTGTTTAGACCCTAAATTTTCCCAAGGCTTGCCCAGGTCCTGGGTGGTGGCTGCCACCAAGGCAGAGAGGACCCTACGAACCATCCACCTTTGCTGCTCTTGCCTAGCAAAGCCCTGCTCTGCTATTTTGTTCTTTTCCCTGCCAGATGCCAGCTCTCTTCAGCCTCTTTCTTCTCCCCACGCTTTGCTTTGCCGCATAGTTCCGGAAATCAGAAACAAAAGGAGAGGAAAGAAAATAGGCTGGATCTGGGGGGGGTAGGGGGTGGGGAGGAGGGGGAGTTTCCCTTCCGTTAAGCTTTTTGCAGCATTCCCTGCCTCCCAATATGAGACACTACATGGCATCTCACATGACGAGCGCTCGCGCCCACGTGTGCAGCCACGTGATGAGGTGCCCAGCTATGCCAGGCTGCGGGATGGAGGCGAAAGGGGAGAGGCTGGCTTTGCAGTTTGACCCCTTTGGCCAGGGAAACAGGAGGAGGCAGAAGAAAGAAGCTCCTCTCTGCTCCCGACCTGCATGCCCAAAGCTGCAGGCGCTGCCCAACACATGCATTAGGAGGAAAAGCATTCCCAGGCCGTGTGCTTGCAGGCTTTTGTTGGTTTAGTTTATGCAGTAAAATCTGTGCTTTCAGGGCAGGGGGGTGGACTCGGTCCCGCTGATGCTATCGAGGTGCCTATAGATCAGATGCCGGCAGCCAAAACTTCCTAAGCACCGTGAATTGCCAAGTCTGAGCCACACACCTCTGCCTCCACATCTTCCCGGCAGCCCCCGTTCCAGTGAGGCTGTCGTTTTAGGCGTCTGCATCATCAGAGTTATTTGATTTCCAGACATTTTTGTTTTATAAAGGGAAATCCCCACCATCCCAGGCTTCATAACCATTAGCTGAAACGGCCAGCAATCACCCTAGAATTTGTTTTCCTTTACCAAAATAAAGTCCCAGCTCCGTGTGTGTTGCCATTTGGAAACGTCAGCTTCCCACAGCAGCCTGCTCCGAGCACACTGCCTTTCCCACCACCCTGATTTACGATGGCACTGAATTTTAACGACACCATAAGAAGCTCCCATCCTCGGGAGCCCCGTCAGGATTCTCCGCACCAGAGGAGGAACCGGCAGAAACCTTTGTGCGTCTTGATGGACGAGGAGGAGAGAGGGAAGGTTTCTGTGCCGCAGGCATCACCCTCTGCTTTGCTTTATTCGGGGAGAGTCAGAGCATACCTCCAGCCCTGGGAATGGTGCCACAGCCACCACGAAGCCTGGTCCGAGTGGCAAGGCAGGGTCCGGCTGGCTCCAGCCACTAGTAGGAGCTGCAAAATATGAGTTTGAGCAGCAATAAAAGCGGAGAAAATGGGCCGCAGAGCCACGCCAGAAAAGGATGCACCGAGGCAGAAACAAGGGCTAGCACGGCTCTGCTGCTGCAGCACTGGTTTTGCACGGGTGCACCTCCTGGGTCATGCTCTCCTGCTGCAAATCTGCTTTAAGCTGTCGAAGAAGGAGCATGGGGTCTGCACCAGGCTCCCAAAGCAAACCCCTGTCTCGCCTAAGCAGGGTGCAGATCTGGCAAACACGACGGTGAGCACCAAACCTGCAACGCAATCTGCCAAAAGCAGGCGTTTCCACTAAACTTTAGCCCAACTAAAACTCACCCTGGTCATATCCCGGAGGAGAGAGCTCAAACATCTTCACCTGCCGGCTGGACCAGGCAGAGGGGAGATGCTCCCACCATCAGAAACCTGCTATTAGCAGCAGGTGCTTTGTCCACCCCGTTTCCAGCTGCCACTAGACGTTCAGTAATTCTCAGTGACCTCATTTTCACTTAATTTTGTAAATCATTTTTGGGTTGCTGTTTTTCATTTTACTCTATTTTTAATTTGTTGTTGTTTCCCTCTGAGCTGGAGTTTGTCATTTAATCAACTTAGACCCAGATAGCCTGGAGGGTGTTTGGGGAAGGGGGGTGGGGGGGAAGAATGAAAACGCTAATGTCACATCACCTCCCTAAAATGAGTTTTAATTGTAATCCTTTAATCCCTCTCAGATGGCCCTCTCTCCACTGATGTTTTTCATAATTATTCCTTGCCATTTTCCCATCGGTCTAAGGAGTGTCTTCAAGAGGGAGGGGGTGGAGAAAAGGCCCTTTTATAAAATAATAATAATGGGCCAAATTAAGACACAAAGAGGGAAATAACAAGGGGGCAAGGGGAGCAGAGACAGAATGGGGATTATTAATGCCTCCCCCCTCAGAAATTTCAGCGATGGTGCTCTCAGCCACCCCAATCAGTGGGCAATTGAGGCTTGTTTGCTCGAGTGGCTGCACCCTCCTACAATGACCCACATTTAGCCAAGTGGCTGCATTGACAGAGTACCAGGTGCGCAGGATTGGGAAACCGCCTCGAGGCAGCGTCTCGCCAGCCCGCCCAGCTCAGCACAGAGGGGTCTGCACAGGGCTGCCCACCTCCAGGACACATTCCCACCTGCCCGAGCTGCGGGCTGGACCGGAGGATGAGATGGTCGGTGGGAACATCCCCCCCCCCCCCCCAGCACTGCCCAGCACCCAGGGTCCTCTGCTACCCTGGGGAGCTTTGAAGGGCATCATTTCCATTGCTGCTGCCAGCCCCTTCACCCTCTGAAAGGAGCTGTAACTCATCTCTCGGTCTCATTCAGATGGACCCTGAAAGATGCTGAAGAAGAAAGGGATTGCCTTCCCCAGCGGCAGCAAAGGACAGAGCTGGGTGAAGGAGCAGGTCCAAAAAGGTCTTAGTGGAGGTCCCAGTCCTGCTTAGGGGCCACTGAGCCCTCAGTGCTGTCTCCAGCCTTCCACCAGCATCAGTGCTCCTTGTCCTGGTACTTGCCAGTACCCACCATCAGACCCCCCCCCCACTCGTCTGCAAAGCTGAGTCGGCAGGAGAGCAAAGTCTCTTGTCCCCGACTGATTTACTCAGCTCTGAGCAGCACGAGCGTTCACCCAGGGTCTCTGCTGCCGTGGAGTGCCAGTGCTGCCACGTCCAGTGCCCACGGTGCCAGCACTGTACAGGTGGGACCATCACCCAAAGCCTGTTGGAAGGACCACCAGCCCAATAAAAGTTTGCTGGATGCTTCTGAGTGGCTCGGAAAGCTAACAGGAACCAAGTACCCAGTTAGTCTGGCACTGGGGGGCTCAGGTCTTTAAAGACACAGGGGTGTTAATTCAGGGGGGGTTAAGCCCAACCCCCTCCTTTGCGAGGCTGCAGGCCCAGTGAGCACAAGAAGGAATTGAGATGCCATGAAAGTCTGGTCCCTGAACGCAAGCTGCGAGCTTTCATTAACGCCAGAGCTGCTCTGGCGAAGAACCTCGGTGAAAGGGGAACGTTTACAGACCACTGAACTTGTATTTAATCTGGGAAACCTCTTGTACAGGTCTGACGGGGGTTAATCCACCCCTAACATCTCTTTCACCCTCTCTCCCCCTCCCCAGCTATAAAGCTCAACAATCATTGCTAATCATCACATTACTTCAATGAGTCTGACCCAAAAAGGCTCCGCCAATGCCTCCCCCTGCCCGTCCCGCTCCCCTTTTCGGCTTTCCCCTCACAGCAACCTGCAGCGTCCCACCCTCCGCCACGGTGCAGGGATCAAATTGACAGTGCATGTCACGGGGCGACCCTCAGGGATGACAGGTCGCGGCCGCGGTGACCCCGAAGGGCAAGTGATTCTTGCGGGAACAAAGAGCCCCTGTGTGCCGACAGGCCGGAGTTTGTGTGCAATTAACTCTGGTCAAACCAAACAGACCGAGTTCATGAGCATGGAGTCTAAAAGCATCATCAGGGTTTATAGACTCCCGGCTCCGAGGGAAGCGGGAGCTGCAAAGCGAGGCGCAAAAAGAGCCCTGGATGCAAAGCCAGAGTGGGGGGGAGCAAAAATAGGATTACAGCAGGGGCACAGCTGACAAATTGTGTCAGGCACCAGGAACATTTTTGGGGAGGAGAGCTGCAAAGAAAAGGATCCCTTTAATTACTAATGGTTGGGCACCAGAGGCAGAAGGAGCTGGAGGGGAGCGGTGGGATGGCTGGGTATGGGGTTCCCACCCACAGCCCAACTTGCGATTGGGGAGGGGGGGAAGAAACTCTGGCTCTGCCACTCTGGTTGGGGTCCTGAGTGTGGGTACAGAGGGGCTGCTTTATCTCCTGCCTCACCTGGCACTGCAAGGATGCAAACCCCATCCAGCAAACCACCCAAAGGGGAGTCTCAACACGACAAAGGGTCCCCCCTCCACCCCAGTGCACCCCCCAACCCACCTCCTATGACATCTTTTCCTCCTAACAGGGAAGAAAAAATTAAATTTGCCACATGGAATTTCTCAAGAATTCCAGTATAGGAGCATTAAGGCACTTTGGTTTGAATTGCATCAAAACATGACAATTATGTGCAGAATTTTCAATTATTTACATGGTACGGTCTCACTAGAGACACGATACACAGCAAAAGTTTATGGAAACGAAACAACCAAAGTAAAGGTACTTTCTGGTGTTTTATGTTACCAGCTCTCAATAAAAGCGTTGCAGTAACGTATTAGCAGGGCTGTTCTACAGCCAACAGGGAAATATTCCTGTGAAATGCGTCTATTTCAACAAAACCACATTTTCACATTTACATATTGCCAATGAACTGAACACGTTGCCTCCTGCCAGCCCTAAGCTGCTCCCAGGCTCGGGCACAAACAGACCCTGTTGGGCTGCACCCAGTGGCCCCAGACCACAAAAACGTCCACAAACCCCCCCTTTGCCCCCACCTCCCCATGCTCCAGCAGCAGCACCGTCCGTCCCCTGCAGCACCCCAGCTCGAGGCGAAGCTTTTGGACAAAGCCACAACAGCCAGTGCTTGGGATTTCAATCACCAGCCTTAAACATCCTCGTTGATCTGCCTTCCTTCACGAGAAAAAACCTCTTCCGACTTGTAAAAATGAGATGTATCCCTGGAATAAAGCCAGAAGAAGAGGGAAGACTGGAGAAAACAACCCCCAACCCTTTGCTTCCTTTTATACTGATTTTTAATTTTTATTTTTTTCCTTAAACCTGTTCCCTGGGTATTTAGGAAGTTTGGAAATGCAGGAATCTGCAGCCACCTCCATAGAGGTGCCCTGTCCCTAGGCAGCCTTGCTCCCCCATCTCCCAGCTCCCTCCGCAGCTCCCCAGATTCCTGACCCTTCTCTCAGCCCCTCCGCAGCCCCCCAAACTCCTGACACTTGTCTCCCAGCCCTCCACTGCCCCCCAAACTCATGCCCCCATCTCCCAGCTACTCCACTGCCCCCCAAACTTCTGATCCTTGTCTTCTAGCCCCTCCACAGCCCCCCTGACTCCTGACCCCCTTCTCCCAGCCCCATTTATTGTCTTTCATGGGCAGACATGGAGGCTGGCACCAAGTCGTGGGAAGCAAACAAGCAGCTGTGGGTGCTGGAGCAGGGCAGCCGTCTCGCCAGGCCCCTTTGCCCCCAAA
>JAVJGJ010000039.1:350802-373355 GCA_035590215.1 Microhierax caerulescens | reverse complement strand
AAAGCTCACACGAGGTTTTCCCCTGCACAAGTAAGCCATTACGAGCTGTTGCACGATTTAACCTCTGGAGTTCATAGCCGTTCCCTGTAACGGGAAAGCAGGTGTTAGCAGAATGTAGGGGTACAGAGTACGTGGCAGGGCTGGAAGGTGAGGCAGGGAAGTGGGGTTTTTTTCCCACCCTTTCTCCATTACTGTCTGGCTCCCTGCCCCTACTTTTTCATTCTTTCCTCACTGTCCTGTGGCCCGTTGCTATCACCCTCTTCTTTGTCTCTTTCTGTACAGCTCCTGGTCCCTCTCTTTTTGAAATTCCTCCCTTTCTGTCCTAGAGCACATTGTGGATTTGCCTTTGTCCATCACTGGCTGGCTCCTGCTCCCTAGTTTTAAACTCAATTTTTTCCACCTCTTTGTCTACCTCTGAATCCCAATGTTCTAATTCTTTGTAATTCTTGCACCTGGGCACATTTAAGAAAAATGCAGAATTCTGACAAAGTGTGTTATCAATCATGGATGGTGGGGTATAGGAGGTCATTATAGGGGATTATGGGATAAGCAGAGGTGTTACAGGGCACTACAAGATGGGCGTGGGGGGGTGGGGGTGTTATGGGACATTAAGGGATATAGGGGGGCTGTTATAGGGGATTATGGGATTTAAGGGGGGGTGTTAAGGGGGGATGTTGGGACATAGGGGGGATGTTACAGGGCGTTCTGGGATATAGGGGCCATAATAACCTCCTATATGACATCATTTCCACTAACATACTCCTATATCCCAGAGAGCCCTGTAACATCCTCCTATATTCGATAATGCCCCATAACAACCCCCTAGATCCCATAATCCCCTGTAACCGCCCCACTGTATCCTTTAATGCCCCATAACACCCTGCTATATCTCCAGAGGTGGGGCTTGTCACTAGGGGCAGGGCCGTTCTGCTCCCACATGGTCTCCCATGTATCTATTTACACTTACCTCTGTTTACACTTGCAATTATAGATTAACACATACTGTGTAGAATAGTTATTTAGATTAGATATCTGTTTAGACCTAGATCTATGTGTAGTTACAAGTGTAAATACCTGCTTAGACCTGGGTACCTATTTACGTTTATATATAATATCTTCTTAGACTGACCTGTGTAACACATAGTAAGCGTAGATAGCTCTATTCAGACTTTCTTCTATTTTTAATTCCTTCATAAAAGACTTGTCAGTGCTTTAGATAATAGAGTAGACACCCGGTTTTATTGCAAAATCCTTTTCTTTATATAAATTAATTTTAATTTTCAATATATATAAAAATTAGAGATTTTTTTTCTTTCCTGGCACCCTCACAAAAGCCTGGGGCTTTAGCTGGGCTCTCCTGAACCCCGCCAGGCACCCAGGTGCTGTCCAGATAGCCCTGGGGATCTGGCCAGGCTTTCACGATGCTTGACGGAGGCCCTGGCACCTTCCAGATATACTCACATGGTGGGAGACGAATCCCGACCCTTGTAGTGTTACAGCAGCTAGACTAGGATCACAGTCATGTTGCTGCCTCTGTCCTAAAAAGAAAATGCACATTATTTCATTCTCCGTTTGTTGAAGGGTACAAGAGATCTCTGCAGAACCTATCCTTTCTCCCTTTATTACTACCAAATTTTACTTTGTGTGTGTGGCACCCATGCTCACTGTCCACATATTTTCTCTTTCTCCGAACAACCTCCTCCTGCCCTTTCAGGACACTCCCCTTCCCAGATGTCATTGGCATGACACCATGTCACGATGAACTAGGGTGCAGAGCTTCAACCACCACCAGTGTCTAGTCTTCCAAACAGGCTGAATTGAATTCTAGCATTTGCACAGACACAAAAAGAAGAAAAAGAAACAAGCCAAGCTTGTCAGCTACTGTGGTAGAGATGGACTGGTTTCCCACCAGAGAAGTCCTGTCAATGGGAGTGTACCTGGTGCCGGCAAGCATGCAATGATGTAATGCAGCATGCTCATAGTCTGAAAAGTTCAGGAGGAGAGTGTTGGGTTACCCAAATGAGAACATATTTCTGCTGAATTGAAATCGTGACATGCCGTAATTGTGGGATAAGGCTTGAGCACTGAAGGTAACCTTCTCTCCAGGGAGGTATACAAGAGGCTGGAAGCACAGAGAAAGAGACCTGGGTCCCTGTGGAGATATGTGTGAGCACAGGCAGTCACTGACAAACATGACACCTGAGGGCAGAATCTAATGAGGAGACACCAAAGAAGAAAGGTGCATTAACTTGGCCATCTTATTTTTTGCACTGCACCTCAAAACCCAAAGAAAGCCATTTTTCAATAGGCAAGGGCCAGGAGAACAGCCAATGGCCAGTGAAGGACGTGCAGCTGGGAAGAAGTGGCCCAGTAATGGAGCCAAGCTTCCCTTTATCTTGGATCTGAAAGAGGCAACCAGGCAGATGCTGCTACCTAGGTCAGCCCTGGTTTAGGTTGCCACCCTTGACATACCCCAGATGTGGGAGAGAGTTACCTAACCATAGACCAGGAAGGGAAGAAAGAGTTCCTAGGACATTATTTTTCTCATCCTAATGCAGATGTCTGAAAGGCATTCTATGAACATGTCTTCAGAAGGACCTTTCCCCATCACCACTACCAATGGCAAATGGTACCCGGATTATTGAGTTGTCAGCTAAGGAAAGGAGAAGTCCCCTTTTGGTGAGCTCTCTAGTGTCCTCCACTTCTCTAAAGCAGAGCAACACTGGAAGCTCAGCAGTTCCTACAACGACCCAGATTTGAGTTGGACCTGGCAGATCCAAGGACATCTTCTATGTTTATTCACAAGCTTCACTGGTCCGAGCAGCATGCCTGGCTCTCCAGAGCTGAGTGTACATCAAATATCTCAAACAAGCCACACAGAAATCTCTCTCTGAAGAGTATACGATACATCCAGGTCGAGCACCCTTTCCTCCAGCCTTCAGCACATCTCCACCATGACTAGCAGCTGCAGCAGCCTGGAAAAGCCCTCCAGTAGCCCCCACTGAAACCCATTCACCTACCAAGCACAGCTGCATTCACCTGTAGCTAGCTCCCTTTTCTTCCTCACTCCTGATAACGATGACATCACATAGGATGTTGCATACTAATAACTTAGAACATCTGTGAAAGAAAAAGAAGAGTCAATTCGCTACTCAGGAAGATAAAACCCCATGGCAACGTGGAGGTGGTTGCCACCAACCATGAACCTTCTAAGTAAAAACATGAAAAATAAGAGCATTTTCAAAGAATTTCTGTAAGGTAGAAGTTCAGAATGTAGATCAACATTTTTTTGGCACACATTTGAAAAACAATGACCACATTTATCACAGGGAATATCAATAGAAGCCTCTAAACTACTGCCTAACCACCTGATTTCTACTGAAAAGCACAGTATTTATTTTAGGAAGGCGTCAAAGATGGGACCCATGAGCAGTACTGGGGGAACAAGTGGGGTTAAAACACCTAGATATTCAGGAGATACCAAAAGGAATGAGGAAAGGGGAATAAGATGAAAGAGAGATGCCATAGAAGGGGAACACACAACTGTTACATGCATCAGCTGTAGAGAGGGTGTCGTGAAAAGTCATTATCATGCCATTTGAAGCCCCCAGGGGGGAACAGACTGGGACCTATAAAGGAATACGTGTTAAAAGAAAAGAGACAACTGGCTGGAGATCATCTCTGCCGGGACTCGAACCCGGAACCTCTGGATTAGAAGTCCAGCGCGCTCGTCCATTGCGCCACAGAGACCTCACCATGAGCACAACACCCGCACCAGAACTGAAAAATCCCCCACCTCCTGCATCACGAGAGGGTCTCAACATCCTATTTTCATGGCATGGTGCTGAGACAGCATGAAAATCTGCTGCTCATCTCAAAGTCCCTTACAAATCAACATCTCGAGGCATCCCCTTCTTCCACAGTGACTGGCAATAATTCTGGGTATGATCTGTATCTCTCTCAGCAGCAGGGATGCAGCAAAAACCTGGATGCAGGCTTGTATCTGCATCTCTGGCAACCTCTCTGCAGCATCTCTAGCTCGACTGAGGGCAGAGCTAAATCCTGGAGTAGAGTCAATTGCTGCAACTCCCTTAGCACCATCACAGCATCCTCACTGCAGAAGCCGAGAGATAAAGATAAAAGAAGATTTAGCTTACAACACTGAACGCTGACAATAAGGAAGAAAGCTCTGTCATGATGAAAAATGCAGAAACCTGTGGTTTGAGCAGAGGAATAAAAGAAAAAGCAATCGTGGTTTTATTTTAAGCAAGCTGTCAATCAAGGGGTTTATATTTCTCTATGTGCATCTTCCATTGGAAAAAAATTAAGATGAAATCAAACCAACAGGAAATACCCTTTTACATCAACAGCTCAGTGGCTATGAACCCTGTGACGCAATTCCTTGCTGTGAACAAACACATTTTGCATTTCTAAACTGCAGGAATTTTAGAGTATTTTTTACTCCCAAACATGCTCTTAATTAGGTACAAACATGAAAGGAGACATGCTAACTGCAATACGACTTGCTTAGAAGAATGAGCACTACCTGACACAACAAGCTTGTACCTCGGGGTCAGTGTGACCTGAAGACCCAACCTAAGCCAGTTCTTACAGCTGAGAACACTCCATACCAAAAATTAAAAAATCGATAATTCACTTTTCAAAGGAGCCAGGCAAATAACCACGGCCAGAACTGCAATGGACCAGAATCCAGAATAAACCCTGCCACTAACTACCTGTACAGGACATCCATTTAGGCCAATGAAGATCATCAGACCACTGACCATGTGTGTGTAGCACCTGCACAGATCAAGCACATACTGACGCTCCCAAGGGACAAGTACATACTGCCTATGCAAGCAACGGTAACCGATTAGCCCACCCCTTAACATGAAAAATGTGATTGCTCTATAGAAGTGTACTGTCACATACATAATCCCTGCTTTCCGCTGTATCTGGGTAGTCCATGCATTAGCCTGGGGCACCACTATGCACACAGGTAAAATATAAAAGAACAAATTCCCTTGGGAATTCTATGATAAGCATCCTTGTCTCCCTCCTTGGCTAGCAAAGAACTTTTACACAAATTGGGTTGTGAAGTCACATGGTGCTATTGAGAAGAGGCACAGCACTTACAACCTCAGCACATCTAATGCGAAACCAAAGAAATCGGTGATGCTCTGGGGCCTTGGTAAGGTTTACAGTTGTCTTGACAAGTAAAATCCAGCTAGAAGTGGTGGGAAAGAAAGAAGGCATTTAACTTCTATCAGACAAACCCGTTCCTGCTGTAAAAGATACCCAGTAAATCAGTAATTCTTGAAATAAATTATTTTGTGAACCAACTATACTGCCAGTGTAGCGCTGTAATCCCACCAGTACATTGAAAAAACTCAAAGCCTAGAAAACACCTATCTACAGGGTGAACAAAGGTTGTGCTTTAAAAAATTATATGTAATAAATCTTAGACAAAGTTATAAAGCACCAATATAGAACAGAAAGAAAGAAAAAAATCTCACACAGCCTGTAGCTGCACTATGTGCACTCCTCATGGAAGGAAGCTGGTGTCGTCACACCAGCAATTTTTAACATAATTTTGGGAAGCTGCACCTCAAAAGTAGTGCCTATTTTGAAGTCCTTAACAGTTCTGTCAGCAAGTAGAAACTCTGGAGATGAAGTATTAAATTGCACAAACCTCAAAAGAATGACTGGCTTTATGGGCACCTACATTATGGGAGTCAGAGGGCAGATGGGTTTGAAAAGAACCCCCATTCCTCACGACTGGAGCGGGACCGTAGACTTGTTGCAGCTCTGCAACCTGCCTTTCCCTTCTGCCTGCCCGTGCTCTCGTATGTCTTCGTATGTCTTTGGGTAACACGTAGCCCAGAAGCATGCCCAAATATTTACCAGCCAACCAGCGTTCAACATTTGGAGGACAGCCTGCTCCAAACACACCTAACTGCACGAGAAACAGGAAAGGTCCAGGAGTTTGAGCAGGTCCTGGTGACACACGACACATTTCCGACCACGAAGGTATGGGGAAAACCACTCGCTGCGAGGAAATGGATGTGCCACAGCCTGCACCCCGCCAAGAGCATGCCCTGATCAGCAGCACTGCTAGTAGTGCCACCAGAGCCCTCTCGCCTCCTCCCTGTCCTCATCCCAGCACTTGCCTGTGCTGCCACAAGACATGGCCACGGGCCACACAGTACCAAATGCTCCCCAGTGAATGCTAGAAAGCAATGTGCAACTTTCAAGTCCTCGGGCCACCTGCCAGGAGCTTTTGTATGTTCAATAATTTGGCCAGTCTTCCCCAAGGAACTGACTGTCTCTCCGTTATCCCCACATGTGACATACTTGGAAAGCAGAGACTGGAGTGAACCGCACAGACGCAGGTAGGTTATTTTTGGTGCTGGGGGATGCCAATACACGCATTTCTGTGGGAAGAGATGACAAAGAAATTCAGTAAGCTGGGCAGCATGTTTTGAGACAAAAGCAATATCCCTCTTTAGATACAGTGAGGGTGGCGTTTATAATGTGAGCATCCCCAGCACATTGTAGTGTGATGGGAATGAAAAAGCTGCAGGGCGTCCAAACAAGGTTCAAATTGGCCCCCAGCTCATCCCTGATCACCCTCCAGCATCAAATAATTTGCTGCTGGACATGAACCGTGAGGATGCAGTGGACCAGGGTGAATCAAGATAATGTACTACCTTATAAACAGCTGGGAAAGGCCTTTTGCAAGACAAAGACTTAAGCAGTAAGATGGCTGATGAAGCACGTCTTAACTTGAGCAGTAAGATAAAACCTCACAGCAAGTTGCTCTAGGGTAGTATCGTCAGTGCTAAGAGATTCAAAAATCTCTTTGTACACCTATGTAAACAGCAGCAGAAAATCCGTATCAGAGCTGGGTCTGTTTTGTGGTATCCGTGGCTAAAGGTTTTATAGTAGATACATCTACCCTATTACCTAGTAAAACCTCCTCCCGGAGTTACCAGAGAGCGAGTCGCACCAAGCAAAGGATGAAGCTTTAGAAGCTGCATGCTTGCAGGCCACAAAGCCCATTAACCTGGGTGTCCACAATGGGGAAGGGTTTTCTCCAAATCCTTACAATTTGCAAGATGCATTCTTGTCTTTTTCCTAAACTTGTAAACCCTTCTTTATTGCTCTTTTCTTTTTTGCCAGCCACATCAGAAGCACCCAGATCACAGGCACTTGATTTGACCACCACATCACACGTGTCTTCAAACCCTCCAGTGCCTTTCTGAGCCTCACTTTGTCTGCAGGATTGTGACTGGGCTCATCTAAAGATGTTCATCAGTAACTCATTAATTATCAGGGGAAGCAAAATGCACTTGTCATCATGAGATACCGAGTCAGTTTTGGAAGCCTTTGCCTTCGGTGCCATGGGCTGGCATTGGTGGCTGTGCTTAAGCTTGCTGGGCAAGGGCACAACTCAGCACATGGCTGATTTTCTGCAAGCTTACAGTGGAATTACAGGGGAAGCTCTTTCAAAAAGCTGCTCAACTGTCATCTTAGTATCTGACTAAGATATATACAACTGTTTGATTTATATTTCCTGGGAGTTAGTCCCCACCAGAGTTATTTTTGCATCCCAGATAAAATAGGTGAAGCATGACTAGCTCCTGTCAGGGGGCTGAAGTAATAATCACCAGGGTACAAAAAGGAGAGTGAGGAGCTGACACTTCTGGGGAGCAGGTTGGATCCCATCTACAAAGTGGAAAATTAAAACTGACACCAGCCCATATGAGGGCCCAAGCAAAGATACCTTACGGCCCATACTTGTAATTGGTGTTGTGAAAATCACTGCAGGACTGAGAGACTGATGCCACACAGAGAAAGCTGAGCATAAACACAGACTAAAAGATGCCAAGGCAATGATAGAAAAGGAATGCCCTAGTAGAAACCCCAAATCTAACACCTTTTGCCTACAGAGCACTGATTTAGAAGTCATCGACCACAGTGTTCCCCTCTGGCCTGTTTTTTGGATGGAGCACAGCAAGCTGGCCAAGACCAGATGCTGGAAGTTAGGAACATTACCTGGGTCTCCCTTGTCATGTCACCACCCACAGCTGCATATCCCTGATGGGGATCCTGAGCAAGCAGTCAGAAGCAAGTAGCTAGGGAATACCGGGAACAACATGGATGTCCAGCAAGGGTGGATTTACCCAAGAGGCTGAGAACGTGTCCTCAGCTGGGATCCTCACAATGGCTGCAGGAGGGAGGGACACGCCAAGACAGGTGGCCAAGATAGACCATGCTCCCAGCTCAGGGCAGTGCAGAGGAAACACTGTCTTCTATCTGGCACACCCAGAAGGGCTGAGCTCCAGCCTAGAAGCACCTGGGGTGCTGCCATCTCAGCAGGGACCAGAGACCATGCATAAGTCCCCTTGGCCATCCACAACACCAGCTCTTCAGGGACAACTAATGGCAATGAGATCTGACTGGTACCCCATCCCTACTGGCTTGATCTAACTGTGGAACATTTGGCTCTCACTTGGGCACTGGGAACGAAGCCAACACTGTACTCGGGAGCGAAGCCACATGCAAAGCAGCAAACAGCCTGTGCAGAGCTCAACAGCCATTGGAGATGCTACCTCACATCAGCAGATGGAGTGTATCGGCTCTGCCTGAGCCCCACAGCAGCCCGCATAGTGCTGTGCTTTGTATTGGTAGCTAGAAAGGTGGTGAGAACACACCAGCGTTTCGGCTTCTGCTGAACAGTGCTCACACAGCATCAAGGCTGTCTCCAACATTCCGCCCCTCACCAGTAGGCTGGGGTGGGCAAGGTTTTGGGAGGGGACAAAGGAGAAGGAAGGGAGGGCGTTTGATATTTATGATGTTTGTCTTCCAGAGCAGCTGCTGTGCATACTTGAAGTCCTGCTTCCTGGGAAGTGACCAAATATTGCCTGCTGATGGGAAGTAGAGAATGACACCTGTTGTTTCCCTTTGCTCCCACGCACACAATATTTGGTATTGCTTTATTAAACTGTTTTTATCTTGAATGACAAGGTTTTTTCCATCTTTTCTTCTCCCCTGTCCTACTAAGGGGAGTGATAGAGTGGCTTGGTGGGTACCTGGTGTCCAGTCAAGGTCAATCCAACACATGGAGATCAAATCAGAAACTGGACACACACACACACACACGACAGGGGGAACAACAACAACATCTTTCCTCCCAACTGTGCAATTGGTGGTACCACAGCCCCCTAAACAGAGGAGATGGGACCTTCCAGACCCCAGGCCTGGAAACATCTACCACAAAAAAAAAAAAAAAAAAAAATCCTCTGTCTCACTAACCTACAAGGACTTTCCAAAACTTAATATTATATTAGTGACAATGTCGATAACACACTTCTCAGGCACATGCTTAAGCAGGGAGGATGCTCTGACCCTAATCTTCCTCAGCCTGTAAAACAGATGCATCATGGGGGGATCCAAACTAGCAAAGATCGTGACAACACACCTTTAGAAACAGTCTGCTAGAAGGCAGGTTAGGTGCACTCCCACTGTTACTCATCAATACATGTCATCTTCCATGCACACAGGTATGATTATACACAGACAACCAAATATCATCAGCAAGATGGTGTTTCTAAGAAATCTCTGCTCCAGAGTCTATAGAACAACGATATGAAGCATCCAGAAGGCAAAACCAGTCCCTCTTTCTTTAGTCTTCACAGAAAACTGGTATGAGCAATCTACGCATGCTGCTAGCATCATGAGACCCAAAAAGCTTTTAGGTGTGATGGAGTTTGATGTCCCCAGGCGGGACAGAGCCATCCATGACATATATTCAGGGCAGATTTTAGGGTCAAGGGACTGGAATGTCTCCTTTCTTCCAAGGAGTGCTCATCTACCTAATTCTAACATAGCATCACGTTATTTTTGCTTACAAAATTTAATAATAATCGTATTTTACCCCTAAAATGACTTAATTAGCTGCAAATTGCCATCTTCCCCCAGTGCTTCATGAACTGTAGTGAAGGCACTGTGCCTCGGTTTACCGTGGATACCTGAGCGTGTTGGGACAGCATGGGCACGAACTGCCCGATTTCTCCACGTGCAGCTGATCGCTCCCAGCCCCTCCTGGGGCACCGCGCGGAAGTACCACCTCCCCAGCACTTCCCGCAGAGCAGGCAGTGCTCTGCAACCGGCTTGCCCGACCTTTACAAACCCCTCCACCCTCTGGCTCTTCCTAACCACAGTGCTTCAGGTTTTGTCTCTTTTCTCTTGAAAAGAACAGAAACAAACAAACAAGAAAAAAAACAAAAAAAAAAAAAAAAACCACCCCACACTCAAGAGGATTTCTCTGGAAACCCAAATCCTGTCTATCACTTACATTTGTCACTCAGCCTGATGGATTCACCTCTGTGCCACCTCTGCTGCTCCCAGCTCTTGCTTCCAGCTCTCTTTTCCCTCCAGCAACCTGGTATTTTCTTGCTGCCTGTGTCCCCTCCACACCCGCCGGGACACCGCTCCGGCTAGCTCGGGTCTCTCCAGAGCCAGCCCCGGCCACGCTTCCCTTGCTCGCTCCAGAGGGCTCCCCATGTCCGGGCCGGGGGTCCTGGGGGGTCTCTCAGGCCGCCTCAGGCCTCTTCTCCTTGGATCCCTCCCCCTTTTCCGGCGCTTCCCTACCCCTCCCCGCTCTCCCTTTGTCCCCTCTCGGACTGCCCTTTCCGCCCGGGGCGGCCCGCGGCCCGAGTTTCCATGGGAATGGCGGCGGCCGGGGCTCCGCACGGCGGGGAGGGCACGAAGGGACGGCACGAAGGGACGGCACGAAGGGACGGGCAGGAAGAGCAGAAAGGCCGCCGCCGCGTCGCACCCCGCAGGGACAGCGCACCCCCTCCCGCGGCTGCCAGCCGAGGTCCCGCGCGCAGGCAGCCCCTCGAAGGCAGTTTCCTTGCTGGGATCTGTTCGTTGGGGTTTGGGGTGGGTGGGTTTTTTTCCCCCACTGGAAGGGAAGAGTGGCAAAGACAAAACGAGCAAAATGCAAAGTGGAAAGCCCCTCGTTCTGGCGGGGCTGCAGCCGTGGCCAGAGGCGCGAGGGAGTTGCTGCTCGGTGTTGCTGTGGAAGCCGCCCCCACAAAAGCCGGGACTAACAGGGTTTGCCTTGCAGGTGCACAACAGGCAGGTGGGATAAATGCTGGGGCATAACAAGAAGCAAAATGCACAAACAACACCCTCTGTTAGAGCCTTGAGCTAGCTTTTGCTTTAATTTATGGTTCTTGTGTTATTTCTCTCTCTTTTTTTTTTTTTTTTCTTTAAGAGGTGTGTAACACATAGGGAAAGTAAAAGGCAGCCCCTAAGGAGGTTTAGTCAGGCATCAGGACCAAGCTGCCTCTGCAGATCCAGTTCATGGCTGTCAGCTGCATCACTGAGCTCTACCTAAGCACAAAGGACCAAGTGGCCATGTCTCATCTTCATAGACCCTATCCCTCTTCAGCGTTGCACCTCTCCAGTCTGCCTGCAGATTTGTTCTGCCTCTACAGCTGGGAGGCTGGGAGTCCTGTCCTTCCTCCTAATTCCACACAGAAAAGTTCCTTTAATTTAGAGGCCTACATGGAAATTCAACGTATATACACATCTCTATCCAGGTAGAACAAGATAGTTACAGAAAAGGCTTCTGTTTCCAATACAAGTGAGAAAGAAAAAAAAAATTATGCAGAAAAGTGCAGCTATTTCTGCTCTGCATGATGCACGTACACCAGAGGATGATGAAGAAATGTTTTTATATTCCACCCAGCACAACAAAGATGGCATCAAAGATGCTGCTAAAGACAAACAGCTTTCTGTCAGCGCATCCAGATCGATCACATCCAAGAGATAATAAATAGCTGGCCAACAAAACATTAAGAGGATTCAAGTTTCACTAATTCCTGAAACACTGAAAAGCAAAGAGGAAAGCTTATATGAAGCCAGTATTTCTGGAGACTTGATAGGATTCTTAGTCACAAGCCTATCCCCATCACACCTCTCATGCAAATTAGCTATATTATCTCTAACTAACTGGGAATCATTTTTATCAGATTGTAAATTTGTTTCTGAAGGTGATTAAGTCCAGATTTTTCCCTCTCTCACAGCCTGCTGCTGTCAGCTGCATTTCATTCTTGCCTGTAAAAATCCTGTTCTCTGCCCCATTCCTTTAGCTCCCCACTCACATGGACACACTCCTCACAAGGAGGCACAGATATGGGAGGGGGATCTGAATTACACCCTGCAAGGCTGCATGCCTGTAACAAGTAAGGCTTTTAATGTAGAAATGCACAACATTTACATCAAGACACCAGAATGCATCGAAATTGGGTGAAAATTAAGCAGAGTAATTACAAATAGAAGATTTTTGGTTTCACACTTTATTCTGTCAACACTTCACAGTGGTTAATTTTAATCTTTCAGGATTTAACTTTTCTATCAGTTATTCAAATGTGAAACCTGGCTAACCACTTATAAAACTTGTGGAGGTCATGAAGGCTGGAGGGTGCTGGGTAGTGGAGAGGATGAACCTACAGGTGGGTTGCTGTATGTACTGGTAAACTCAAACCAGTTTGTTTCAATATGGGGAAATGCCAGGATTGGTGCACAGGGTCTCACTGCCACCAACAGCTGTTGAGAAAAGGCTGTAAATCCCAGCAAATATAGAATGTCATTTCTCTAATTGTTTTTTAGGGACCTTCTGAGTCAGAAAGTGCATTTTAGCATTTCTTTAGCCTTTTCTTTTCTCCCTTTAATGTTCCCAGTCACTCAGGGGAACTTCTGGCACTCGACTTAGCAAGGACTAGGTGATCTTTAAGATCCCTTCCAAGCAAAACCGTTCCATGACTCTATGACTTTCACAGTCCTGCCTAGCTGATCTAATGCCTTGTCTTCTCCCTTCCATTCCCACTTTGTCCTATCCTAGATGCTAACCTCAGTTCCTCTGGGCTCAGTCTCCCAATGGCTTATGTTACTTGCTGCAGCCAGGTAGCTCCATCCTACCTTTGCTACCATGAAGGGGCTCACAGGTGACTCCTACCAGCACTTTCACAGGAGTGTGGAAAGAAAGCATCTGTGGGATTGAAGAAGCTCTTTATCAATGGGGTCAACTCACCTGCAGCTGCAGCAGTGCCTCCCCACATCAGACCCAGCACCCTCCCAGTCAATAGTAGTTAAAAGCCTGGCGAGGAGCACCTGCTTGGGGGGTGTGTGGGGGATGTTGGCTAGATGATTTCCAGACCAACACAGGCTACTTAACGATGCTACTGGAGGTTAGAGGTCAGGATAGGAGATGCATCTTGAGGGGGAGGGGAGGAGAGGAGAGGAGCGGACAGGACCAAACCAAAAGAAAACAAAACCTAGGGCAAAGCTATGTGGCTCATCCCATCCTTTTCCTAGGAGAGGTGTCTACCTGCTGTTTCCCTGAGGAGCATCCACAGCTCAGCATCTTCCCAGGCCTGATGGCTCACTTTGAGTGCGGCTGTTGCAGTAACAGGGACAACATAAAAAATTCCTTTTCCCTCCATGTGAGCTGAATGCATCTGTTAAGTCCCAAATTGCACTGTGGCCAGGTCCCAGGTGAGCAATGTCTCCATTTCCAAGTACCAGGAAAGCAAACTGTTAGGGAGTACTGTGGATGCAGGTATAGCAGCTGCCTTCAGTCATCCCTCTGCCAAAAGGATTCAGAGGGTGGCCAGCAGATTTCTGATGCAGAAAACAACAGGGAGACACGTCAGTAGGTGGTAGTGACAACACACTGCAAACACTTCATGTGGGTTTAACCTGTGAAACTCATTGCTGCAGTACAGCAGTGGGCTCAGAGATCTTCAGGAGGCTGAAACAAGCCCCGAGCATTTATTTGACTGGCAGAAGTAGGCACAACCCTGCTGATGCTGACCAGGAATAGCTGGAGGAGAGGAGAAAGACCCCCTACTTGGAAGCTAAAACTAGCAAATGAAATTACTCTTAGAGGACACCAGCTTTGGGAGGAAGGTGTTGTACTTACATGCTGAAGCTAAAGAGACTGGAAAGGGAGTGCTCACAGGTGTCCAAAAGCTCTTGTGGCTGGTTTGCATCAGCTGCCTGCTGATGCCCTGCCAGGACTCATGGGTGGAAAAGAGACCACAAGAATCTGCATGGGTGCTGGGTGTCCCCTCTACCAGACCCCCATTTTACTGGGGCTCTGTCCTTTCTGCTGCTAGTGGGAAGGATCTCTGTAGATGATGCTGTGTGAGAAGAGGCGGAACTGCTCTTTTACATCCCTTTTACCTTTCCTGGTATGCCAGAGCCATGTTGGAGGAAGAGTCTGTGGAGGTCCACAACCTACTGTTCAGGGCTGGACTTCCACCAGTATTAGATCATATTGTGGGGTGCCCTGACCACAAAAAAAGCTTTATGGTGAGTCTTACTTAATCAGTAATTTCCTCTCCAACATCCATCCCCTCGTGCTGTGCTTTAGTTGCTTTGTTCTCACATATGCCCACTTGGTGCCACTGTTATTCCATGTTTCTCCTTGATAGCAAAGCCGTAGGTCTGCTTGCGTATAGTAGAACAGAAAAAAAAACGTCCAGGGCAAGCCAAACAGAAGACAGTTTGGGAAAATAAAATAGGGTTGTCACAAGATCTGTGGGGACAGTCACTGCAAAGTTTTCCTACAGCAAGACCGTTTCTTCATGCAATGGAGAGGTAGAGGGGTGCTGGTCCTCCACCCAACCTACCTGGCCATGGGAGCTCATGCACTAAGACAACATCAGATCCAACTACTTCATCAGCTGTTTAGGGTATCCTCAGAGTGCTTGGACACCCTGGGGATAGGTAGCTGGGGGCTGAGCAAGAAACCAGCACTCTCTGATGTAACTCAGTCAGGGACTTGGTGCCCCTGGCTGAGCTGAAATGGAAGTGCTGGGCACGGGAGCAGATGGTATGGGGTGAGGCGGATCAGGGTCATTAAGGCCTATAAGTGCCTTCAAGGCCACTGCAATTGTGGTGGGGTAAAAGCCAAGCTCAGCTGGCATCTCCTGGCCCTTTCATCTGAGCTGAGCACTGTATGAGTGCCCACGAAGTAGTGTGCTACCAACTTCTGTCTTCACATCTGCAGACCAGGGACCTCACTGGGCCATTCCTTCGACCAAAATAAAGGGATATGTCCCCAAACTTTGTTGGAGAGGTCCCATCTGATCTGTTCAAAATGGTGTGTGTGTTAAAGAAGGGAGACTGAGCAAGGCTTTGAGCTCAGGAGCTGATACTTTGGAGAGGTTGTCCTGGTAGATTCAGGACCAAAAGTATGAGGTATACCTCCTTAGCCAGGGGCAAGCTGGATCAGGCAGCTGAAGGCATGCAGAAATGGCTCAGTGTAGGTGAAGGTGCTTCATGCCTGCATAGTCCAACATTGCAGTAAGGTAGGGTTTCCACAGATGGACAGCACCTCTGAAACCTTTTTCAGGGCAGTTTACAGAAGATCTTCAAGGGCACAGGGAGTAGGTGCAAAGTGGCCCATGGACAGTCCTGTAGAGGCAAGCAAAGTTTATCCACGAGAAACATTCATTTCCTAAGGTCTCAGAGGACATTCACCCATCTGATCGTTTGCTCTTCACTGTGCCTTGTATTCCCCAAGCCCAGCACGAGCATCTGAGGGGAACGTGAGTGTGAGTTAGGATTTGCTGTATTGTGTAGCCTGATAGAGGCAAGGCTCCGTGCCTGAGATGCACCAGGGTGAGACTGAGCGTGTATTGCCAACAGGTGTGTACACAAACATGCACAAACAGCCAGCCACAGTAATCAACACAAGGAGAAAACACAGTACTCCATAAACACAAACAGCACCAATGTCCTCACGCTGTTCCTTTCTCCAACTGATCAGTCTGGAAGTCTGTTAGTGGAAAATACATATACATATTAACATGTTGATGCCTTCAGTAATCCCTTCACATGGATTTTGCTTCACTTGCAAGCTTGTTGTATGGTTTATGATTGCAGTTCTCCTGGACAACACTCATAAAATGTTGTGACAATTTGCATCATCTCTGCACAGCTTATAAACCTGGGTTTAATTGTTAGGAGCTGTCTCTACCTCTGTGAGTTATAGAGATGCATGGAAGATTGGGATGGACAAGGCCTTCACTGCTCAGCAAGGCAGTCAGCCACACGTTGAGTGTGCAGTACATCTAACCCAACTGAGGACTGCACCAATAAAAGACCTACAAGCTAGGTTAGGACAAAACTAGTGCATTTATTAATGGTGATTTCTAAAGGCACTACAAGCAGTGGCACCTGCTGACCTCAAAGGTCTCTGCCAAGCTGATTACATGCTTATTGTCTGCAAACTCAAGGAGTTTGGGAAAAGATTGGGGGAAGGCATGCTCTGGATGTGATAATCAAGCTCTGGTGACAGCTTGATTTATCACCGGGCAAGTTTCAGCATTCTGACTCAGGAGAACATTCCCCCTTATCATTGCTTGCTTTTTACTCCCAATGAAAAATCTCCGATGAGATTTCCAGCGACAGCTCTCTTTGCATTCCTGGCGCGCACTCAGCTAGCCAAGCAAGACTGTAAATAATTGAGCGCCCATCATTCCCTTTGCTGTCACCACCACCAGCAGCTTAGTTCACTCTCAACAGCAAATATTTAGTGAGGTAATCAATCCAAAATATCTTAATTTGGGTAAGAAAATTAAATGCTTTTCCCAGGTCTTGTATCTGATTATCGCTGGCATCCATTCTGCCTTTCTTAGACAGCCTTTCTCGGGGTAGGTGCTGTATCAGGACATAATTATGGAGGATCATAGAAGCAGCTCATTTAGCTGCAGCTAATGCTTCTTATTAGCATTTTGGTGGAGCATGTGGAGTTTTTCAGCTGAAACAGATGAACAAACTCAAACATTCACATACTAAAGCTCAGACAAAAACAGAAACAAAGGAACAGGGAGAAGAATGTCAGGAGAACCAGAGAACAGCACATGAGCAGCAGGGGCTGGGTGCAAACACGGGCAGCACTATTGCCCAGCTCTCAGGGCATGGCTACGCCTGACTTCGGAAGCTTCAGCAACTGGGCAGGAGCACATTGGGGTCACAGTGCACAGCTGGAGCCTGCTCTTGTAACCCACCCTGACTTCCGAGGATAGGTTTATTCTACAAACCAAAGCTTTCCAGCCTTACATGTCCCCAGCCTTTCTGTCTCCGAGATTCAATGAATTATGCAGTCTTTTAAATGAGGCAATTTCACAGCTTTTTACTTCAAGTTCCTCTCTAAGTCCTTTTCTTTTTTCCTTGATAGAGTAGGGTATGGGAAATTGTAAATTTTGGAAACTTTTAAAATTTACTGGAGATCGACAGCCTGCTCATGGGAAGCAGCAGCACTGTTTGGGCTAGCCTTGACCAAACTCCAGTGGAAAACAGTCATTCTGCACTGCAGCAGGAAAACAACCTCTGGGTTGAGACTGAAACATTTCTATCAACATCTGCTATTGGTGGCTGATCACAAGGGCACCACCATTTCCTCTCCTCAGTCACACCAGCTTTGGTGCTGATTAGAAGAACCAGATGTTTTTGTGGCATTTGAGACCGATTTCAAAGTGCAGAAAGATGAGCGTGTTGCCCAGCAGCATGGGGGGTGTGCAGCTCACCCAGTGTCTTTGTCATTCCCGTTGGCACATTCTGGTTTCATTGACCTGATTCTCTCTATGCCACATTTGTCATCATTTCTGGTGCATGCAGAGCTGAGGTTTGCTGTCCTGAAGCAGGAGGCTTGGCCATTTCAGAGAGGAAGCAATGCTCCACCTTTGTCGTGTGGGTAGAGATGTCACAAGCCTCACAGTCAGCTCACAGTCCTCTTCAGTGGAAATACCAGGGCATCTTCTAGGAACCAAGTTCCCAGCCTCCTCAGTCCTCATGGACAGCCCAGTATCACATCTTCCCTTGGTAGTACGTGACTGAGCATCTCTGCCAAGCCCTTAATGGTGGCATTATGGCAAAATAGTGTCTTTTTGCCACGTCAAAAGACTTTGCTCAATAAATGAGGGAGCAGCTCATGGGCAGAATAAGGTACCATCTGTGACTTGCATGGTGAAAGCCTGCCCTGTCCTAGGAGATGGGGGCAAGACGAGGCACCACAGGGTAAGGAGCTGAGGGGAAAAAAAAACCAAAATCCAACAAACAGTCCCTTCTGGGGCAGTGACCGGTGCTGTACATCAAGAGCTCATGCTAATGCTGCCAGGATGCTACACCTTCAAGCCAGGCAAGTCCCTGAGCTCATTGCCATTAAGCATTTGCATTTTTTTCCCCACTGCAGCAAAGGCTTAAGAGGTTTTTGTCATGTCCATGGTATCCTCAGGGCTTGCGTGTGCCTAAGATTTGGCAGTGGGTGTTGGGGGTGGGGGGGACTGGCGAGGGTTGCTGCTGTGAGTGGTGTCAGCTGTACCTTTTTTCACCGTGGCATTAGAAGCCCCTTTGAAATCAGCTCCTGGATGCTCGGTCCAGCAGCTGCCTGTGTTTCCCCACTGTGCCTGTAGGTAAGGCGAGTCTCAAATACACCACTGGGGACTCACACAGTAGGAGGGTGAGCGGCAGATGAGGAAGGGAGATGGATGCATGTGTCTATCTCTAGCAACAACCAGCTCTGAAATGAGTTCATACCAGGCTGTGCCTTGCAGCGCACAATCCTTGCCCAAAGCATATGCATACAACACAGGTTACTGCCTTGTTAAAAATAATAATCTACATCAATTAACTCTTCTAGTGCCTGCTCCCTGTACACCCACCAATCATCAGCCAAGACAATATGTAACAACTTGGCATCAGACTCTCAACATATCGCTGAGCTGAGCCGAGCCAAAACAGAAATAGCCTTTTCTGCCACATCCCTTTGATTCTAATCCCCATGCACTTGATTCACATCAGTACCACGGAAGGTCTACGCAAGGTCTGAACAGTACTGTAGGGACCGATGGGATCTGGGGGTCTGTGAGATATTACAAGTCAGCGTGCAATCGGTGATCTTCTGCAAAATCACCAAAAGGAGCCAGGCAGTTAAACCTGACCGACATGCCAGAGACTCAGGCCTTGAGATGGTTGATTACTGCTCTGTCTCCTAAGGCAGTAACAATCTCTTACAAGGCGAAGGGCTGGCTTGTCACTGGATGATGCAGAACCATGCTGCCTGGCAGGGGACTATAGAGCTTTGTCATAAATGACGGCCGTGGGGTTTTCTGATGGGAATTTGCTCTCAAAAGCCTGAACAAATAAATCCAAACAGATCCGCTGCTGTCCACATCACTCCAGAGAGGACCAGGAGCCTTTAAATAGGCTCTTTAAATAGAAGGAGTTTTTCGGTCATGAAGATTCAGAGACGGCATCAGTCAGGTGGAAAACATACCAAGAGAGGTCTCAGGCAAAGGCCAGCTGAAAATCCTTTCTGTGCCTTGCACAGATTCCATCAGCTCTGGCAAACTGCCAGAAAGCAGAGACCGAGAACAGCCAGAGCTGAGCACAGCATGTCAAATCAGCAACAAGGGAATTGATAAACCCCATAATAATAGACAAATTAGCCAGTACTTTGAGCAATTATGATGTAACAGAGGAGAACCAAATGGCTTCAGAGGACAACGTCGTAACTCACAGTTATAATGACATTGTGGCAGTAGGGTTATTGGGCTAGAGCAGTTATGTCCTGGGATGATGTGGAGGCTTAGACACACATCCAGCTGTGTGTGGTAGATCTAGAAGGCTCTAGACTAAAGCAAGTACCATTTTCCCAGAGAACGGAGGTATTTTCTGACTGAGATGAAACTTGAGGGATCTAGAAGGTATAATGGCAACACCTAATTACTCTAACTCATGGCAAGGTCACTGTGGCTGCTGGCTGCTCCCCCACTCTGGCCTCGTGGGTTCCTCCTTGACCTCGTTGGGTGGCAAGCCCTTATCTCAGAAGAAGCTGTAGTACGAGCAGCTCTAGGGTTTGTCAACTGAGCTGGGATCCTGAGAGCTTGCAAGTGGTTCCTGTCTGCTTTGTCCTCCAGGAATATGAAGGTGCTCTGAACACATTCATGACTTCCAAGGCATTAACTGTCTCCTAGTGGCAGATTTTTTTTTAGTCAGAATGGATTAAAATTATAAAGTCTGACAGTAACATGGGCTGCAGCACCTCCTTCAGAGACTCCTAAACCATATTCAGCCATGAAAAATTAAATCAGAGCACTTCTCGAAAGACAGCAAACTCTTATCTCCAGATGATGAACTGAACGCATAAGGTCATTTTTCACATAGCTCATTAGCTTCCCTGGTAAAGCCATGCAACATTTTGCCAATCTTGCTTCAGCTTCCAGCTTTTAAAGTGAGACAGTGTCTCCATTGCAGCCAGCACCCATCAAAAAGCACTTCTGGCCAGACGGTTTGATTCTGGCTTCACTGACAGCATGAGATAGCAGCTTTTTTTTTTGCATACGTGACTGGCACCTGAAACAGAGCTCTCCTCAACGTTTGCCAAACAAAATTGTTGCACAAAGGCTGGAGTTTCTGAAATGAGTGTGTTAAGGTATGAGTTCTTACTTGTCTGTCTATTTCATTGTCACAGGAAAACTGGAAATTAGTGCAACTTCACAAAAAGTTTCTCCCTAACAGGCTGTGTAACCCCTTTTATGTCTGTACAAGGTATCAATCTGAAAGGGATGGAGCACAAGGAAAGCCTCACAGGAGCATGAGGCATGGCCATCTCCAACATCACTTCTCCGTTGGTATAAAAATGCCTCTAATCCAGAGAAAATAATAAAGTGAAGGGAGCTCACATCTCCCAACCCTTTCAGTGGCCAGGACCAGAGGGGCTCCCCAAGGACCTGAAGAGTAGCTGGTGCTTAGTTTAGAAACACCTGGAGGGACAAAACTCATTTATCCTGGTCAGCACATGAACTTTTAACTGCTAAAAGCTAACAGATGTAAGAACAGATTTCAAATTGTCAAAAAAAAAAAAAAAAAGATACCTTATCAGGGAGCATTCACAAATGCAGTCATTTTTCAGAGATCTGAGATAAAACAAAAAAACAAAGGTTATTTTTAGGCAAACGGATCTCTTATTTCTCCACCACCTCTCTTGGAAAAGACTCAAAGGCAGAGTTTGAAGGAATTTTTGCATAGTGAAAAGATGTTTCTGACCTAAACTGCTGCCAGTATTGCAAAGCAATGAAATTACAGTAACTTACAGACACTTACTAAGATCTTGTTTCTTCAAGCTTTTTCCAGTCTACTGGTTTAGGCTGGGATAGAGTTAATTTTCTTCACAGCAGCTGGTATGGGGCTATGTTCTGGATTTGTGACCTAAACATGTTGATAACACAGGGATGTTGTAGTTACTGCTTGAATAGTCTATTTCTGTTTTGGAGCTGGAGTGAAAGGTAGTGTCCCAACAGCAGATCGCTGCTGGCAAGCTACATCCCAACTCACAAGCAAGGTGCTGGAGTTCGCTGGCAACTTGACATACGAGAAATCATCTTTTCTGGCATCTTTGAAAGATATCAGGTGGATAAGTATCAGCCTGAATGATCTTGCGCCCTCAGTGCAATCATTCTTCCCAGGCTCAACGTCACTCCCAACTTCTCTACCTCCTCCCCACAAGCAGCACAGGGAGAGGGAGACAGGGAATGGGGGATTCATAACAGATTGTCTTTGCCACTCCTTCCTCCTCACGCTCTTCCTCTGCTCCAGCACGTGGTCCCAGCCGCAGGAGGCAGTCCTTCACAAACTTCTCCAACGTGGGTCCTTCCCACAGGCTGCAGTTCTTCACAAACTGCTGCACGGTGGGTCCCTTCCACAGGGCGCAGCCCTCCAGGCACAGGCTGCTCCAGCCTGGGCCCCTGCAGGGTCACAAGCCCTGCCAGCGACCCTGCTCCAGCACGGGCTCCTCTCCCCGCAGGGCCACAGGTGCCACCAGGAGCTGCTCCAGCACAGACTGCCCGTGGGTCACAGCCTCCCTCAGACACATCTCCCTGCTCTGGCACAGGGTCCTCCATGGGCTACAGGTGGATATCTGCTCCGCTGTGGACCTCCGTGTGGTGAGGGGGACAGCCTGTCTCACCATGGTCTTTGCCATGGGCTGCTGGGGAACCTCTGCTCCGGCACCTAGAGCACCTCCTCCCCCTCCTTCTTCACTGACCTCGGTGCCTGCAGATTTGGTTTGCTCACATGTTCTCACTCCTCCCTTCCAGTGGTGTTGCGCAGCAGCTTTTTTCCCCCCTGTCTTAAATAAGTTATCCAGAGGTGCTACCAGCATTGCTGATGGGCTCAGCTTTGGCCAGCAGTGCGTTTATCTTGCAGCCAGCTAGAATTGGCTCTGTCCAACACAGGAGCAGCTTCTGGCACCTTCTCACAGAAGCCACCCCTGCAGCTCCCCCGCTACCAAAGCCTTGCCACATAAAGCCAGTACATAGTCTTATTAATAACTCTGTAAAATTCTATGGCTTGTTTTACACTTGTGGCCAGACTGCATGATCTTGTGTTTAATGCCTGATATCTCTGCAGGCACCCAGCTCATCTCCAGTGCTGGAAGGCAGTAACTTGGCTCTTACAATGGGGTC
>JAVJGJ010000039.1:339248-350702 GCA_035590215.1 Microhierax caerulescens | reverse complement strand
GGTCATTTTCCTGCATTCATCCACCTTTTCCTGGAGTTTCTCATACTGCTGCCAGAGTCCAGATGTCAGAGGCGCAGCAGTGTCTGTTAGTGCCTAGAACTACCCGCCCATTTTTGCTGAAGACCTTTTGGAGAGCATCAGCCTCCCAGCCATTCACTACCTAGCATTTAATACAAGTTGAATAGCCTCAGAATGTGTCATTGCAACATCCCTTACTACTGGAATTGCCAAAGCAATGGGAAGTCCCTTGAACAGAGGCATGATGCAACAGGTTTGAAATGATAAGTGATGCTTTCTTCTTCTTTTGCAGTAGGAATAGATTGTCACCTTAGGAACACGATAGCAAAGCAGGACTGATAACAGTGCAAGCTGGTTGAGGAGCCAGGCAAGCAGTCCCTGAAGACTAGGATGGCATGTCCAGACAGAAACATGTTTCAATTTCCCTTCTCAGACCGAGACATCCCAGATAAAGCCTTTATCTGGCCTTTTCTCAAATCAATATGATGCTTCAGTCTCGTTCTCAGAGCACAGCAGGGGCAGACATCCAGGGAACAGCTTTATCACATCATTTGCTATAGCCAGGGGAAGCTGGATTTTTCCACCCAAATATGAGTTTGGTAGGTGCAGTCACGTACCAGCTGCGTGTTGTCACTGCCAGGTTTTAGCTTTGTGGTGTGCAATCGCTCCAGGTAGGCTGGAGATCCTGGGGACGACTGCAAGGGAGATGCATCGAGGCAAAGGTAAAAATGCCCTTGGCACTCTCCTGGCTTCTGTGGGGGCCGGTGGAGCCCTCAAACATTATACGGCGATTTTTCCCTCTCCACCCGGAGACCCGAAAGCGTATTTACAAACGGTCCGGCGCCCTTTCTGCTTGCCTTCGGAGGGCAGCAAAACGCTCCTTTTGAGGGAAGGGAAAGCGAGTAGGAAGCAGAGCGTGAGGTCTCCATTTGGGGATCCTCTTACAAGAAGGGCTTATTGCAACCAAAATGTTTGGGGCACAGCCCCAAACCGTGTATCTACTCCCACCAGATACTCCCAGAAGTTCGGCCTTTTAAAAGCTGTGATGGAGAAGACGCTTGTGTTTTGGGTACTAGAAGGAGTGCACAGCTCCCAACCTGGCAAATGCCAGTCCCTTCGCTACTCAAAGTGCAGCCTTGTCACTAGTAATTTAAGGAGTATCCACTTTTCCTTGGCACAGAGACCCTGTCATCCTTAGTACTACAGCATTTCGACAGTTTTCAGCATATTTTTGACCATGCCATGCCATGCTGTGCAAGGCACAGGGGTAGGGACTGCTCTGAAGAGGCTCTGGTTGGGGGCATCCTATTCTGAAGAGAGTTTAATGGCCTAGATACAAACCTCACCATTACAGTTTACCCTCCGTGCCTCAGAGTGGTCCCAGGCATGTTAGATTATCCAATACAGGTGTGCAAAGTCCATTGTTTCACTGTGCCCATCCTCAGGAGCACTGTGATTCCCAGTCTGCACAGGGCCAGTTTCAGAGCTTCAATGCTTCTTCCCACCACCCCCACGCACCACCCCCACCCCCCATAGGGATGCAGAAGCTCTGCTGAGCCCTCATCACTGTCAAACCCACTGGTGAGAGTCATCTATTCAAATTTAGATAGCCCCATAGGAGATGTCTCCAACAAGCTCATCGGTTTTCGGTCCCTTTATACCAGTGGCAAGAAACAGGAATGACTCACACAGCAGTAGATACCTGCCCCAGCACAAGCTGACTCACCTTCAGAAGATGCCCCTTGCTCTCCACTGCCATGCATTGCTCAGGCACTGACCTCCAAGGTCTGGATGCGGAAATTCAAGTGGATGCATCCCATTTCCTGGAGCAACATGTCCCAGCATTGCTAACTGCTCATTCACATCCTTTCTGTGGAGTCTTAGGAACACTCCTGCACTTGTGCACAAAACATCCCATTGACCCCATAACCAGGGCTTAATTTGCCCTCTATGAACCACTCAGATGATCTTCCCCAATCACACCCCCCATATTTGTGCAGAAACCTTTTTCTCAAGAGATGCTAAAAATTAAGGAGAAAATACAACAACCAGAAGGTTCAACTAAAAGTACTACAAAATCTTTCTTAGTTAGTGCAGCTGAAAATAAAAGTTGCTTGCACACACAGGCTGCTAGTGCTTTTTAAAAAAATCTTAACTGCCTTGAATGCAATTTGTATTTATAGCTGAGAAAACACCGCTTCCCTTGCTGAAAGTCTGGGTAAATGCAACTGGTTGCTCAGCATGCGTGATGGAGAAACACAAACCCACCAGGTGGCTGCAGCATTGCCAGCACATAGAGCTCATTCAACTCTCTGCATTCCCCCTGGGATTTTTGCAAGTGGGCGAGATGCAGAGCTGAGCAGCAGCAAAGGCAGGCAGGTCGTATCCAACCCTACAGGGTACAGCGCTCAAAACAGAGAAAAGCCCAGAGGTGGATTCTCAAATCCAGGGAAGAGCCAGCCTGAGGCACACAGGTGGCTGGAAACTCATTCATGAGGCCAAATCTCCTCAGGTTTTAGGCTGAAGTCAAGCTGATGACTGCAGCTGATCTCTGGATACAGATCCATATCATCCTGCCAGCACAAAGAGGCCAGATTTTCAGGTCTGCAGACAAAAATTGTGATTAGAGCTGAGACAATGCTCATCCGAGTGCTCTGGTGTTTGTAGGTAAGTCTAGCTCTTTCAGTGTTACTGCTGTTGTCTTTTTATCAGCTTGCTCCAATCTGCTTTTTTTTCTATATTTGACTGTTTATAATTAGTCCACTGGGTTTGCTGTTCTTTCAATTTCCTTATCTTTTTCCTGACAGTTTTGGAGACTGCTCCATTTTACATATATACTGGGCTTTAAGAAAAGAAACTCTTCCCCAGCTCTCTTTGAAGCTCAGCGCTCTGGGGAAAGTGCCAGTAGACAGGCTTTCGGCTCAAAGTGTATGTTTAATAAGGGACAATTAGGTGGCACCAAACATTTAATTATCAAATGTACTGATGCTTCTTACAGTGCCTGAAGTTAAGCAGGTGCCTTATACATAGGATCCTTCAAATATCAAATGTGAAAAATGTTTCTGAGCAAAACCAAATGAGCTGATGAATACATTTAGACTATAAATTAGGCAGAGGTTTTTAGCAAAAGTCTGGAACAGGCTTCACATTGCATTAGCATCTGTAGGGGGACAGTTCCATAGGCTAACACAGGAGACTGCACACTCTGTCGTGTGGTAGAGAGGACCAGTTCCTGCCTGTACTATGTTTGGGAAGTGCCCCAGTCAGATGCCACTGACCTCAAGACACCAGGGTCCTGCTCATACCAGTGGGGTTGCCCAGACCCGCTTCACTCCAGTTCAGGGAGTGGACTAGACAAGGCTGAAGCCACCGGAGGGTCTTACCTTGTCCCAGTCATTGGCGCCACTCGCTGTCTCCCACTGGGCAGTGGAAAACACACAATTCCAGAGACCCCTAACCTTGCCTCAGCTGCAAAGAGCCACAGGCTCTCCTATTAGCCTGTACTGATGAAGGGACACACTCTGTTTGGCTTGATGTGTAGGGTGGGATCAAACCTGGTGGAGAAGCTCTGAACAAATCCCCCGCAATCCTTTTGAAGCCAGTGGGAAAGCAGGCTTCCTTGGCTGCTACTCATCTGCTGGACGTTCCCCTGAACCATCTGACCCTCTCTGTTGATAGGAGAAATCCCAGCACCTGGATGGAAAGAAGCAAGCCTTCACCATCATGTGCCACAGATCCACCCCGTGTTTCTCAGAGACAAGGCTAACATTTGCTCCCAGGGACAACCTGAGAATGAAAAATGATGTATTCCAGGAAAAGAGAGACGTGTTCCTCGATTCAAAGCAGGAAACAGGTTTACAAAATTCCTTGCAGCTCCATTACATGCCAAGTCTTGTACACAACCAGAAAAAGGGGTCAGGCGGACCTCTTGCAGAGGGGCTACAGCACCACTTTGTCCCTCACCAGGCTGCTCACAGAACAGCTTCTGAGCCTGCAATATGGAAGGCAAGCAGGATTCCTCCTGAAAGCTTTACCGAGTGCTAGGTAGGAATCCTCAGCCAAAGAAGGGGGCTTCTCCCTTCAAAGGAAAAAAAAAAGTTGATTTAAACAGACTGAGAGCTGTTAAGGTTACTTCTTAAAACAATATCCTGTATGTTTTGTAGATCATCTGGGAACTTCTGTTCTTGCATCTTGCCAGGAACAGCAACCGGCATTACACTTGTACACCCAACCTCATAAATCTAGACCGGCTCCCAGTGCTTCATACTTTAGGAGCTCTGTGTCCCTTTATGCACTTTCTTCTTCCAGTGTCAGGATGGAGATGTGTTTCTTGGGCTCCAGCTTAAGCCAATGGTCTCCTTACTCCTTGTAGAATAGTCTCCATGCCTGGGAACCCCAGCTATTCTGACCTGTCCTTCTTCCCTGAAGACCTGATTCCGCCTACTCCATCGTTTCAGGGACAAAACTTGGCCTGAGCGCCCCAACACGGGTGATGTGACAGGAGGGAGGGTGTGTCAGGGGCTGCCCGGTGTGTGCCACCTCCCTGGAGCTCTCCTGCTGCTCTGCTTCATAGATGTCAAAGCTGGAGGCATCTTTCTAACATCAGCTCTCCCGTGCATTGCAAGCCAGCAAATCCAGTCATGTCCAGATCTTGTGTCATTTGGAGGCAGAATGAGGGGTGGTTGGGGTTTTTGGGTTTTTTTGTTTGTTTGTTTGTTTTTTTTACTAAGTGTCGGCTTGGGCTTTATAAATCCTGTTGTGGTGGGGAACATTCACTTACCTCTCTTCTGATGGAGCATGGCTGCTGCTTCCAGGGCCTGATCTCCCCTTGAACTTTCTGAACCTCCTTCCCAGGCAGAGTCTCTTCACCCACCTTCTAGGGGAAAAAAAAAAAAAGAAGAAAAAAACCCAAACAAACAAACAAGAAAACCAGCCACAAACCACTGCCTTATAGGTGGTCTCAAACCTTGCTTTTCAAACCCAGGTCCAAGCTGTCTGAGGCACTAAGGCCAAAACGGGCTCCTGTTCCCATGGTGCTCCCTTTCGTGCCGCGCATGCAGCAGGGTCTCTCCCCTGCCTGCTTTCTGCTGGGTCAGATACACACGGTTTCCAGACAACAAAATCCCTTGGAGACAGTGCACAAGGGACATTTGCTCACAGCTGAAGAGTACAGCTAAAGCAAGCATTAATTCCACTTACAGGATGAAATTGGCAGGAGAGCAACTGAATTTTCTGTCCAGTTCTAAAGTGCTCTCAAAGTGATCTAATTTATCACTGCGGCGGCAGCAGCAGCCATTCAGATGCTCTCCTAGCTCCCTGGCTTTGCAATCAGGTGATAAGATGACTTCATGTTAGCAGACGGGTCCAAGTTCTTTGTCTCTAGTTCTTGGGTCCTCACCAGATCTTGTGGTTGCACTTGGCCCTTTCAGCCCTCTGCTGTGCTGCTGCACTGTGGGTGGCTCCGAGCTTTACGGTTCAAACCGCCGCCACCTTAGGGGAGACTTCTGTCTGCCCAGGGCGTGTGGCTGTGGGTTTGGTCTTCAAGGAGCAAATGGCAATGGTAGGATGTGCTGGGCTGTGCTTCTTTTTCTATGTCCAGGTGAGAGCAGAACAGAAGGGAGCAAGGGATCTGCCTCTTTTCTTGAAGCAACAGATTCATATGTAGAATGCCTGTCTCCGTCCCTGGGAGCAGAAACATCTCATACTAGGAGAGGTGGGTCTGTCCAGGATGTGCCATATGCTACACCACATACAGGAGAGGGGAAGAGACTTTAGGTCACCTGTGGATACAATCAGCCAAGGAGGGGGCATGTGAGGTTGGAAGAGTGGATGCAGAAGTGTAGGATAGGGAGGGTGGGGAGTCAAGGACCAGGTGAGGAAGAGGGAGGAGGATTTGAACGCTGAAGACTGGGCTTTTCTGTGAATAGTGTATGGACCAAACATCTCAGTCTTTGTTCCTGGCACTCTGCTGATATCACTCACATGCCCTTCGGTGGAGCAACTGTTCACTAAGCGTAGCTTGGAGTGAGATTTAGCTTGTATAATTTTAGGTGTGGTTCAGCTACTCAGATGGATGTGTCTGACTACCAAGGGAGATGGCTCAGCAGGCCCTGCTGACTGACACACAGCACCCTTGGCCATACCTTCACTTAGACATGCACAGCTAGATTCACTTGCTGGAGAACCAGCAGTTAGCCTGACTCCAAATGCCTGAGAGTACCCGAGACATTCCCACCACAACAAAAGCTGGAGGTCTGAGTGGTACCATTCTCTCTGCTTCTGCCAGACTGCTGCTATTCAGTTGGTACTGCAAGCTCAGAAGGAACATGCAGCTGACAGACAGAGCAGGGTAGTCTCTCCCATGTTCACGGGGGACACCAGAAAAATGTACCCACCACACTCACATAACCTCAGGGCTCTCTGAGCTATGGAGTGAGGATGTGCTGGAAATCCAGTGCATAGTTTCCAGCTTTCATCTTGAGTTTGCTCATTTTTACCCATATTTCTGCTTACATCTTTTGTGAAGGAAAATAAATGTAAAAAAAAAAAAAAAAAAAAAAAGGAGAGACGGATGAGCATTTGGGAGCAGAAAATACCAACGTAACAATGTCTGTCTTGGGAAAAAGGCAACTGGAAGAGGTAGAGGGATGATAAGATGCATGCAGATCAAGGGACACATGCCTCTGACTGGAGTCACTGGGGTCCAGGGAACCTCACCAACCCTCCCCATCCTCTGAACAACCTCCAACACACACACACACATACTTCTTACTCAGAGGTAAACCTGAGTGTGATTGAAATAACAGCATCCCTGCCCCCCAAGTGGCGGCTGGCTTTTCCTTATCATTGACCTCAGAAAAAGGATGAGACAGAAAGACCACAGCCCTCTGGAGAAGTCTTGAGAAGAACCAATCGGTACTTCTGCCAGAAGTTACATCTGAGATGAAGCTCAAGCATAGCCATGCTGCTCATACACAGACTGTTAAAAAACAGTGTAAGTTTAACCATTGGATCATTACCTCTATGCAGAGCCCAAGACCAAATACTGTAAGTCATCACTATCTTCCTGACTATCAGGCAGGACATGTGGTTACCAGTGTGGGGCTCACACAACCTAACATCAATCAACAGAGCAGATATGCACATCTGGCCCCAGTGCTGGGATCCTTTCCTTGTATTGCACTTCACCTTGGGATGGCAGGACTCAACACCCCCTGCATATCTCTCTTGACTGTTACAGATGTTCAGGGCACAGATGGGGATGCCTCTTCAATGGATGAGTGCAAGCAAAGACATAAACCCACTCTTTCTGCATGCAGACACCTGCGAGTCATCTATGCAAAGATAAGCCTAACTTGATCATTAGCCAGAGCTTTAGCATAATTAAGAGCTGTTTAAGCCTCAAGTTCAGGCTTCAGGAATGGCTTTTGAGGGAACTAACAGTATATAACAACATGACTAACAAAGCACTGTACTTAGCATATGCAAAGGACCTAATTTTGGGTAGCTACCTGCAGCATCTTTTGAGGATGAGAATCTGTGCAACTGGGTATCTTCTAGTAAAAGGACAGTATGTCTCTTATTTGTGTACCAAAAGTTTTAATTTAGCCTACCTCAGAAGAGACCCAAGGGACGGAGAACATTTTGCTGCCTTCAGGAAATCAAGAAATACCCTTTCACACTGGTATGAGACAGAAGCTCACTGTGTGGGCAGCTGTGCATTTACCAGAGGCCAGGCATGCTGATAAAACACCTGAGAACAGGCCTATACTTGGAGAGAAATGTCTTTTAGAGCAGTTTCTGACACACCTGTAACTCCCTCAAACAGCATCTTGTGCCCTCTGGACACATGGCCCAAAACTCCCAGTCTAATTTCTCTTCTGACAAAAAAATAGATAGAGGGAGAGACACTGCTGTGATAAATCACCACTTCAGTGAGGTCTCTGTCACTGCCACACAAGATGTCCTCGTAAGCAAACTAAAGGAACAAGATCCAGCCAAAGGCAACACCATTTTGTGAGGTCTTCTGGATGCTTGTAACACAGTTAACCTGTCAGGGTAAGTTTAGTGGCATCAGCTCTGCTCTGCTGTTAAGACCCATGACACAAACTGCAGCTGCTCATCAAAGATTAACAGAAATATAAGAAATCTGCCATCTCCCTCAGGAATGCAAGAAATAGCTCTGCTGCGAGACACCAGCAAAATATCCAGAGACAACGACCAGCGGCTTCTAATTATCCTAGTCTATAATAATTAATTGAAATGAAGAAGTACATATATAGTATGAAAATGAAGGCATGTACCGAGGGGGATTTACCAGGGCATCTTCCCCAGCTGTGGACAGGGACAACAGGAGAAAGGCTTCTCCCATCTGAACCATGCCTGGGAAAGGATCAGAGGGGGACTCCAGCCTCCAGTGGGAGGAGAGGCAGGGGTGAACAAGGCTGGTATTTCTCACTCGTGACTCAGCCACACCGACAATAAAATAAATAAATAAATAAATAAATAAATACCCCCGGGATACCAAAAGCTATGAGTCAAAGAAAAAGGGGGAGTAAAAGGGGGAGTTGTAGGCGTTTTGTTTGGAGAACCAAGGAGGCAGTCTTCAGGGGACCGACCAAAACCTGTGACGAAGATAAGAAGCTTGCGTTGGTTTAGATGTCAGCCCCAGAACAGGGCTAGAGAAACAGCCATAGAGCTGTATTTCTATGACACGAACTAATTAAAGCCCAACACAGAAGTGCAAGTGCTAAGGCAGTTTCCCAGTTTCAGAGTCCCGCAGCAGACAGAGACCACGCAGATGCTTTCTGAAGGCCACAAGCACCATGTTGACATTGCATAGCCATGGCATGGGGTGCTTCCACCTGACACAAGGATACTGCAGGAAGTCACATGTAGCAATAATAAAAGGAGCGTGCTACCATCAGCAGTACCTTCATGTGAGGCCACCTCAAAGTCATGGTGTGCGAATAAGTAACCACGACACCACAGGAGAATGCTAGAAGATGGCGATGACAGCCAGGCAGGACCACTTTCTGTGTGTCCCATTTCTTGTGCTCTCCTCTGGGCAGTTGGGGCGGGCAGGGGGGGTGGGCAGGGAGAGAGAAAGATGAAAGCTCTCTTCAATGCATCTTGAAGATTTGCACAAAGGGAATCCTGTATTTGAACAGCTGTGGTCAAACAAAAGTGTAGGCTGGGCTCAGAAGTAGTATGTGGAAATACAGAACTGAGAAATAGTGACCTTTGCTGAGTCCAGTGCTCTTCATCCCCTGCTTCCTCAAGCTGTTTTCTGCATTGCAGCAGCTGGGTAAGAGCCTGTATGGACGGTATCTTCTCTTCACTGGCAGTTTCAACACCTCTATTTCTGTTAAATTGCATCATCAGTGCTTTCTTTGCCTTACATTTCTTCAATTTTTTTTCCTCTAATTTTTGCCTCGTCACACCCAATGTTGCTTTTGCCCATCTCCTTCAAACACCTGTCTAGATTATGAGCAAAGGCAGAGATTTCCTCTTCGGCAGCAGGAGGTGGGAAGAGCATTCCAAGCACCGAGGGCTGGCCCTGCGTAGCCGGGAGCGGGTGGCAATTACCGCATCTCTAAGCGGAAAGAAGAGGGGCCAGGCCAGGACACAGCCAGATGGCTGGGGCATGTTGTAGCAGCAATATATTCCTCATCCTCACCCATTCACCCTTTGCAGCAAGAGTAGGGCACAATGAAACCCCACATGAAGGAGTGTAAGAACAGCTATGCTGGTGCAGAGGAAGACATCTCCTGCCAGGGTTTCTGCATCTCTCACAGGGAAGATGATAAAGCCATCCCCACGCTACCATCCCAGTCATGCAACGACTCATCTCCCCCAGCACCCTTGCACCCCAAGACAGGGCTTCAGAAGGGGGGTGGGCGGAGTCCAGCCCCCATCTCTTACTGCTGCTGTGTTACCCACCAGCCCGTCTCTTCTTCCTTTGCTGCACCCATGCTCGCTTTAAGGGACACTTCCCCAAGCTTCTCACCTCCCCACACACCCACCCTTCTTTGCCAGGTTCACCCAGTTTCCACCATCCTTTTCTGCAGTCTCGTTGCTCTTCCCACACTCTCATATGCATTTCTTCCTCTCTCCTCTTACCGTGTCTCCTCAGACCCCGTGTATCTGCCACCCTACATCCTTCCTGAGATCTCCCCCAAGATGCTTACCCCCATGGGACACATACCAGCCTTTCTCTGTGCAGAAGTAGGGGAAAGCTGAAGAAAGCGGCTCTCTTACCCTCTCACTAGCACCTCTCTCCACTAGCCACTCCTCCTTCAGCTCTGCGCTGAGATGCTTGCTGCCAGAGACCCCTGACAACTGGAAGACAAGAGCATTGCAGCTTGAGCCAGGCTGTGCCTTTCTTCAAGCACAAAGGTGGGACACAGCACAAGGCTTTTTTTTTTTTTTTGGGTTTTTTTTTTTTTTTTTTTCAGCAACAACAGGTGGGAGAAATTCAGTGAGAGGAGGGCTGGAGCATGAGTGCGCAGAACTGGAGATCCCACTGAAGTCATCCCACTAGAAATGTATTCACCTCAGGGCGATTCCTCATTTATAATTACACTGAGACCTGGCAGTTCACTGGGCTTACAAGTAGTACTGCTGGTGTTCCAGTTGCTCGGTTATGTGATGGCCAGGCAAGTGCCTATGGAAATTCATCAAATCATACTAAAGCTTTTATCATTCAAGACTGCAATTTCAACAAGAAAAGAGAATACACTGTGGATGTCGAAGGACAACTACGCTGTCACCACAGGTGACCCACAGAGCGTACAGCCTTTGAGAAGTTTTCCCACATGGTGCAAATGAGACTGGATTTATTGTGGACCTTTGCTGCCCTAAGCCTTGTAAGATGGCTTCATCCATCCAGACTAAAAAAAAACCCAGGTGCATCCCACCCTGGCTTTGATGGGGAAAGAGAGAGGTCTCCCCTCTCTATTCCGGAAAAATGACATGACTCCCAACGTCCTGGAACAGAGACACCATGCCACAATTTACACTCTAAATAGGACATGAGCTAATGTAGAGGTTGCCTTCCTGACCTTGCTGACCACACGATGACTTCAAATGTCCTCGCTGATGTAAGAGAGTGTGATCATGCTTTTTGTAGACACCATTTTTCAGCAACACCCCAATGTACAAACCCATCGTCCCCTTAACAACTGGCAATACTGAGGTGAAACAGGCTCCCAAGCCCAGGTGCAGGGTTTGGGGCAGCCCTAGGTGAGATTGGCCAGACACTTGTTTTTCAGAAAGGATGGTTGCACATAAATGCTGATCAAAGGAAGGCAATGGCAATCATGCATGTCCCTTCTACATGTGGCTAATATTTTTCTACATAGTTTTTGGTGTGGTTTTTTTTTTGGTTGGTTGGTTGGTTTTTTTTTTTTTTAAAATTTATTGTTAAAGCATAGC
>JAVJGJ010000039.1:304408-333428 GCA_035590215.1 Microhierax caerulescens | reverse complement strand
ACTTAGGAATCAATTGGGTTGCTAAGGGACGTTCCTGCAAAGCTCAACCAGGAAAACTCTAATGCAGGAGGGAAGCTCACGGCCTCTCTCCCCCCACCTCCTCCCATGCAGGCAGGGCACTGCTCACAGGTCAGCCCACCCACAAGGAAAGACATGCCCAACCCTCTGCCCACAGATGCTGCCTCCACAGTTAGAGGGGGCCACCAGGATGGCATCCGCGCAAACGGGTGCGATTCTAAACAAGAGCATCAGAGCAGACCTGGTGTAAGTTTCCAGGGTCAGCCACAGCCCCAGGAATCATCAGACAAATCCATCTCAGTCCAAGAAGTGAAGGAAAGCAGCAAGGTGCACGGCTAGGCACAGGCATACCTGCAGCAGAGTTCAGACAGGGACCAAAGGCATCTGAAGCTCACTGCAGCTCCTCAGCAAAGGGTAGTAGCTCCTTCCCACAGCTTATCTATTTTCCCAGCAAGCTGATCCCAGGTTACACACCTGTGTCATATTAGAGTTATGTCTTAAGTCCTGGCAGCCCAGGCCCTGGGGTGGGTGAGAGTGTTGTAGAGGCTTCAGTGTGCTTAGGGTACTGAAGCAGCATGTAAAAGTGAAATTAGTGCATTGCTACCACATGCAATTTCAAACCCACTCTGCAAACCAGCAGCCCCAACCTGACACCAAGGTCCTGCACTGTTCTGACACAGAGCATAGCCAGGCAGGCAGTTTAGCCTGCATCATCAGCCTTCAGGGCTCCTTTTGACTTGTTTCCAAATAAAAATGCTTCATATGTGCAACATGTTAACACTTCAGCAGCCTTTCCCGCAGTGCATCCCCCGTTTTAGAGACCAGCAGGAAACTTGGGCATTGACCCTTCAGGGCTAGAACAGTTCCTCTGAAGAGGGCTGGCTGTGCGACTGCTCTCCCAGCTCATCCCCAGAGGCAGGACAGCTGCTGCCCACACCCGTGGTGTCACCCAGCGTTTCCAGGAGGGCACAACTTTCACGTTATTTGAGCAGTGCTGAGCTAGGCAGAGGACACTGAGGAATAGATCCAGTAAAAAGAGCCCAGATGTAGTCACAAGGATCCCTTCCCAGTCTTCACAAGTCTCATGGGGATGTCTCATTGAACGTAATTCCCTGCCACATCTACATATAGGAATTAGCAGTTGTGGTATGAAATGGGGTCAGAGCTGATGGCAGCAAGTATCTGAACCTTAAATCCTCAGTTCATCTGGATACCTGGACCTATGCCACCATCCAGAAGGAAAATTGCTTGGACTGCTTGGGGCTGAGACCACCGTGGAGGCCCCTGTGTCACCACAGTGGCTATGAATCCGTGCCATCTGCTGCTATGTGATGGTGGGACTGTGGAGTTCTCAGAGCTCCAGCAGACTGAGTTTGAACACATACTGCCAGATTAGTTACAGAAATGTAATCACTTCTATACACCAGAGAGACTGCTAATGGCTGACAAGTACAAGGAAGGTGAGGAGGACTGGAAGTGTGCAAGAATGCAGATGGACTGGGACAGATCTTTAAAGCAGTTCGGTGTTAATTGTTGGGAGAACTCCCCAGCTGATCCTTTTACTAGTGCTGGGTTTAAGCTATCTAATGAAGAGGGGAGGTGAAAGAAGTTCATCTTCAACAATTGCCACTTCACATCCTGCCTCCTTACTTGAGGAGGAGAAAGTATTTCATTATCTCTGTTAGCAAGAAACATCTTCTTGCTGTTTTTAAAATGCAGAACAGGAATACTTATTACAGAGCCTGGGTTTCCTCCACTGATACTGACAAATTAACTGCTTCCGTGTGGAAGCAAGTCTGTGCCAGTGCTCATATTCCTGGTAGAAATAAATAAATAAATAAATAGTCTCCTAGAATTCCTCCAGACAGACAACTACTTCACTCAACTATCAAGCTGTCACTCTCGGCAGAGGCTTCCAAAAGGGACAATGTCAAGCGGCTACATGCAGCCCCTGATACATTTTTGAGGCCAAGCAGCACTGTTTGGCCAGCCAGTCTGGGCTCCCAGGCCAGAGGCAGGGATGCTCGTCATGTAAATCCTTTGTCCTTTCTGCAGCCCTAGGCTTAAATTATATTAGTAACATGTGGTAGAGCAAAGCTTGTGCAGGAAGACGGTTCATGGTGAGAACTGGAGCCTGTGAGGAACATGCATCGACCTCTTTCCTATGTACCCATCTTATCTCCACACCTTTACTGCACCATGACAGTAGGAATTTGTGGAGGGGTATGTGTGTGTTTGTGTTGGTGCACAACATGCATTCAAGAAGCACTTGACCTCTGGAAGAGTCAAAAATAGTCAAACTGTATGTCTCAGTCCACCTTGCATGATCCTCGGTTAATAGACTTCGCACCTTGGCATCTCTTCGCAATGCTTTTGGGGAACTTGATGAGAAGCAAGGAGGGGAGCAGAACAGTAGCATCCATCAACCCAAGGCTCCAGGCTATTAGGAAATGAGACAGTGTTTAACACATTGGAGAAAAAAAGCACGGGGGACACTCTGTAGCAGGATCACTCCCAGCAACACGTACACACATACTCAGATGTTTTATAAGGCAGCAGAGTCAGCATTCACTGTACAACTGACCTGGATTGCTAATGCAATGAAGCCCAGGCCGCAGGCACTGCTCAGAGGGCAGGGTAGCCAGCACTCTCCTGGGGCGATGCACACGTCAGCCCCGTGTCCGCTCCGGTGTGCTATCTGAATGGGGTCGGACATCAGGTCTGGTGGATTTTCCACAGCTGTCCATTAGAAAGCAGCTTCAGAAAAAGAGAAAGGAAACAGGAGCCAAAGAGTGACTCATGAGAAGGAATTAGTAACTCATTAGCTCTGGGGTTTAAGCGGAGAGTTTACTGGTCCTGTGGACTAGGGACACATGCAGCTCATACTAATCCAGCCTCTTTCAAATGACAAGGAAAACCACCACCAAGAGAGAAAAAAACCTTTCTGGATGGATTGACTCCCACCCAAGGGTGGGAGCTGCACCGCTGAGAAAGCAGAAAGAGGTGGTGTGCGCCATTTCAGAGGCTGGTGGCAGTTGTGACTGACTGAGACAGTCTGAAAGAAGGAATCAATCCTTATCCTTTACAGTATCTCAAGCTCAGATGTACCATGACAGAGCATGCACTTGCTTGGAGCATGAATTTTGAAATAAACCTCTTTTTTTCATTTTGGACACAGTTTGTTGCTGATGCTGTGGCAGTACCATAAGTCCACGTTCTCCAGAATTTCTATTGGGCTCTGAAGCATGAGATTCAAGTCAGCAAGGCAAGTTGTTGTGGTTATTGATCTGCCAGCAGCGTTTCGGCAGAACACACTGTGTTCTAACAACAGTTGGGCTGTTGTTAGAAGTGCTGGCATACCACAGGAGATGCACTGTGCACCTTCTGAGATCACTGTAGACCAGACAGAATACTCCAGAACATCTCGTCACCAAAAGCTTCAGCAGGAGCAGCTGAGTCCCAGACATCAACACCGCTATGAACAAATTGCACCCCGAGGTCTATTCACAGTATTGACAAGGGGTGGGCATCAGCTGCAGGCTCCAGAGCCTTCCACCGAGCGGACTGCTCAACTGAATCAAGGCCCGAGACAGTGTGGGACACGGAGCATTGCATGAAGCATAGGTACAAAAGAAGACCTGTCTGTCTGGTGCTGTGAGCAATGCTATCTCCTTCCAGCAGCTTGTCCAGAAGGTCTCTGGGAAGTCCTGTCCATGCTGTCCTTGGGGATGTCTTGGATACTCTAGATTATTTCCAATGGCCCTAAATGCTTTAGCTAATGAAACTCAGTCAGGCCCTGAATCCTCACCCCTCGGCAGTGGACAAAAATCAGGTCAGGCCAAACCAGACATTGCATTTGTTGGGCTGAATCACCCTCCAGATTGCAGCGGCTGCACTGATTAAATCTCTGTTGGCTGCAGCAGAGTGTTCGGACACCCAGCACACACATAAGACAACCTCAGCTGGGTGAGGGATCACAGGTTTCCCCATCTGTAAACAGAATGTCTCTGCAGAGCTTCCAATTCTGAAGGAAATTTAAGGCATCTGCATTTACATCGTCTACTCTTAGCAAGATGAATCCCTTCTCCAATGCAAAATGCAAGAGCCTTCACCTCTCCGCTGTGTTTTTTCACAAGCAGTCAGAGGAATAAAATAGGAGTGAGTCATGAAGAAACTTCTTCCTGTAACAGTAATACATGAGCAGGGAGATGCACATCATTCAGCTTTGTTACTGGCATGACAAAAAAAAAAAAAAAAAAAAAAAAAGCAGCAGCCAACTACACGAGCCAGTGTCAAAGCTATTTATAACCTTCACCCAGCAAAGATTTATGGATGAACCTCTACAGCATCCTCTGCTGGATCATCCTTCTGCCCCAGAGCTGGTAGTTCTTTCTGCAGAGATGTCCTCTGTGATTGCTGAAAACAGTTCTCAGCTGTTTGGGATTTACTTACTGATATCTTTATCAGGCTTTCCATACATTCAGGCCTTTCAAGGGTCTGAGTGTCTCACCTGTATTCCCAATCCTCAGTTACATCTGTGAAGAAATTTTGTATATTGTTTGGGACGTAACAAATAACAGATGCCTGTAGGTATTCACCTTTTGCTAAACAAGTATCCAGACGTGAAATCACACCAGATTACATGAAATAGTAAAACCATAATGAAAGACTGTAAAAAAGGATACTTTTTGATGTTAAAACCAATCTGTCTATATTTGGTGATCTGCTCTAGTTTTGCAAGTTGTGGTGACTCAAGAGTTTGCTAGCCAAATCTAGACAGGTATCTGAGACAGTTCTGTGTCAGGGCACTGGGGGACTGCCTTTTCCAGTACCCTCTTTTATACACATTTTAATATATCAAAGATTTTTCATCCTTTTATTCAGAGCTGTTTGCTTTGCTGGCTGAATTCAACAGTAGGAGGTATGGAGGAGTTTGGACTACTGAGCTTCCACTCGAGCCCAGTGTCTGAGCCCAGAGAGGGAGTTCTCACGGGCTGGTATAAGCAACTTCTCTCTTGGGTTTTAGTTCACACAGTCTGGCTACTGCTAAAGTTGGACAGCAGCCTTCAGTCCCAAATAGGAGAAGGACTAGGGTTCTACCGCTAAAGTAGTCTTAGCAACAGTTTTACTGGGTGTTTTTTTTTTAATCTATCCAGTGGTTTCTTTACTGCATACAAACTTGCAAAGCTTTCACTTGCAAATGCTTTTATAGCCAGCCCAAAGCTCCCTGATGTGTTTGTAACGAGCCCATGTATGTATAATTTAGGATATGTTTAATCTCTCTGCCTCTGTAATAAAAAATATACTGGTTTGGTTGGTTTGGGGCTTTTCCTGAAATACCGTCATTTTTGTTTTTTCCAGGCTGACCCAAGAATCCCATGTGGTTGAGTCAGACTGCTCCAGTAGGGATAAGGAATAATTGATGTACCAGAGATGATGACCTTTGTTGGGCTGAGACTGCATTTCTCTGTTATTCCTTTTTTATTTTGCTTGAAGTCCTATCTGCATGTGGTTTGTTTGCATCCAGCCCGAGATGGATGGTGCATAGATTTAATGAGGTTGTGTTTTCCCACCAGTTCCATTTGTAGCCATTTAACGTTCAGCTCTGAGTAGCAGATTGAGTTAAAGGCTATTTAAAAGTCTATGATGCAGACAAGCATTCAGCCCAATTTTTATTCTTTTACATATTTGTTAATAAGCCGCTCCAGGGTAAAGGTGAAGCCCACAGTTCACTTCTTGGAGATGAAGCCAATTTGGTACTCCTGGATTATGCTGTCATTGCTAAGATACTCTGACATACAGAGCTCCTGACATGCAGAGCAAGCGCATATCCTGCACAAGGGTAAAAACATCATCATGGCAGTGTTAATGCTGTGAAAATTCAGGCAAACCTGCTGTTCTGCTGAAGAAGAAACATTTTACAGAGACATTGAGAATGGGATGAGCAACAGTGAAGAAGGGTGATTCTTCCCTACGCTGATCGTTATGCACAGGAAAAGCCTGGGCTCAGGTTTCATCTTACCAGATCTGAGAAGAAAATTTCTGCTTGGTCTCTTGCACAGGATGCAATTCCCTGGTTAAATGGAGATGTCAGGAGCTATTATGTACTTGTCCTGGTAACTACACAAAAAGCTATCTTCTAGCCAGGAGGCAGCTCCATTCACATGAGTTTGGAGATGTCTGCTTCTCCAGCATGTCAACCTGCATCACCTGTTTTGTAACCTTTCTGTGGCTACCATTGGAAGGCACCTAGGAAAATTAATTCCTCATAGGCCTGGAGGCATAGCCTATAGATGTGCTGCGCTGTTCCCTCAAGCTCTGGCAGTGATGGACAACATGCATCTGAAAATCTGCATGCTTCCCCAAGAGGTTAGTACCTTTGCTGCTGAAACTGTGGCAGACACCATCAACTCTCTGATGTTTGCACTGTGGGCCTTAGTTTGTCTGTTACTCACATACGCTGGCGCAGTCCAGCCTTATCTACTGTTTCACCAGGGTAAAAGCATACCAGAAGTGAATAACTCCCAACCCGTGCATGCCTCTCCACCTCAACGCTAACAGCAGGTTTAGGTCTGCAGGCGATGCACCCAGCTCCGTACCATAATACCCAGTTGTACCCACACATACGCTTCAACCTCTATGTGGCATCTACAAATACCCCACGTACACCTGAAGCACACAGCTCGCGTGGGGAGAGCCAAACGCGGCAGCAAGTGGTACAGTGACTTGCTGCACTGCTCTGAAGATCCCGACACCTGCGGCGCAGAGGCTGAAGTACAGCGTCCAGCAAAACACGCCGACATGCAAGCCGTGGGGCAGAGGCACTCTGCACACCCAGAGCAAGGCAACATACGCACAGTACGCACCTTCCCGTGTGCACTCTCCCTACAGGGAAGTCAGGACTGTGAAAACAGCTACCGCGGTTCCCAGGAGTCTTTCATTTAAAGGCACCGTAAAGGAAAAGCTCTCTGCCGCATCTTTTTAGGCTAACTGCCTTTGAAGCAATTTTACCCTAGGTTCCCTCTCGGTTACTGTCAGGTTATTCGTTTTCTCTGTCAAAACCTTCCTATTCACTGGGAATCTCAGCAGGGTTCTTCACTTGTTAATATTGCTGATTAAATTTCATAGTCTCTAACATAAATATTCAAAGAGACTTTCCCTCTTCCCACCATTTAAATAGCACAGGCTGTGCGTTTACATGTGTCTTGGACAGGAATAAATTGGACAGGACTAATGCAGAGCTCCTTGCACAGGGCACACACAGCTGAGGACACATCATATCCAACATGTGTTCCCAATCACGCTGGCAAAGACCCCCAGGGATCCCGACCCCACAGGCCCTGGTGACCCACCTGCTTAGTTGCCCCTCTTGCTCTCTGCGATTGCTACGTATCAGAAAGGATGCAGGAAGTCTCGTGTCTGACTCCAGGACATTCTGGCTGAGATCCAGGCTTCACAAACCCACACAGGGAGAAGGAAGAAGGAGAAAACCCCTCCTGTACATGTTGTATTTCATTACAAATAGCAAACCTCTGTGCTTCAAATGACGGCCGCAAGGCAGGTGAGGGCACTGTGAACCAGGGCTTGGCACTTCTCCAGCCATTAGCATCTCTTTCCTTTGCTGCCTCCAGATGCAGTCTTGGCAGGGGAGACCCGGGAAAGGATCGCACCCTCTGGCCCAGCGAGCTGTTCTATGGCTGAACTAGTGATTTCAGCCCAGGGTCCCCTCCCCACCATCACACCTGCGTATCCTTCTCCATTTGCTATTTCATACATGTCCCTCCTGGAGCACAAGGCTCTGGCATGTCTCCCCGGCACTGAAGACCTTATACCAGTGTGAGGAGAAGCTAGAGCTCTCTCAGACAGGAGCCAGGCTGCAAGGGAGAGAGCCCTGTCCCAGCGCTCACGTCGTAGAATTCATTTCTTTGCAGGCTACAGCAGTAATTCCTCTCCCACTTATAGGTTGCAGGATGATTATTTCCTCAGCCCCATCCTACAGGGGGGCTGTTGTTCAAAGTGCTGGGACAAGAGTCCAGAAGGCACGAGGGGCACTGAAGTAAGCCAGAGCCTGTGCCTCTTCCTGCTCCCTTATCTCACAGTTATCATTGGTTTATTATCACCTGAGCCAGAACTATATCTTATCTTCTGTCCTTCACCACCAAGTCTGTCTGTTTCTGGACAGCAGGAACGGCATTCTTTTCCCTGGTATACGAAAGACTATAAAAACCTAGTAAGCATTGATCTCAGGTTCAACATCATCAGCCAAATAGTAACGTCGCTTAAACAAAGGGGGGTGCAGGCACAGCGTGTCGCTCCTCCTGCTGAGGACAGCCGCAGGGAGTATGGCAAGATGGAGAAAAGCTGTTATTGATTCAGATCCACGTTGCGAAGCCCTTCCCCTTCCTGCATTAAGGGATAACTTTAGGCTGGGATAATTTGATGATGTGGCAACGTTCATCATACAAACCCATTCCATTTCCCGCCCAAGATGGACAGACGTGGACAGCAAGGCTCCAGTGGAGCAGAGCAACACTGAGTGTTGGGCGGCAGCAGGATCAGCACACGTGGATGCCATCACAGCATCATCTAGCGTCCTGCTGCTTCTCCACTGATGTCTCTACCTCTCTCACCCTGTCCCCAGATGTTCTGGCTTCCCTCCTGTCACAAGCAGGAGGTCTGGACATAGGTGATGACACCTCCAGAAGCATCAGCCCCGCTCCAGCAGCGTTGCCAGCTGGCCATGCACCCAGCAGAGGTTGCCCTTACCATGGGGTAAGCTGAAGTAAACTGGGGTGCTCCGCAAGTTTGCAGCATTCAGTTTTCTTTGCACAGCAGCGAGGGCACAAGGTCAGTTACGAAACCAAGGCTTGTCCTGAAACAAAGTTGGGACTTGAATCGAGAGCAGATTCTGTTTTCACAGAGCTGATTCCAGTGACTCTGTGTCTAACTAGAACTGCACGTGCAGGAGCCTGGAGCCAAGGCAAGGCTCTGCCCTGAGCTGTTCCCTGGAGAGCTGTGGAAAAGCAGGGCAGTATATGAGACACTTCTTAATGAGAGGATTGAGCAGCAGAGCAAGCTCATCCCAGGGAGCATGCCTTTGGTCTCTCCTTCATGCTGCCACACCACAAGCACTGCAAAGCAAACAGCTGCTAGAGTTGGGCCAAGAGGAGCTGCACAGAGCAGGAGATTATCCTCAGCCTTTTCCCTAGACATGCAGAAAAGATGAGATACTTTATCACAGCAAGACAAATCAGTCCTTTTCACAGGCTCCTGGGAAGAGCAGGGGAGGGCAATGCTCCCATCTCACCCCAGCATCACACCTTGGAGGCAGCAGAGCTGCAGTCACCCTGGTCTTTATGGCTTTGCCTGATGCTGTGGCTCTGATGCCAGCTGAGTCACATTGTCATCAGACCCTGACTTAAATGAAAAGTGCAAAGCCTTGATGCTGTCTGGTCTGAGCAGGGCGAGGCTGCTGGCACAAGCCCAGCCACCGGCCCTGCACACATCCAGCAGAAATACTGCAGATTGCCTGCAGCCAGGCAGAGGAATTAGAGATGATGGAGGAGCAGGGACTGGGCAGGAGCCAGGGGGAAGGGATGTGGCAAGCTCACAGCTAGCTAGAGCAGTGTCCTTTTCCTCAAAGGGAAGCACCGGAAACATGGGGGAAGAATGTCCCTCTCTCACCCTGCCACGCTCACACCAGCCCTACTTCCTTCCCCACCACTGTCCTGGTCACCTCCAACCCATCACCCCTTGAGGAGCACTCATAAGTCCATGCTTCTCCTTGCCCCTTAAGACGTGCCATGGTAAGGGTGGGGGGAAGCAACCCACAGAATAGACAATTCTCTCAAAAGTCTGTGTGAGCTCATCTGACGGTTTGCACACCCAGAGGGCCAGAGCAGAGCTGCACAGTCATCTGCTGGGGGCTGGACCGTGCCTGCTGAGCCTGCATGGCATGGGCTACAGGCAGGCAGCAGGTCTGGGTGGCTTCCCAACAGGAGGTGAGCCAGGAGCCAAGGGTGAGGACAAGGCAAGCGAGGGCAGCAGCAACACTAGCGAGGGGCATGCTCTCACAACAGCCCAAGCAAGAACAGCAAACCAAGAAGGTCAGGGTCAGGGCTGGCTCTGCATGGGGATAGACACAGGAAAATCTGCAGTGTAGATCAGTCAAGGGCTGAGGTCAAGGGCTTGAGCTTAGATGCAGGTGCAATGGGTGATTGGGGGGAAAGCTACCTGCCAGAAGTTTCTCGCAGCCTTTTCTCACAACTGATCTGTTTTCCCTGCAGCCAGACCCAGCTCAGTATGGACGGCCCAACCCCAGGGAGGGGGCAAAGAGGTTGCCCAGTTCAGTACCATTCAGTACCTGACTATGGGGGATGCTCAGGGTAAGGAGGTGAAAGTGGGGGGAAAAGGGCAGCAGTCGCAAACTGGGGATTCACCGCTGTGCACGCAACAGATGCCCAGCTCCGGGACTTCTCTCGGGGCTGTGACAGCCTGCACCAAAGTAATTCAGTTGCTTTGATTGCTGTCCAGTCCAAAAAGGCTGCACAGTCCCTGTACCACCACGCTTCTCTCTGGCAACTTTTACAGCTCCTGCCTGCTCATTTACTCCAGTGCTAATGATAATGGACTTGAAAGCATCACCCCATCTTCACAGAGTTTTTAAAAATTCAGCATGGGAATACAGAACAAGGAAGAAACACGTAAGGCAACTGGAGAGAGGCAGGTAACACCAGCAGAGATCCTTAATGATCTGGCTTCTATTTTATCAACACTGGATTGGTGTAGAGCCTGTGTTCCGAAACCAGAGCAGTGTGAAAAGCAGCGCTTTTTCCCCAGGGCTCTGTCCGACCTCATCTTCAGCAACCACAGACCTGAGCATCAAACCCAGAGTCAAGTTTCAAAAGCTCTGCCATTTTGAGGGGTGAAGAGAGGTTTGTTTTCATCGCTGTTTGAACGGCCTTATTCTCAGCACTGGCTGCTACAAGACCAACAGCATTTATCTTTCAACAATAATCTTCCTGTCTCTTGGCATATGAAGGCATCCTTCCCAGCCAGGGGAAGGTAGAGAGGCAAAAAGTCTCTGTGCACTCAGGACAATCTGGGAAGCGGCGATCTAAGCAAACCTGCTTAACCAGCAGATACCGCAGGCAGCAGTGAGCTGTTTGCTGGAAGAAGATTTCCAGGATTCTGCCTCCCGTTGTCTTAGGTGCTCAGGGACATTCCCTGGGCGACACCACCCTGCTACACTCTCACTTTCCCGAGCTGCAACAAGCTTTGTCCCTGCGCAGCTCTAGCTCATTGCACACTGGTTTGCAGCCTGCTGGCAGACCTCAACCAGAACTGCCGCTATTCTCAAGCTGAACCAGATTATGCTAATGATTTATCTTTCAGGAAACAGTACCAAATGTTTCAAGTACCTTCACTATTTAATCTTCTGTCACTAATGAGCCAGAGCCACCAACTTTTACTGTGCTCTGTAATTCTTTCTCCTGCAAGTAGTTCCATGGAACAGCTAAGTTTGCAATTCAGTATGAGAACACTTAATTATCATTACTGATAGAGCATCATATGCTCCTAATTTGTGGAAATAACTTCAGAAACAAGCATCTTCTTCAGGGATGAAACAAAACTGCTATTCCAGCTCTTTGAACATGGTAAAGAGGAACATGCTAGAATATCTTAAAGTGCATCATTTGAGTCACACTTCCTTTGATAACTTTGCTGTTTTCAAACAGGGTCAATAATTTTGGTTGCCCACCTCCAGCAAAGTAGGGTATAAGTTTGCAACTATTGTGCAGAAGGGATCAACGTGCGGGAGGCAGTGGTAACAGAGACAAACTCTCTGAAAACCCACTCCAGTCTGTGGAAATTTGTGCCCCTTGTTGGAAGCCAAGCCCAGATAACATGCTCTCTTCTCTCAAACATTCAGGCTTATTCCTGTTTTCAGTCAGATAGGGGAGAAGGGGGTTCACAGCCACAGTCGAAAAAGCAGGCTAGAGGTAAACTGAGCACAACAGGGTCTCCTGCAGAGACAAAATTCTGGCCTTGAAGCAGCAGTGACTCATGGGGATTAGTAACTGACTTGAAGAATTTAAAGACAGCCGTTTCTGGTATGCCTATCACCATTTCCAACAGCAGACAGCAAGGAAAGGCTATAAGAACAGAGTAAGCGTCTTTGGCATGTTTTCTCATCCCCCAGTGACCTGTGGCTCAGGGATTTCCCAAGCCAAAGATGGTATCTTCAGGTTTAATGGTCCTTGATGCATTTTTTATCCATTAATTTGCTCAGCTGCTTTTCAAATTCACACAGACTGGTAGCATCCACAGTGTCCTCAGCTAACCCCCATGCTAAGTCAAGTATTCTCTTCTGGTTGTTTACAAAACCAGGAAAACTTTGGAAAGCAAAGCTCACATCTCTCCTTTGCCTACAGCAGAACCACAGTGCAGCTCTGGCTTCCAGTTTGATAGCAGAAGGAATGCACAAGTGACAGGAGCCAGCCCCGGTCTAAGCAGAGGTAATGTGAGGAAGTGCTGCTGGTTTAACAGCCAGAGAAATGCAAAGTGATTGCAGAAATACTCACTGTTGTCCCTATCCTCAGCTTTGGTCCCTTGCTGCTATAGAGCTCCCTCAGAGGTGAGATTGCCCAGGCCTCCAGCAGTGCTGCTCACACTGCGTGTCTGGAGGTGTACTGGGCTCTTGCACAGCTCATCCACTCGCCTCCCTTCTCTGATCCACACAGACACACAGATAGCCCATGCAGGTCTCATTACTACAGACTCACATGCATCCCTGGAGCTCCTGGTTTCACTGCTGGCAATGATCCAGACTCCTCTTCTGGCCACGCTAGGGCCCCGAGGTAATTGTCTCTTCTCTCCAGTCCCACGTCTTGTCCCATAGCAAGGCACAGTCAGGTCTGGCACGGCTCCGAGGTCATGCTGCCTCCCGTAACAGGCTTGGCTGAATCTGCAAAAGAAGGTGTAATGTAGCAGAGGACAGCAGGACCCTGGGTTGAGAAGGATTCATCCCCTTCCCTGGTATCTCGTATTGCATACTGTATCTTCCAGCTTTAAAACCTCTCTGACTCTCTATTTATATCAAAGGAGCGTACGGGCCAGGAGCAGCAAACAGACCTATTAGGGAGAACTGAGCTGCTATAAATAGTCCCATCAGTAATTAGCTGCAGAATATTTGTTAAATAGGATGCACGCAAACAAGGTCTGAAAACACTAGGGATGAGATATCCAAGCCATAGTCCCACAAGGCCATGAGCTCTGAGCAATTTTAGAGTTCTGCCAGGGAGTGAGAACAAGTCTTGTGTCCCCAGTGGATCCCAAGGGGAGCACACAAGGAGGAACGCAGTGCAAAGAGCTTGAATACTTATCTCTGACTAGATGTCAGATTAGGTCCACTTTTACCACCTTCATCCATCTCCATGGACGAAGAACCATTTTGCTTGTCAGTTTTTGACCCATGCATCGTTTCCAGCTAAAAAGCCATCTGCCCTGCTGTGACCAGGAAGCAGCACATCCTGTGCCCTGCAGCACCATTGTCAGGATGGGACACGCAGGTAGTACCAGCTGGGACCCACAGTTCACTCCTTGCCAGGGGCTGGCACCCCATCCTTGTTCCTACAGTCACTTTGCTCTCACACCTTTCTGTGTTGCCCCACAGCCAAAACCCATCCTGCTCCCAGCCACAGAGCATGAGACTGTCCACACCTGCTTCGTCTGCTCAGCCCCAGGTTGCAGACATCTTCTTTTAGGTATCTACAAGGAGGTGCCTACAACGGAGCAGGTGTCTCCAGTGAGGACAGTATAGACCCTAGGGAGTGATTTGCTTTCCAGCCCCAGTAAGTTCTAGGGGAGCTCAGGTCTCACGTAGACACGATTGCTATCCACGCTTACCCACTGCTGTCCATACACCAGGGCTGAAGCCATCCCACAGCTTTCGCATCCCTCACGCCTTCATCTCATCCTTAGGTGATTCCTGAAAAAGAAGGATATGTCACACCTTAGCACAGCACGGGGAAGCAGGAGCAACTGGGGGAGTTTTAAGGTTGCTCTGAAGCTGAGAAGACCTGCCTGGGAGGCAGGAGCAGCCCCATAAGCACCCACACCTTGGCCTGCATGTGCCAGCCCTAGGCAGGCAGAACACAAAGCCTGGCTGTGCCTGGGCCACTGCACTTGCTTTGCTGGGCTGCAGTAGATGGACCCATTTGCCTACCAGACTGGCAGCAAAGCTGGCTTTTTGTGTGACTCAGACTCCTCTCTGGGAGGGACGTGGCCCCAGTCCCACATGGCCCCAACCTCCTGATGCCATTAGCAGCGTCCCATTGCACTCCCCAGCCAGCTCAGCTGCACAGCACCCCGACTTGTTCTTCCAACATGGGCACTCAAGGGTCTTGAGGCCATCAGGGCGTAAATGACAGGGGAGAGACACATTTGTGTCTTGCTTTCTATGCACATTTCATTAGTGCACTTATGGTCATCAAAAAAACCCAGGACGCATTCAACCTGCTCAGGCAAGCAGGCATGATTTGCTCCCTGGAGATGCACACTACTTTGCAGAACAAGCAAGGGAACATCAGGCTCAGCTAAACAGTTTGCATGCCAGCTGGCTGAGCATGGGGAGAGCTAACCTGGACCAAACATCTGCAGGACATCATGCCAGGCTGCTCCTCACCCTGCAGGGACCACTGAAAGGGAAGAGAGAGATGGAACTTCAGCTGGAGGAGAGCAGGCCCCTCACCAGCACAGTTTCACAGCACAGAGACTTTGGTAGAGGACCACCTTACAGGGACGTGCAACAAGATGCAGGTTGACTGCATGGTGGGCTAAAGTAGCAGCACAGGTAAGGACACAAAGGGAAAGCCATGCTGTACTGCTCCTCCAGTAAACTGTCAGCAAACTTGTGTAGAAGCTAGGAAAATTTCCTGTGCTAAGCAGCCTGACCTGACTGCAGCCTGTGGACCACTTTGTTGGCTACAGCAAAGGACTCAGCCCTAGCATCCAGATAAAAAACCCAAAATATCCCACACATGATACCCAGACTTCAAAAAATGGCACATCTCCTTTGTCTGCAGGAGCCTGCAGTCCAGAAGGCTTGGAAGAGCCCCTGTGCCTCACACTGGAGCCCTTGACATGTTTTCTAATGGCTTGTGCATCTTGCGCTTCCATTCCTGGATGGATATAATTTTGTTCCGTGGCGCTGGATTGTGACGCTTCCCTGCAAGTGGGATAACTGACTGAGCTCACACATGGGATAACACACCAGAGCATCAGCCTGATTGAAAGACCAACAAGTCACCAAGAGCTTCTTGCATTGCTGGTGGCTGCAGATGGTCAGGAAACATCTCCAAAGACTACAAGAGACCCACATGTGAGCACTATGAGACAGAGATTGACTTGCCTGCGTTCGGTAATCTTGGCCAGCAGCCTTTGCAATCTGATTTTGCCATTTGTTTTCAGCTCTCCTGTTGCTCTCTCTTTAAGCATGATACCCAAGAAAGGCCAATCCACATAGGACCCAGGGTAATTTGGCTTCCCTTTAAGGCACCTTTCAGCTGAGAAGGGTTTGCTGGAAGCAGTGACCCACAAACAGTGCCAAGAGAAGATGATGTTTAACTTCCAAGTCACAGAGTTTAATGGCACACTGCAGCCAGGAGTTCCCTAGATCTCCATTTGTGACAGGAATCATTTCATTCTCATCATTCTGAATGTGGTCATTTTAATACCTGTTCTTAAGGCACATTGGTTCCCCATCATGTCAGGAGCTCACATCTTCACTGTGTGTTAACTCCTTCCATATTTTCCTTGTCTCAGGCCAGTAATTCAAGTTTCTGGACTCTCTTCCCAGCACAGCTTTGCCTCTTCACGTGCATGGAAGTCCCCATTTTTGTAACCACACTTTACAGTGCCCCCATTTTCAATTCTGCCCCCTCACTCTAAATTATCCTCACATGCAGCTCCCTAAAGAGTTCCACTCTATTTGTCTGAAATGTTTTCAGCCTCAGAGGGGCTCATCCATCAGCCGGAAATTTGGCAGCTTTCCTGGGACTGTCAGTTCCCAAGAACAAACAGCTGCAAAGGCACCATCCTCTTCCCGGAATCAGGGAGGAGCTCACATGGCTTCAGCCCATCACAGAGAAACAGCCAAGCACCAGCAGCTGCCCTCGAGCCAGCACAGCTGAACTCATGGGACCATCGCTGGACCAAACCAGTCCCCTGCTTGCCTCTGCTCAGCTTGGAGACAGCAGCACTCTTCAAGCAGCATCTCCACAGCATGTTCAGACCCAGAGCTGAGCCAAGCATGAGGTTGCATGCTCCATCAGGCACAGCCAAGGACACTGGACTTGTGTCCTAAGGGACGCAAATGCTTGAAGCCACATACACAAGAGCCTACTCCTTCGCGCATCCCTGTGCGCAAACCATCACTGCGAATCTATCAGCTGCTTGCCTACATATGGAGGAGCCCGTGCCTCGGGAACCAGTGCTGTCCACACACTTCTCCCACGAGTCCTCTGGCTGTGAGCACACCTTGCTCTGTGCAGCGGGCACCATTCCCACACCTGGCACCAAGCCCTTCACCAGCCCAGCTCTACAGCTTGTCTAGCCAGGATGTATCTGTGTACTAGTAAATTAAACGTGCCCAGGACTGTTCTTCAGCACCAATGTCAGCTGCGTCATCCAGCCCATATCCAAGCTATCAAACTGTCTTCAGCCTCCTCAAGTGAGCTCAACACACAAGTTGCTCCTGAGCACAGTCCCTGCCCAGCAAAACCTCCCTGTGCCCATCCAGGAACAGTTTGGGAGAGGAGGATTTGGCCTGAACCAAACCCATCTAGAGATGACGGCCACCCAGCGACAATCCCTTCACACTGTTTAGCTCACTAGAGCTGGCATTTGGCCTCCATACCTGCAGGGAGAAAGCAGAGTTTTCCCGCAGGGTGGAAGGGAGAGCTCCCAGCTCGGTGTCCTGGTGAGCCTCAGCCATGCCTCCTGCAGCACAGCCTGGCGGGGGGGGCAGACTGCCCACATACCTCCAGGGACAAGGGGATGCACCCTGGGTGCTGTGACTGGTGGCTCAGCGAGCTGGAAGCATGAAAATTGGGCAAAAGTTGCACACCCACAGAAGTCTTAAGCAGGTTCTTCTCAGGGAGGAGCTGTGCTTTGATATATCACACATTTGCAGGAAAAAGGCTCACTCTGTTCTAGAGGAGCGTACCACAAGGAGCACCAGTGCCCTTGGCTTAACTCTTCCCATCCTTACAGTGGCCCTGGCGCCTTGCAGACTGTCACTTGCCCCCCACCCCACTGCACACACTGAAAGGAAGCCAGGGCCGTTGTGAGCTCCCCCTTCCAACAGCAGTTTGGCAGTGACAATTTGCAAGTCCCTAAAGCACAGCAGAGTGGAGGCAGACCAGAGGCTGGACATGAGCGCCAGCCTTTGGGAGAGGTTGCAGCTCACAGACTCTCATCACAGCTGTGCTTCTGACTGCTGGTGGGGAAGACAAGAGCTCGAGTCACCAAAAAGATTCTTCCTTCACAGCACTTCGCTTCCCTCTAGCTCCTGTTGTGCCTGCCTTTAATTGCTTTGTTTTTTGGGTTTGGGTTTTTTGTGTGTGTGTGTGTGTTCAACCCTGAGAAGTTGTATTTAACAGCTCTGTCATTATTCAGAGCTTATGTAAAACCCCTCACACAGCAGAAGACTGCGCAGCCTCCTCACTGCTGGCTCACCATCCACCAAACACCACAGGGCTTCTCCCTTCCAGCACGAGAGGACCTTATTTGCACAGACAGCCTGGCACGATGCAAATGCATTCATGGCGACGCCTTGGTCACCTGGAGTTACTGCAGCCCCTGGATCTTCTGCACTCCTGCAAGGCCTCTTCCTCTAGGTCTTCCCTGCTTCCAGTCATCCTCTTCCCATCATCTGGCAGAGGCATCAAGGAAAAGCCAAGCTGTGCTGCTGAGAAGACAGCCAAGGGTGCTCCTGGGCTCTCCGGGCAGCAGGACCAGACCTCAGGTACAGTGGAGGCTGCTCTGCCATGGTTTTCTGGGGAAGATGCATCCACGAGTGCGTTACCCTGCATACCCTTGGCAGAAACACCACAGACTCTGGGGAGACGCACCATTTTCTATGGTGAAAGGGAAAAGCCCACAGAGGAAATAAAAGGCTGGAGTTCACCGTGAGGAGGAGCTGGGCATGGCCTGGAGGTGGGATGCCCAAGTGTCCTTAGCGAAGTACCAGCACCAGCTCTGAGAACAGCCATGGAGAAGAGGTATCTGAGGCAGGGCTGGGCCTCTTAAAGGGACTCCCAGCAGGCTGGCACGGATGCTGGTGCGTTGGAGCCATCTGGCAAAGGCAGCCCTCTCGTGAAGGGCCCAAGCCTGTTCTTAGAAAGAGGAAATGCCAGCATCAGCAGGCAGCTTGCAGGTACCCATGCTGGGGCAGACAGAAGCAGCAATGTGGACTAGTATTCCTTAAACACAACAGCTAGACAGATTTCCATCCATTTTGCCGTACCTACCCAGCATGGCTATAAGGACTGTTTGCAACATCAGAAGCCTTGCTAAAAATCAATATAAACAATATCCTCTGCTGTCGCAGCACTAACTAGTTAGCAAAACTAACCAGCTGCAACAAGGCTTTTACCATCACACACCAGGTTAACTTCAATAAGTGGTTCCCACACCTTGCCCCAGCACAGCCACCGATCCCCCACAAGGTTTCAAAAGTTCACCTACTGTCCATGCTGTTTCTCCATCCTCTTCAGGCCAGTCCACCCTGCTGCTCCTCTCTGCTATGTTCAGCCTCTTCCCAGCTCCTCTTCCATCCAGCCTCTCCTCATCCAGGCCTGTTTCTTCTGAGCCTCTCTTCACCCAGGGCTCCCCTTCTGTACCCCTTACAGCTATTTCACTACTTAGCAGGAACCAGCCACAGCAGCACATTATCCACATCAGCCAACCCACTGCCCCTGAAGCCAGCCCACAGCTGTATATTATCAATGTTAATTAACCTGCTTTAATTCCTCTATACACTGCTTCTCCTTTTTCCATGCAGCCAGACAGCACATCATAGGAGGCAACTGGGTTGGTCAGGCATACTTGGTAAATCCCTCCTGGCTGTTCCCAGACATTTCTTGTCCTTTATGTGCCTGGAAAGGTCTACTAGGAGGTGAAGCTGACCAGCCTGAGGCTCCCCAGACCCTCCTTGCCCTTCTTGGATATGAATCTGGGAAAGCAGTGTCTAGCTGGATCATCTGGGGGAAGCAAACTCCCTGCGTGCACAACAGGCACAAGGGAGAGCCACTGAACCTCGCTGAAGGCCCGTGAAAGCTCCCTCTCCTCTTCTCCATGCACGGGTACCTCAAAGAAGTCTAAGACCTTTTTTTCTGGAGCATCTCTGGTCTCTCCCTTTGGGAACCAGGAACATTTTGCAGCAGCCTGTTTCCAGTTGTGAGTATGATGCAGGGATGAAACATCCTTTCCCACCATCCTCACAGACAAACCTTCACTGAGGTTCTGTCCACAGTGACACAGGGAATTCAGAGCTGGCTAGGCTCAGCAGATGTGGCAGGATGTGCTGGGACACCTGCACCACGAGAGCATGCGGGGAGCAGACACTCTTGGAAGAGGGAGAAATGTCCCAGCCTCAAAGGAGACCACACAGAGTTTTCTGCACCTCAGAAAGTCAAATGACTAAAGACAAGCCTGGAGGCAATACTCACTTCTGTGAGCAGGCAGAGGAGAGTTAAATAAACCCTTTTTTTAGTCCTATTTGATCTGATTTGTCTCTGAGATCTCTGTTAAGTATTTTAGCTCATATTATAATAAAACCTGGCTTGTTTAGAGTTTAAATTTTGTTCCTTTAGAAAGCTGGCTGCAAGAACAGATCAAGATAGATCACCACAAAGCTCTGGCCAGCTCTTCCTTCATATTTATTTCAACCAGAGCAATCCACCTGTCAAATAAGAGGTGCCCAGAGCAAGCTGAAATACTTTTCAGTCTCCAGTGACTGTAAAAGAAGTCAAGGCATCACATTCAGCACCCACAGAGATGCCAATCCCTGCATACCTGTGAACAGACAGCTTAACCCAAAGCTGACCAGTCACGGATCAGATCTTCTGGGTGGTTGCAGTGCTTCACACCAGCACCCAGGGCCACTCGAGACCCATCGCTGGAGGACGGACACAAGATCACCCGTTCCACATCCCTGGCACAGCCCACAGCAGTGGCCACAGCGCATGGGGCTGGAGGCGGGAGGGCAGGGAGTGATGCTGCAGCGCAGCCCAAGCCTGGCATGCCCATCGCACCAGCAGGACCAGTCTGCACTGCCTGAGGTATGCTCCACCGGGACAGGAGAGCAGCCTGCCCGTTCATCATCATGCTCGTCCACTTTGGCCGGTTTCTTCTGAGGCAGTTTCAGCCTGTTCATTTCTAACACTCCTACTGGTTGTTGGAGCAGCCCTGGGATGACAGCAGTAAACATTTGTGTTTGGACAAGCCAGACTTCTCAGCTTCAGCATCTGCTGAGTTTTACAGTTTAAGCTAAAATTGCCTTATGTAACAGGATCCTCTTCTGGAATTACAGCTTGGTTTGGGCCACTTCAAGCCACTGTCCCTGGAACAGGCCAAGCCCAGCTGAGCTCCTGCCCCAGGGAGCTACAAGTGAGCACAAGCATGGTACCCGCATCCCATCCCCAAGCTGCAGCCCTGCACAGTGTTGAACTACCAGAGAAGTCACGATCTGAAATAACCTTTGACAAGCAAGAAACCACACTGATTTCAGGATGGCTTTTGAACAATTTATAGTTCATAAGAGGACAAGGCCAATAGTGGACAATGCATTTAATGTCTTAGAAATCTGTGTATATAAACATTAGAAACAGAACAAACAGGAGGAGCTCAAATTCTTCATACAAAACAAAATTCTGATTTAATTGGCATAACAGGCTTGTTGGGATAACATGTCTGGAAAATTAATATCCAACTGTATAGCTTGTTCAGGAAGGGTGAACTAGGAGAAAAAGGAGGATCTCAAGAGCATAGGTATATTCACTGAGTATGAAACTGCAGAAGGAAATAGTCTCTGGGTAAGACTTAAAGAAGGAAAAACGTGTGCTACTAGATCAGAGGCATATAGAAATTCAGTTAGGAAGAGAAAATAGACCAGCCATTTTAATGAGTCGTTCACAATATCATCCAAAAATCAGTATTTGGTGGTAGCAAGGGATTTTAGCTACTGAGAATTGCTAGACAGGGATCCTGTAAATCACTCGTTGCCTGGCAAGTTTTATGACTGCATTGGCAGAACAGTTCTTACCCAAAAGGTAAAGCAGACAAACAAAAACCCTAATGCTGAAGTTTTTCTAGATTTGGTTCTGGCCAAAAGGGAAGAAAAACAATAAGAAAAAAAGCAACCCAAACAGCTGCTTTATAAACTAGTAAAATTGGTGAGGAAGAGCCCATGGAACAAAAATCTGAAGACAAAAAACCTGAAGAGAACTCATGGTTACCTGAAGAGAACTCATGGTTACCTAAAGAAATAACAACTGAAAACTATTCTGATGAGGAGGCAGCAGGAGGAATTTAGTAAAAGACCAGCTTTTCAAAACTAGAAACTTTGCACTGACGTCAAGCATAGGACAGAAGGGAAAAGAAAGGAAAAATACATCAGGTCACTTGGGATGGACAGTTAAGAACGACACAGGGGATCAAGTACAAAGTCAGAAGGTCTGGGCTCCAAAGGAGACCACCACCTCGGAGTCCTTGAGAGGCACCCACAGCTGCTCCGTAAAGCACTGGCAGCACACAGAAGGTAATGGCAAGGGGTGCTCCAGCACCTCACCATGCACAAATGCTGTCAAGAGGCAGCAGTCACAAGCACGTGGCTCTTTGCTACAGCCTTTACTCAAAAGGGAGCCTGGTGGAAGAAGTGTGACATCTTCAGTGACAGAAGGGAAGGAAGTAACAGATTAGGAAGTTAATTGTCATATTTGCTGGGCTTGATGATTTTCATCACAGAAGGCTTCCAGACTTGAAGGTCCAGAGCATTCAGCAGTATTCTCCAAGAATCCTCCCAACATCCCAGAGAAGATGCCATGTCCAAGGATTTCTACACAGCTTTTGACACCATCTTGTATGACATTCCTATAGATGAGGTAGAGAAAGTCATTTAAGTTAAGCTTCTCTAGGACAAGTGCAAAACCATCTACTATTTAAAAAAAAAAAACTACTTGGGAGATGGTTTTAGCTTAAAACAGGAAAAGATATCAAGATGCATTCTGGCTGTGGCCCGGTGTTATTCAGTGTTTCATACCTGACTTTCATGATGGCATAGACTTCTCTTATTAAATCTGCAGGTGGATCAACTTAGATCAAGCCAGGATTAGAATTCAAAGTAACCTTGACAAGTTGGGAGAAACAGTCTGAAAAAAAAATAGGCTGCAATTTAGGGAGGACACGTGCCCAGAGCCTATGTAAGAACAGTCCATTTCAGAAACACAGATTAGGGAGCAAATAGCTTGATAACACCTCTGAAATAGTATGAACGAAGGTTGCTGCACTGGAGTATATAGATGTGCTTATAAGATGGGGTTGAACAAACATCTGGAAAGAATGATCTCCTGGCTCCCTAACTGCTCCCCTGCATAGAAACTTTTTTTCTCAGTTCTAGTTCAACCTTCCCTTAATGCTACTCGTGGCCATCACCTCTCACCTCCATTTTCCCGGATATTTTTTTCAGGGCTTCTTTTTATCCACTACTAGTAATTTTCCTTTCAATAATTCTTTGAATGCATTTACTTATTTTTAGTGACATTACAATGGTCTGAGCAAAGATGTGTTGCATTAACATGTAAATATCCATCGTATTAATCTCAGCAACAAGGTGGATGCTAGGCATTTTGTAAGGACGCTTTCTCCCACAAGGATGACGAAGTGTGTTTGTTTCTCTATAATTACAAGCAGGAGTACACCTCCACATTTCACACTTCAGATCTGCCTGTCTATTTATTGCAGTTTTGGCAAATTCATATGTCACTGAATGGGACCCTCTTGTTTGGTTTCTTGACTTTTTTTTTTCCCCCTCTCAAATTTGTGTATTTTGCTCTTTTGAGGAGTTTTTTGGTGTTTTTTTTTAAGCTTTCTCAAACTTTTGGTCAAGCATTTGTGTCCCTTCTTGCTTCAGCCCCTCACCATTTATCTGATCACAGATATCTTAGGGAGTCCAAATTAAGCATTCCTCCCAAACATTAAACCTGCAACCCATTTCAAAGACTTCCTTGTGTCTCTGGATTAAGAGGCATTCTTCATCTTTAAGATCCTGGGAATAAATTCCCTAAAACACACAGGGAAAAGGTGCAGGGTGGGGACTGGGATGCAGACCAAGTATCATTCATGGTATCTATCACATCACATTTAGTCCTAGAGTACATTGCAGTATTAAGGTGCTGACATACTTCTTAGCCTTTAAGGTGTATTAAATATGAAAAGCAATAAAAAAAAAAATTACTCTGTCCCCAAAAGAGAGATAATTGTTAGTATTTATGGTTATGGTGGCAGTGCAAGAGGCCTTATTGAAGACTACAGGGCCAGCTCTGGACCTGTTCACAGACCAGTAGAGCCAGATGCTGCATGCTACCCTCAGCACAAATTTAAATAGCCTTAAAGATTTTCTTTTTTTTTTTTAATTGAGCATCTGGTGCATATCAATGTATTTAAAGACACCCTGAGCCAAAGCTGCAGCTACTCCTGAATACTGGTCCTGGCAAATTTTCTCTGGAGCAAACATGAGGCACCCCAGCAAAGCCAAATACACATGGTGAGGATTCCGTTTCCTACAGGTCCTTGTCTCCTTACAGATCTCCTTACAGTGACTTTTTGTCCTGTGATGCTAAATTTGGGGCACTGGATGCCAGGGCATCGAGTGAGGCCAAGAACAACAAACAGCCATAAGACCTGCAGGATCTCTTTTTAGAGTAGCCAAGGACATGGGAGCTGGCACAGGGCTGCACAGACAGCTTTAGATTTGACTATCCTAAACAATATTGCACCAATGAAAAATACTGCCACTCACAGTTCTCTCCTTTTCTTGTGAATAATTTGAGCACTGCCAGCTCCAACACGGATCTTCACACCACTGAACACTTATTTCCCCTTCCCCATGAAAGCCAAACACGTGTTCTAGTCTTCGGTCTCCACCCTTTAACAGGCCATTAGTCCCTGCAAGTACTGTCCCCTTAAGCTCTGACCACTAAATTCCTTTCAGAGCTGTCACAGAAGGGCTTTTCACACTTCTTGTAAATCCAAATATCCACTATCAACAGACCCCATTAGTCAAATGGCTGCTAATACCTTCTAGGAGGCTGTAGAAGCATGTCAGGTAAAACCCCTGCCAACACAACTGCCCACGTCTTCAGGCTGGTGATGTTTTCTGACCATCTTTTCCTTTTTGCCTTATGAGTTCAGGCAGCTGGAACTGCTCTGATGAGTCTTTCAAGCTTTCAAATCCATCTGTTCCCGATAGTCCGTGCTTCCCTTCATATCAGAGCCTCTAGAATTGGTATTTTACACTCATTAGCTTTTCCCCAATTCCATTTTTATGTAAAAACACATTTATCATGTTTGCCTGAGGAGAAAGTATTTGTGGTTTCCAGTTCCCCAGTGCTGCCTAATGCTTATGCACACAGCGTTAAACGCTGTGACCCTTCTGTCAGGAAGACAGCAGAGGTTTTGAGAGGGGTCTAAAGCCAACTGTTTTATTTGTGGTATACTGAAGAGTAATGAGTTAGTTAAACTTGCCATTTGTGCTGCTCTGGCTCCTTGGTTGCATGTCCACTAGTGGAAGCACAGAGAGGGTCTCCATTCAGCAGCAGATCTCCATGGAGCTACTTGGGAAAGAGGCAGGTCAGAGGATCACACACACAGTGAGTGAGGTGAGAGGAGTCAGCAGCCAAAGATACACGTGGGCTGGGACTTGGGCACAGACCTGGGTTTGCTTGTTAATCCTAGCAAAGGGTTTACTAAGCTTGCAGGGAGAAAAATTTGATCTAAGAGAGCCTGAGACTGTCAGCTGGATTCCCAGATTCCCATTTCCAGGCTTCTTGCTTCCCAAGATTGTAACCGATAAAAAAGCCAAGGAGCTGGCCAGACCAAAACATGAGGAGTGGCCACGCACAATGCACAAGAGAAACTGAGGTAGGCTTGCCAGAAGGACTGATACGTGAGCACCAGCCAGGGAGCATCACCTCATCAGTATGGATGGACACCACGCTCCGCCTGTGTGCAGGGTTAGAAAACTTCTTAGACTTCACAAGATCATTGTGAGATCAAAGATCTGTTTTCTCCTCTACAAAAGATGCCACAAAATTATCGCAAGCTCCCTTTCGACTGATCTAGTGACCCAGATCTCCTTGCAAATACTGCAAGGAGGTCACACCTTGCTTCACAGAAAAGGAAGAACAAACCCGGGTGGCTTCCCACCTTTCAGGACAGGCAGAAACATGACTCCCTTACAGGAAGAAATCTTGGAGATAACCAAGAGCTTCTGCCCTGACCAAAGGCAAAAAGCTGCGCAGACAGCCTGGGTCCGCTAGTATGAGAGTTGGCCAAGGCAGACCTACGGCTAGAAGTGAGGAAGTGAGAACAGAGCCAAGAGGTCCAGCAGACAGGAAAAAAAGGTAATTCTGTGTGAATATTTAGAAAGGTAAATGAGAAGACTTGGGTAATTAAAGGCCTGTCAGTCAGTCCGGGAATAGCTGGCTGCTTTACAGGAGCTCACAGAAAATATACTTTATCAGCCTAACCTGTTATCTTGATAGAATGATGAATCTGGGTGATAGATAAATTAATAATTTCATGATAATTGAATGTGAAGAGCGTATCATTTGTCCCACATGACATTATGACCAGGAAACTCAAATGGTAAAATCAACATCACCCCTACAAAATGATCTGGAAGCATCACAACCCACAGGTCTCAACTTGTACTGAGAACATGCTAGCACCAGGAGGTCTCCAAAGCACCCTGCAAGACACAGGTCTCCAATGGATACAAGCAAGTAAAACAGACACAGTCCTAAATCCCATCTGTAAGATTCATCTCACCTGATCACGGACATACCCAGTGCCAGCACCACCATCTCAGCTGCCACCCCAGACTCCGTTTAGAGCCAGAGATCACATTCAGCCAGGGAGAGCCCATCGGGAGGTTCAGCTCCAGCCTGTTTTCCCACAAGGGAGCAGGATGTACAGCTTCCTGCTACAGTCAATGGAACAGGATTCGACTGTACCTGTTGACTCACAGTGCTGCTTTGGATACCTTGAGGTATTCCAGACACCCACACAATGCTGACAGGTCAAACACAGGGTCTATGGGAGACTCTTGTCCAGGTGGGGCACCCTGGGAAATCCAAGATAGTACTTAGAGATTGGTATTAAGGTAAGCAAACCAAGCCCTGGAGCTCTAGTTGGCAAGGTCTGGAGAGAGATTCAAGTGAAGCTAGTGTCTGCTTTACAACCACAATAAGGATTCAGTTGCCCACGCAAGTCTCTGGTGCCATTTGAGATGCCCTGGAGACCCAGCTGTGTCTCCAGCTGTCATTCCAAAAGGGCATGGGACTCCAGTAGGTCCTGTGTCACAACCTCCATCCCTGGGGAGAATTCTTATGTACTCCAGAATCTCTCACATCCCTGGACATCTCTGTCTAGGCAAGCAAACCCCATCTCACCCCATACAGGCATACCACACCAGGTTACTAGGAGCTCCACCAGGGTAGCTTTAAAGTGTTCTCTTGTTTCAGCTCACAAGTAGGGACTGGCAGGGGCCTGTGAGAATGTGATACACAGCTGCTGCTTCCAGCACTGCAAGCAGGTACCCCCACTCTTTCAGGCTCTGAGTTTTACGGGAAAAAGCAATTGCTAACAGCCCCCACAGTGTCATTTAGCAGAGCCAGCCATAGGTTTCTCCATCTGTATACATTAGTACACAGGCTTGACTTGGTGCTAGAGCATTCAGTGCTGAATGGCATCCATGTCTGGGCCAGGCATGTTCTGAGCGGGGACTGAACAAGCTGCAGAGTTACCTGTGGGCACGTTCACATGGCATGACGCAGTGCCAGATGGATGTTCATATCTCCCATAGGCAGAAAGAGGCCTGCAGGTATCCCATTTCCTGGGCAAATATCAAAGCTCTGGGGTATTGTACACATTTCTCTCACCTTCCTGTTGCTGTGATTAGGCACACTCCTAGGGAATCCAGCTTTTCAGGTCACAGGGATGCCAGGCAGCCTTGTTTCTGATTCCCAGATGGCCTCAGGGAAGAAGTGGTCAGTTCACACAAGCTCCTCCAGGCATGCTCAGTAATTAATGCAGTTACAGGCACCGGTGGAAATTTATTCTCCTGGAACAAAAAAAGGTGCCAGGGAACATGGCCAGATGAAACTCCAGGATCTTGCAACCACAGGCAGTGGGTAATTCGCATGGAAACATCAACAAATGGACAATTGCTTTGCGAGATGAGACCCTGTCCAGGCTTCTCAGCAAGCCCAGGCAGAGCAAAGGAAACACAAGGGCATCACTGCTAGCAAGAGCAGGTGCTAGATTACCACACTGTCCCCCGCCCAGGTTCCTGCTATGGCCTTTGAAAGCTGTTGGTTGATGACAGATGAATGACAAATCCAACAGCTGCCAGCAAAGCTCTCCCCATCCAGAGTCTGCCCAAGAGCTCTACCCAGCATTCACCCACGGGACATGCCTTGTTTCTGTCACAACTCTTCCACAAAAATGCAATAAGATATCTGGCAAGGAAGGTAGTGGCACCCTGCCCAGGGGTAAATACCTGCCCACTAGTTCAGACCTCAGGTCTAAAGGATGGTAGTAATGGCAAACAATCTTCAGATAATAAAAGGGATAATGGTTTCATTCCTTAATTTTACCATTGATAGGCTTTCTGACATGGAGTCTTTCCTAAGACGGAGGCCAGAGAGAGCAGTAGACTTACCAAGAATGTAATGGATTTTAAAGGTATGTGTCAGTGCTGCTTTCTCAAGTCAGCCTGTGTCTGTGCTCAAGAATTAGTTTGTAAATAGGAGGTTTATAAATCAGAAGTTCATTCTCAACACACACACACTCTTTAGGAACACACCAAGGGTTATACAGGTGCGATCTGGATCCCTAATAAGCTTTGGGCATGGTATCTATTACCTCTTACTGGATGGAAGGGAGAAATAAAATCTCAATTTCTAGTTAGTCACAGAGATTTGATCAACACATTTGCGTTAATGATCTGTATAGCACAAATTGCATAAAATCCAAAGAGACACAGAGAGCAAGTTACAGATGTGCCCAGAGCCCCAGTCCCACACTTGGCCTCTGAGCTGCTGCTTTTGGGAAAGGAGCATTTTTGCTTCTTTGTGCAGCACCTAATATACTAAAGTCCCAGCATAATATAAATGGGGTTCACTGGTGGTGCTATTGTGCATACACTAAATAATCATAAGCAAGTGTGAGAGAACTGCAGCATGCCCTTACCTGGCAGGGTCAGAGTTTGCGTCCTGTGATTGCAAGTATATATGCTGTGATTAGTGTAGTTTCAGCTGGGTAATTTTTCACACATGCCTGCAACAGAACAACAGTGCAGTTAACATACAAGAACCTGTGCAAGTGCCAGCATCAGCAATTGAACTGCAGCACCTTGACTCCATCACCACAGGGCAAGGAAGACAGGCTGACCAAGTGCCTCCCTTGAGGCAGGTCCTACTGCCTTCCCCAACCTTACCCTTGATTATCAAATTTCCACATTTTTCTCCTCTACCAGGTAGCAGCTCTTGTCTGGATGTATCCCTAGCTACTCAGTCCATCTGCTCTAATCCGGCAGAAAAACCTCTCCCACAGGCCTTGAGTAACTGCTAGCAGGTAAGAGTTAAAATCCTGCTTTATCGATGAATTAGGACACATCCAGAGAAAGCTGACCCAGTCCTTCTGGCTATGGGTCAAA
>JAVJGJ010000039.1:283895-304308 GCA_035590215.1 Microhierax caerulescens | reverse complement strand
GGACACCTCCAGAGAAAGCTGACCCAGTCCTTGTGGCTATGGGTCAAAGAGCAGCACAAGGTGGCACAGGCTCTATTATACACTTCTGCTCTAGCAAGATCTGCCATCTTTGCACTCAGCAGCACTTGGAGCAGGGTGAGTTTGGCATACTGGCCACTTTTCATATTCCCAAAACCCTGGGTAAATCCAGCTACAGCCAAATCACCATCCACCAAGAGTTTTTTGGGTTTTTTTGCTCAGTCACACAGAGAGGAATTAGGGAGGGGATGATCAGGGCTCTGCCTAGTACAGGATGAAGTAGTGGTGCTGTTGTGAACAAGGCTGGCCACGTCACTCACTCACTCACTCACTCACTCACTCCTGCTTAGCCCACCACCACTCCCTTCCCACCTCAACTCCTTCCACAAGACAGGCATATACAAAATGGAGCCCCATCCTCCAGTGTTTGAAGAGAAGAGCACATCCACCTGTGAAGGCATCACATTTTCAACAAGTTAGGCCTTCACTTTGCCACAAATTGAGCAAACCCCATCCCATTTTGCCATCACACCTGCTTTGAGGATTTGTTTTCTCCAGCTGGGAATTAAGCATAGCGGAGTTGCTTTTAAAAGCTCTCCTCACTCCATCAGAAGCGTGCTCACACCATGTTCCCAAGCAGAAAGAGTTGATCTCTTGTTGGGAGAGTAAATACGAGTGTAATCTGTCCTTGTGCATGACAGAGCCACCAGCCCTTCTCCAAAACCCCCTGCTTTCAGGTCAGAGGCACCAGACACAGCTCGCCCACTGCAGCTGATCTCACTGCTACAACCCCTTACAGCCCCTTCCCCTTGAGTCCCAGTCCATAAGACCTGATGGCCGTCATTCCCACAGATGTCATTGCCTAGCCCAGCCTGTTAATACATTTCTCCCACATGCTCTCACAGTTCTAGGCTCCTCTATAACTGCGTTTTTGCACTGACAACAGCTACACCCCTGCCTTGTTTGTTTGGACCAAGTGCACCTCTCATCCACCACATGCCCTGCACCTTCAGGAGAAGGAAGCAGCTGTCTCTGGAAGCACAAATTGGCAGGATAAGCTGCTGTTAGCTGAGCCCACTGAGCTCTCCTATTTATTCCAAGTGAACTGCTCACTTTGAAGGGATAAACAGTCTGATTAAACTAACAGCTCTTCCTTCCTTGCAGTGATTCTCTTTGAAGGATAGAGGCAAAGCCAGAGTAAGCGCAATCTCTAGCAGCAAATCCACTGCTGACTCCTCCTGGGAGAGAGCCCTCTGTGCAGAACAGGAGGAGGAGAGCCAGAGCAGGGAAGCTGGTGAAGCTTTGCTCTATATCAAGTAATCTCGTTATTGCAGTTTCAGAGTTAAATGGTAAATAGGTAGAACTGCTGGGCAGTGCAGCAGGAAGCAGGCCTGGGTCACTGGGTAATTTAGCTGATATAAACAATAACCTGCGCCTGGATGGTCAGCATCTGCTGCTGGTATGAACCTCCAGCACTGCTCAGAGTGCCAGCGGAGCTGTGCAGCACAGGCAGCAGACAGTCCTGGCATCCAAGGCCATATCCAGAAGTCCTAGGAGGGCTGATACAGAAGAACTAGGAAAGATTAACAGCTAATGAATCTCATTCAGTACAGGTGTACTAACAGGCCTTACCAAATTAATAAGGAAACTCAGTGGGTCTGCCCTTGGTCTAACACATTTCTGTGTTATTCCCTGATGCAGAAGGGGAATGGGGAGGGGTGGGGGGGTGGCGGTGGCGGTGGGCAGCACAGATACAGAGAACAACTCACAGAGTGGCCTGGCATAAACTTGAAGCATCTTTCCACAACCTGACAAAACGTAGAAAAAAACAAGGGTGATTTCCACTTTCCAAGGAGAGTCAGTGCTCTCCAGTCAGCCCTGGGGCACAGCAGTCTCACATGGTCCTGTGGAGAAGGATGAGCCCTGGACAGGTATAACCTCTGTCGCAACAGCCAGACGGGGCCATGTGCTTATATCAGTATTTGTTCCCTTGTTTTTCTAGGTTTGAATACAGCATATAAAGGATGACCATCCCTCCTAGACTTCCTTCAAGGCAGGGTCACACCCAAACCACCACTGCTGCATTCCCAGGCGTGACAGATTCTTTTGATAACACGTCAAAACTCCCTGATGCTTGCAGCTCAGATTGGAGGAACCACTCCTGCATGATCCTCCATTTGCAGCATTTCTGAGTACCCTTGTGCCAATGAAGTGCTCAGCAGCTGCGGTTCCTGGGTGGGTCTATCTTACTGACCCCACTCTTTCCCAGGTCCCAAGCCTGCCTCCCAGGCCAGGACTTTGCAGCCAGTTTGCTCTGAGCAGTCAGTCTCTGTCCATTCTGCCCCGTGCACATTTCATTCAGCTGCGCTGGCTTCTTCATGGAGCTCAGCACCTGCAGACCTCACCAATTTCACGCTGACATGGTGCACTGTCTGTGCTCCACATCTTTATTTCCAGACAGATTAACTAGCCTTTTCTGGACAGCTACACATTACATTGTTTTGTGCTGCGATCCTGCACTGTTCAGTGCAGTTTGTATCTTCATCACTCAGTGTACAGCCTCGGGGCTTGTTTACAACACATCAAACCCTACTCTGAATAGGGAATCTTTCGCTTCCTCTTGCATTTATCTGCTGCGCTCATCAGCCGGAGAAGTAAGTCTCAGAAATATCAGGGAGGTTATGAATTCTCACAGTGCCCTACAACGTGAGATGTATTCTCCCCTTTCAACCTGGCTCCCAGACATGGCTTTCTTGAAGACGGTCCTTGGACATCCAGCAGCACCGACCTTTGTTCAGCACTCATGCTGCTCATGCAGCTGTGGTCCTGCCCAGCTACACCCCTGTCACTCACTACGTGGTGCTCTGAGTGCAGCAGGTGTCCTCAGAAGAAAACTAAGTTGTCCAGGAAATCAGAGCATGAACAGTCCAGTTTGTTTGCCACGGGCAAAGACAAAGTTATCTTATTTCTAGTATTTCCTAAGATCTCTGTTCTTGTCTTAACCCTCCCAAGATGGTCATAACAGGGTAAGGTTCTTATCAAGTATCTGAGCTTTCAAAAACAAGAGGGATGTGTCACGTTCTGCTATACTTTCCACTGAAGTGTGCCAATACAGTAATTGGTTGGTGTGGACCCTGGAGGTCTCTCATCCAACCACTGATCAGAGCTGACCTCCTGGCTGAATTACATCACTCAAGGCCTTGTGCAATCAAGTGTGGAATACCTCTTCAGATGGAGATCCCACCACCTCTTTGGCCCCTGCCCCACTGTTCCACCACCCTCATGGAGAAGACTGTTCCCTTATGACCAACCAGAAGTTCTGCTGTTCCAAATGATGATCATTACCTGTTGTCTTTCAATAGTCTGGTTTCCTCTCTGTGACTGTCTATTAGGTAGCAGAAAACAGCAATGAGATCCCCCTGCACCTTCTCATAGCCTCTCCTCATCTGCTGTATGCTTAAACCCCCAGCTATCTTTGTGGCCCTCCTCAGGACTCTCAGGACTTTCTCTAGTATGCTGATCTATCTCTTCAACTGGGGAGCCCAAAATGGAACATTAGATGTGGCCTCACCAGTGCTGGAGTAGAGGGCACGCAGGGTCCCAAAAGGAAACCACTAGTAGCTGGTCACCAGTTGGACTTCATACTGCTGACTGCAACTCTGTGAGTTGCTAGTCCAGCCAGTTTTCCACTGGAGTCCTACATCTTGTGAATTGAGAGACCATGTTAAAAACCTTGCTAAAGCCAAGGCATGCACTATCCATTGCTCTTGTCCGTTGTCTCATCACACAAGGCGATCAAGTTGGTCAGGCACAAGTTGCCATTGGCAACTCCACACAGGGGAAAGGTCAAGTCTTCCGCAAGCAGAACAGGGTTACGACAAGTCATCAGCACCCTGAACTCATTGCCAAGACGAGCCTGCCATTCACCGTAGTGATTTCTTCTTCCTCAGTCTTGCACACTCTTGGATTCATTTTCATGTGTTTTGCTAACACTGCCTTCTCGCTGGTTCCCAGCTGAAGTTTGGAAGTTGCCCAGTAGCCTCCTCCAGCTTCACTTAACTTAAGGGGCTGTTGTTTGCTACACAGCAATGCCTTGGTTCACCAGCCCTTTAACATGTGTTCACAGAGCTCAAGCTGCGACAGGTTGGGCTATAGTTACTGACCAACAGGCAACTGTTAAAACGCAGCTAAAACCAGCTGAAGCCCGAAGACCTGAGACTCCACGCTATCTGGTCAATGAAAACCCCTGGCCTTCTGCAATAAAGACAAATGGAATATTATTGGGAAACTAATAAAATCCAGTGCTCCCAGTTTGGTTCCTGGACTGTCAATGTGCTGTAGCTGGTTATCAGGACTGAAAGCCCTGACCACACACAAGGCCAAATGACATATTTGCTTTGCAGTCTTAGAGTTGCTTTCCAGTGCTCCACGTGACAGCCCAGAGATGTCCCTAGATGTGTGCCATGCTCCACCATCACTCACTTATTGATGGGGTCAAGGAGCTCAGCGGCATCAGTTCAGTGTAGACTTCTTTCTTATTGCAGGTTCTCCTAGCTTGAAAAACTGAGAAAAAAAAAATGGTTCTACAACTAATAATAGAAGCTGTGAAGAGTTAAAATGTCCCAAGAGTAAAAGAGGCTTTGAATCATTTCTCCACATAAAAAGTTTCTAATTATACTGAGTCTTATCTCTGTGCTAGAGCGGATTCATAACTCTGCCTTTTGTCCTTGATGTGTTCAGCAGCAATGGTTAGATTTCGGACAGTGCAGGGATGACAGTTCAGGAAAGAAAAGCAGTTACCAGGCATCCTCCAGGGAGGAGGGGCACTTGTCCAAAGCCTCAGGAGCTCCAGAGGTGGGTGTTGAGTAAAAGCACAATCTTTGATAAACATGCCCTGACATGTTCATCATGTCAGCTAAAGCCATGGACCAGACCTGCCTTATCCCAGGAAGGTCTTATCTTCAAGCAGAAAGGTCCATCCCCAGGAGCTCCCAGTGTTGGGCCAGCAGGCTCGCCCAGACAGAGTCAACACGCAGATGGGAACCCTGTCTTTCTACCATCGTCAGTCAACAGCAGGCCTACACACTCAGCTCAGCACTGCATCCCGAACTCCCAGGCGTCTCCTGAGAGCTCGTGCAATGGGAGAATCTGCAGGCACTTCTATTAGGACAAAGCAGTCAGCCAAGCACTTAAGCAACACTCAAAATCTCCTTACATAACTTCCGAAACAAAGGCTGCCCGTGCAGCCTTTCTACTTAGGCAATCAAACACGCTCCCTCTTGCTCCCTCCCACACAGAGGGCAAGTTATCATGACAGGATTCTGCATCACATTTCCACCTCAGGTTTCTGCAGAGTGCACAGGCACACGTATGCACAAGCACATGTGCTGTTCTCCCTTGGTTTTATGCAATGCCTGATGTGCAGTTCAATGCAGAATGTAGCAGATACAAGACACAATTTAAAATGTGAGCTATACATAGCTCAAGTAGTGACAATAGCATCATTAACAATGACCAAACTTGCTGTCATGGACCACATAGACTGTGGGGACCACAATACGGAATAAAAAGCTCTTGCACTCACCAGTGTCAGAGAACAAGCCGACAGAGAGCCCAGTCCTCTCCCTAGACCCTGCATCCCTTGCAGTCTGCCAGGTGGTAGCAAGCTGTAAAGGCTGATTCATACCACATGCTTTAGAGAGCATCTTACCGGGAAGAACTGGGTGGGCAGTGGTGATATGGACAAAGATGGAGCAAGAAAATGCTGTAGGCACGGGTGCTTGAGCCGGGCCAGAACAGTGCTGTGAATGAAAGAGTCGGTCCTGCACTGCCCTTGGAACAGCGGTAGATATGCCACAAAGACCCTCCCCTGTGGGGAACTGGCAAATATGAAAAATAAGCTGCAAAAAATAGTGATTTTGCAATAATTGCAGGAGTAATTTCTCAGATCATGTCACCTTACAACCACAAACCCACTCTGGCCAGCTCCTGAGGACAGCAGGTCTGCAGGGTCCACAGGAGGGGCAGAGACTCCTGCTTGCAGGGACACATCAAAAAGCAGTAAAATCTACAGAGCAAATGCAGTTCCTGATGTACTCCCTCCTCTCTGTGTCTTCTCTCTTTGCTTTCAAGGTCTCTCTGTAGTGGTGCCCACAGAGGAGTGATGGGTTATTCCAGCAAAATCCCAGAAAAGACCGTTACACTAGCAGCAGAGAACTGCTGCCAGCACAATGAAGGAGCCATCTCAAACACCATGAGCTGTGGTGGAAAGGCTTTTTCTTGCTGGCTGTAGTTGCATGCACAGGGGAAGGCTACAGGTAATGGTCTACCAGCCTGAGACATGCTTGGCAAATGTATTAAAAAAACATTTTGCAGCATAAATCTACCCAGAGAAGCCAAATGCGGGAGTCGAAGAACATCCCACTCAAATGCACACACATGCACACTTGCTGCCTACATAGCTGATTTCAGCTCTGGAGACAGGCCAAATTCTCACAGTGCTGTGAGGTCCCACAAGACCAGAGCGAGGATGATGCTCAGGGCTGAGTGGGTAAGGCTTTCCCTCCAGCACAGAGCAGCTCACACTGAAACGCAGCACAGGAAACTGCTGTAGCTCTCCCAAACGATTTTATTTCCCCAGAAGTTTAACATGTAAAAAGGTAGCCTTAAAACCAACTTTCAAAAAGCAAGAATCCAAAGTTGTATTCACTGGTGAGTATTTTGGTTCTAGCTTCCCAGCTGTGTCTGCTCCAACAAGAGAACAATGTTTTTCCTCATCTTGGGGTCAGGGTATTTTGTTAAAAGCACAGTATTTCAAACAAATCTTGCTTTTCCTCCGTGACAGTGGCTGAGCAGTCCCATGACAGAAATACTTGCAAGTCCTTTGGTACAAAAGGAGAAATGCCTTTCAGGGCAGTGCCGCAGCAGCTGCAGAGTTCCCCTTTCTCAGGCTGCCAGTTGCAACTCTGCTCACAACACCCTCTGAGAGGCACAAACTCTGCCTGATCCCTCAGCTGAGGCTAGCACAACCCTGAAAGCAAACTAAACAGAGTGGCTGTGCCAGCCCTTCTGTGCCTTACAGCTCCAACCTTCGGAGCTCCTCCATGTCCATCAGAGATGTTCACCTAGCCTAGGGCTCTGTCTGACAGAAGTAAAAAGATTTGCTCTTTAGGATGCACACGAGCCTGGTCACTCTGTAGGCATCCTCCATGCTCTTCCCCAGTATCCACAGCTGTTGTTAGAGATGTCCCTGACTGCTGCCTTCAGTCTCTGCTGATGGACCTGTTGCCTCTGAAGTTTTCTGAGTCTGCTGTTACTGTCTTTCTTTGGCCTCCTCCAGCAGCAAGCTCCTCACTTTCACCTCCTGCTGTGTAAAGATGAACTTTCTCGTATCCACCTTAAATTGCACTCCTAGATTCATCAAGTGGACATAGTTCTAGCACTGTGGGATTTGATAAGTGACAGCTCTGCTTTCATCTTACTCACCAGCTCCATGATTTTATGAACCTCAGCCACATTCCCCCTACCACCTTCTACTCTGCAAACTGGAGTTCAGGTCTTTTTGGTCACATAAGGCAGCTGTTTCATCCCCTCGACCATTTTAGCTGCTTCTTCACACCTCTCTCTAACTTGAGGTGCAGAGAGCAGAGCTACACAAAGAGAGCTGCAAAATTATGCCTGGTGTCTCCATGAGGATGCCCAATAAGCTGTTGGTTTCTTGGCGGCGGCTGCTGCATGCAGAGCCGATGATTGCAGAGAACCGCCAATGGCTCTAAGGGCTCTTCCCTGAGCTGTACATGCCCGTTTCAAATTCAGCATCATGCAGAGTCTGGAGGGAGTTAAACACAGGAATGGTTGGCACAACCTGCCGTGGCTGACTTCTGGAGCAGAGACCTCACACAGGAGATGTACACTGCGGTGGAGAACCATGAAAACACTGAAAACAGAGTATGTTCCTGACGCAGCCCCCTGCCCTGCAAGTCTCTCGCTTCCTGAGTCAAGGAACCAGCAAGCAGTAGGGGTAAGAGAACAGCACCTTACTGGCCAGGCTGAAGTCTACCACCCTGGACCTCAGTCTGGTTCTAGGTGAGCCCAGATGTTTCCAGAAAGACATGGGGTGGTCAAGGACAAGCGGGATTTTTCATATGAAGGAGCAGATTAGACATGTAGGGTAGACACAAGAGTAATTAATACAGGAGAAGCAAATTATTTCAGCACTGCAACACATGACAGCACAAAACTCAGCTGTAATGGGAACAGTCCAAGCCTCCTCAGGCCATTTACCTCTGTGGCAGATGGGGATTAGCAGCCTTCTAAGCCAATCTAAGGACTCCACAGTTAAGGGTGTAGCTTGCGCTCATTTATAAGCCCGATTTCACAGCCTATATTCCTCAAAAAAATTCTTTGCATTTGAATTTCACACACATTAACTGTGGCCAGCGCAGAATTTTGGCAAAATGTGAGCTGAAAGGAGGAGAGAGGAGGCATGAGAGAGAGGAGAGAGGGTCTCTATTCCAAGAAATGCCTTTTCTGCAAACTGTTTGGCATTTATCACTCTTGGAGAGCAATTCCTGATGGCTAAGGGAGAGAGAGACACCTTAATCCCACCAATTTCAGGACAGCTGGGTATCTGCTAAGCCTGCATTCATGACAGCAGAGTATAATTGGGACCCCCAGCAAGAATTACTGACACATTCCTGGGTACTAGAGCTCCGAAGGACCAAGCTCATAATTTAGCCCCAAGTCCAGACCCTCAAGGACTTGAGGCAGGGACTACCCAAGCACAGCCCACCCCTCCCAGCTGGGAGGCCGCACGTTTTTTAGGAGCAAAGACCCTAAATGGCAGAGAAGCCTTCACCGCATACCAATGGTTAATTCTCTGCACAGCTCATATTTTGCACCCTCTTTCTTGTTTGAATCTATGCTTCAGTTCAGCTGCTTGACCTCACTTGGTACCTAGCGGAGATTATTCACTCTTCCACTGTAAGAAATCTTCCACACTTGCAGTGAACTGCGGACGAAAATCAGATCATTTTTTGGTCTCTTTTATAAAGTGCTTTGAGCTCTTGGAACTTTCTCTCAAAAGCAGACTTTTTAGCCTCCAAATTTAACTTATGGCTGTTTTCTCTGCCATTTCCAAACAGACTTTTTAAATGTGGAAGTACTTCAGTTGGATGCAACATTTGTATGATAGGGATGAACAAAAAGACAATTCCTCTTTCTGCTCTTACTCGGGGTTTCCTTGCATAAATATCCTTCTATCCTTAGCCACCAGCTCACATCTCAAGCTCATGCTTGTCATTTATACTTCAGGATCCTTAGCTTTCTTCTGTGTCTTCTTCCAAACAACAGTCCCTGCTGTGGAAATGTGAGTGCTGTTTTTCTGAATGTTGTTTTGCAATTACCCATGCTAAAATGAACACATTGTGCTTAGCGAGTCCAATTCACCAACCAGACTCCATACAACTGAACAGTTGCTACCATTTCCCTTTTACTGATCCACTGGTTTTTCTCTGTATGATACATGAGAAAATAGTCCTGCAGCAATTCCACCCCCCTACCCCCCACTAACACTTGTGATCGTTGATAATTAGGGCACCAAAACAAGGCAGGAGTAGCTGTACTGCATCAGATCAGAAGTCTCTCTGACTTGCCAGTCTCCTTCCAGCTGTGGTCACAGGCAAATGCACAGAAACGGTGAGAATGAGGCAGGCATGGGTGATATCTTTCACCATGCCTCCCCAGTACCTCGAGCCAGACGTGTTTTCTATGTATTTGCAGCTCTCAGCTCACCTCTCCTGCATTAACTTGCCCAGTCTCTCCTTGAGCCCACAGTCTCTGCAGGTCTCCACCACTCAGAAGGACAGACTATTTACTCCCACTTTATTTCTGACCTTTCAACCAATTATTTACACTTTCCAGCACATTTCTTCTTATCCTATGGCTGCTTATTTTCCTCATAGCCTTTAGTGAAGGATTGTGTTGAAAGCATTTTGGGAATCCCAGTACGGTCTCCCAAATAAATTGGTGTTGTCCATCTGCCACATCAGAGAGCCCCGCTGCCTCTACCCCCATGATTCACGTACGCCCATTCACCTACAAATACCATTCTGTGGTATTGTGGGGTAAAGGAAAATCAATCAGATCTTTTCTGGAGCTCCTTTTCAAATTTCTCATATTTCAGCTTTTAGATGCAAAGATGGTTTGAGAAAGCACTTGCACATCACCGTTTCTAACTCATCAGTCTCATTCTTGGCTTTCTTAAGGAGTCTGAAGCAAGACAACCAGCCCAGATGGTTTATCGCTGCCCATTTCATCAACTGGATCCATAATCTCCACTCCAGGTTTTACAGTTTTGAACATATCCTCTGATAAATCCCCACAAAGGTTAATTACAGCATGGGAATCTCCATGTTTTCTTCTGTGTTCAACAATAATGCAAATAACGGCTTCAGCTTCTCTGCAATGGGCTGATCTTTAAAAATTGCCCCTTTTATACTCTGATCATGCGCTGGCTCTGTCAACTCCTTGGCACACTTCTTGTTTCTGATACACTTGAGGAAAATCTACTCTCTTCTTCTTTAGCTGCTTCTCAGATTCTTCCAGTCTGTCACTGGGGCCAGGAACTCAGCAATGCTTACCCAACACAGGGATGCAGCACCACCATTGGCCTATCAGTCCAGCCTTTCTTTCCACAAGGTTTCTCTAGTTTTTCCTGGGATGGTTAGCCTGCACACTTCCTTCCGTTTACAACCCTCTGTCAAACATCATCACTCAGCTTAGGGTGCCCCAGGGAATTTCTGCCTTAGCCGGGATTCCAATATGCCATTTAGTCCTGCCAATCCACTCACCCATTTCCAAAGGCTCTTGGAGTTCTAGAATATACCTGAACTACGATCTGCTGCATAACTTTCTCCCAGGCCGCACGACTGAGCCTAGTTCTGTAATCAGACTGTGCAGCAAAGGAACTCAAATGCCCTACAGAAGCTTTAACACACAGCATTAATACATTTCTGTATTTTCAACAGCCAAGATTGTAATCTGGCCAAGAGATACTACTCTGGTTTGCAGGGCAGAACTTATTTTCCACAGAGCAAAACTGGCAGGCGTTCATCATGCTGGCAATCTGTAATCTGCTACAATCTACTGTTTCCAGAGCTCCAGCCTGTAACTTGCGCAGGAGGCAACCCTGGGTCAACAGCTCAGGTACAGGGCAGAGCTCGCACCCACAACCACAGCATGCGCCAGCACACATGCCATTTCTCTGCAGTATGAGACTGTCCTCTGGCAAGGCAGCACCCTGGCCACCAGCATCACCAGGATTGGGGCACGTGGTCATTTCGACTCATAAAAGTGGAGAAGTCTGAGAACCTTTGTCCCCAGACAGTTCCCTGTTGTCTTACTTTTCTGGCAAGTTTGCTGAGGACACTGTAACCACACTGCTGGGGACATAGCTGCTTTAACCATACAGAAGATGTTATAACAAGCAGAGCTGGCATGTAAAAAAACCATCTCATTTCACAGGAAAGCAAAACTGAGATATGGATTTGCCTGTTCAGTGGTTTGACATTTGTCTTGTGTCACAGACTCAGTCATCCAAGAAAAAACACGTCATATTCCTGTTACTTTCCTCTTCGTCACTAGTCTAGAGGCATGAGCCCAGGCCCCGTGGAGAGGGTTCCTGCCCTCACACTCAAGGACTGATTCCCTACTCGTGTAGGGAACGCCACCCTAGCCTTCAGGGGCCAGAGCCAAGAGAAGCTGTGAAACACAGAAAACCAAGCAGAGCAACCAGCATTATCCCCAATCCCAATGAGATACAGCTTTGGGGACCACTTGCGCTGGCAGCAGCGAGCAGAGAGACCTTCCACACAGACATGCTAAGCAACCTTTCTACATTCGCTCCAGTCCCGCCAGCTACTGAGCCCCATCCGTGCCTGGATTCATGACGATGATTTCGCGTAACTGAACTCACGCCAATCCTTCACTCACAGACAGGACACACCAGGCGGTTTCGACTCGCTCATCACTGGAAATGTAGAAGTCTCCCTTCCAAACTGAACTTTCTGGACTGTGATTTTTGCTGCGAACTCATCTAATCCCATTTTGAACACACTCTGCTTTCAAGCCTCAGCATCACGTGAAGGTGGATTCATAAAGAGATGTGAACGGATCACGTCCATTCATGCACTCACTTCTCACACTGTGGGAAATGGCAAAGCATTTCTATCTCTCTCTCTCTCCCTACCACAGATGCCTGCTACACTCCCTTCAATTCACCCCAACCCAAGCTGGGTGCTAACCTGTAAAACACCCCTTTATAGAAAAGCCAACTCTGCCCTCCTTGCCAGAATTTCTGTACCTCCTCCAGTCAGCTCTACTGCCATCTGCCACAGATACTATCGACACCCTGTACATACCACTCTCTTCCCTCTGAATTCAGCTTCACACGTTCTTGAATTGAACGTAATCTGCCATTTTATGCATGAGCACCACGGGACCCTCTTCAGCTCCTTGCATTCAGCCCTAGATTTGATTCAGCCCCTCCTGAACCACTTTTTTCCCTACAAATTCGCCAGCTCACTATTCACAGTCTTCTCTGCATCCTCTATGAATGCACTGATCAGCATAAATACCAGCATGGACCTCTGTACACTGCCACCGGCACCCACCGCTGCTGTGTAAATGGAGCTCAATACTCCTGTAAACAGCTATTAACCTATGGGCCTGCCTCTTCACCCCTTGAAAAGTTAGTTTTCTTGTAGGTCACTGATGTGGGAATTCATTCGAGAGATGCAAACCCCTGTGTACAGGTGTACCAACCATACATCACCCTAGCCCACCAGTTTGCTCACACCTTCAGAGAGCTTGGATACGCTTCTGAGCTTTGAATTTCTTCTCTAAGAGCCAAATAAAACTCTTCCCCCCATTACGCTGTATTCATTCAACCATCTAATAAAATTATCCTATATTGTTTTTAACAATTTGAGGCTGTTTCAACACTAACTCTGGTTCCTAAATGAGTCCAGGACTCCTTTCACTCATAGACATCACATTCCTGCACCCCTCAAAGACTGGTTTAGGCCTTAAAGCACAAGCCCGTTAGTAGCTAAACAGCTTCACTACTGCACGCCTCCAGCACCACTGGATGACTGCAGTCAGCCTGGGCAATGTATTGATTTGCTCCAAAACCTCTTCTTTGCCAACACTTCGTTTTGACAGAGTCCTTCAGCCCTGTCTCCTGCACAGCAGATAAGGGAACCTTCCTGGGACACCACTGCAGCAAGCAGCAACACAAGGAACGCACCTGCTTCTGCACAATGGCTCCGTTTTCTTCGTGCATCCTCGCTGCTCCTCACGTGCACACAGCCCAGGACAGAGCTGCCTGGATGTCTTCCTGAAAATTTGCCTCATATGAAGACTTTTAACCTCTAAATATATATAGTGTCAGAATACAAATGAGAACAAAATGTCTCTTGAAACAGGGGAAACTCAGGCCAGTGTCCCTGCAGAGTCAACTTGTCCTTCAACTTCCATTCAGCAACCTTGGGTGGCTTCCTGGTTTCCAAGGAACCTGAGACCCTCCTGCAGCTCTGCAAAGGTTCTTTCTTTGCTGCCAAAGCCTGGCTGTGTGTTGGCTCCCCAGTCCCCTCAGTATCTCCTGGTCCCTCACCACGGAGCACGTTCTGCCCATTCAGGTTGCCCATCCGCTCTCACAGCCCCAACAGCTGCTCCAGATGTTCCCTCCGACCCACCCCCCCACTGTCCAACACCACGCAGTACATCTGTGACAGCAGGGAATGAGGACCATTGACTCAAGACCTTCACACAGCGGCTTTAAATATTGTCTATGGCAGAGCCAAGGATTTTACCTATTTAAGTGTTCCCTTTAATTTCCTTTTAACTGCCTTCTTCTTATGTCATTTAAAGACTTTTTCAAATTCCTGCTGCTGCAGTCAACTTTTCTGGCTCTTTCCCGTCACAAGGATGTTGAATTTGAGTGCATTATAGTCAGTATTAAAAAAAGGCTATCTTTGATAGTGATATATTATTTCAGGTTCTGTGTATTACTCTGGAATAAATCAAAAGTTACTTCTTCCCGTGTAAGGTCTTTCACTGGTTGCTGCATGGATTGTCATTTATGGTGTCTAAAACTCATTTTCTCTCCCAAACAGAAGCAGCTTCTCCAGCCTCAAACTGTGTCCAGTTGTTCAACGCATTTCCCTGTAATAATAAAAATCTCATTTTCAGTAACAAATGATTGCAAACGTGGATCTATAACATGTTAATGTTTCATGGATTAAACCATTGTAACCAACAATTCATGTCACTTATTACATGTTCAGGTGACTGACTAGTTCCCAGTAACAGAGGAGTTTCTGGAGCTGGTGTTACCTTCTTATAAGTGAGTTTTTGAATTCTGCTCTGAAGTTTGAGAGTTACCAAGAAGAAAGTTCTGTTGCATTTGTCTTTTTCTGTTAATTTTTATGCCAGTTTTTCAAAGAACATTTTCTTTATGACTGGCATTTTGTATTGTTTTGTTTGTAGCTATTTAAATGCATTGTTTTGGCATCATGTGCATTTATACTCAATACATCATTAATTGGGGAGAATTTCATTCCACTGCAAAAACAAAACCCTCCAGAATAAATTCCTACACTATATGCAACATTTTCTACACCAAAGCTAGGCAAAGCCACTGTTCAAACCATAACAGAGAATACAGGGAGATCTCAGAGAAAACTGAAGGCTCTGCTGTACCTGTCCTACCAGTGCTTGCAGAAGTAGCCTGCACAACCCACAAAGCACAAACCGCCAGCCAGGATTTGGAGTCAGCTCAGAGCTGTGCCGCAAGCCAGAAGCTAATAAATGTCACCGAGCCCGCACAGAGTAGATTAGAAACGGCCATTTGGATTTTGGCCATCAGCCTGTGCAGTGCAGCCATGATAGCTCTCTGAATTCCTGCTGAACGTGAATAGACTGTGGGAAAAGTCCACTTGTAATTTAAAAATTACCTGAGTGGGTTAATCTGCCTCAGGAAGTCACTTCAATGGTCAGGACCTTATTCCAAATCCCAGCTGTCCTCTGCCAGCTGCCAGCCACTGGATCCTGCTCCAGTTACTGCTGTCCTCCAGACTGGAAGACCTGTTAACAGAGCAGGATTTTTTTGCTGAGACACTTGGGTACCATGGCTAAGTAAGCCCTTAATGCTCTTAGAAATTCAATACTTAAAGTAGATAAAGGTTATCTGATACTCCAGTGACCTCCAAGTCTTCTCTGGTCACTGTGTCTCAGAACAGCGCCATCCATCCTTTGTTCCTCAACAGCTAAGGCTACATTCAGCCTTATTAAAGTACTTATTTTGTTCCAGCTTAGCAAATGACCAGCCCTACCCTCCAACCATTTTGTCATCTGCACAACACATCACAGGCACTTCTGCTTTTGGTAAAAATTCTAAATGTAGCCAGACCACGATACAGGTCATTCTAAGACTTTGCCCTTTGAATAAAGCATGAGGTCTAGAAGTTAGAGAAACAAACGTCAATGCTGAAACATCTGAGAGTTGGATAAATGAGATGTTGAGGGCTTGCTGCAACACAACAGCTGGTGGAAGGCAGGTTGAACCCACCCTACAACCCTGCCACATCTGGGGTCTTGTGTTCACTCCCCACTCCTGTCTTCTCTGCTGCTCTAGGCTTGCTGCAGTCAACCATGAATAAATCCTGTTTTGATGAAAATTAGTTCAAATGAGATAGCCCCCAAACATATGAAACACAAGCTCTGGGAGGAATCCCCAAGCACGGCCATCAGATTCTGCTTCCTGCTGCACAGGAGAGCTGTGATCTGACTCACAGCACTGTGACTCAGGAGTAACTACCGAAGTCTTAACAGAAGCAAATCAAGGACAAGATATTTCTGTACAGGATATTTCTGTAAAATCAGCTTGGTTGCAGGTTAACGAGTTTGATAAAAGTTTGCACTGGTCTGTAACAAGCATTACAAATATCCAGGCAGTATGCAAATGCAGGTGAATTGCCCAGACCTTGATCTTGATATAAAAGGAGTTACAGAAGTCAAAGAAATACCAAAACATCTGGCCGCAAGCTCTGCAGGATAGCTCAAGCAAGCTGCAAAGAGAAGCAGTAGAATGCCCAGATGCAACCACATCCCTGCAAGACTCTATCTGCCTGCCCAGATGGCTGCAGAGAAGTGGCAGGCTCACTTTTTTGATGAGACAGATCAAAATGGCATGAGACTCCAGCAAAGGCACGGTAACAGCGGATGACAGTAAGGGACTGGAAGCACCCACATACAAACATGCGGCACAGTGGGTCACAGTTCAGAGACAGACTATCTCCACGTTTGACACACTGCTCTGTGCACTCACTCACTTGGAGCAAGGAGAGGAGCAGGAAGAAGTAGGGAGGCTGTTCTTGACTTAGTTTTAAGTGGCACACAGGCAAATTCATAAAGCAATAGTAGCTGAGATGCTGCATAATAGCAGCCCCGGTGCTGTTCAATTCAGCGTTGCACAGGGAAGCCAGGACCAAACAGCGACAAGTGACACTAAATAGAAGCAAATGCTAAAAATCAGTGTGAGGCTAATTAAGCAAAGCCTAAAGGGGTTTTAAGGAGCAAATCAGTAAAGGTATAAAAACAAACATGTCAAAAAGCCATCAGGAAAACATGGGGCCATTAGACTGTCAGAGGTTAAAGAAAGCAATTATGGTAGATGAGGATATCACAGAGATGTGAAATGACCCTTCTCCTTCCATCTTCCTCTCCACCTTCCCTGGAGATTTCTGTGTCTTTGCAGAACCTCCAAGGAGATATTGTCCATGGCTTGGGCAAACACGGGCTAGGAAACATGACCATTTTCAAGCCCATTTGATGATTTAGAAGGCATCGTTCTCACTCCATTCTCCAACCCCACTTCCAGAGGCAGTATCCTTTGGAGGGACTACAAAGGAAAGTCAGGAGCTTCTGGTCTGAACCTAAAAGTCAGAAGGCAGGTGGCAAGACACCAGAAAAGGACAAATTCAGCTAATGAGAGAGGAAAATCTTCTCCAGAGATGTGATAAAAAAGTGGTCAGACAGAATGGATTTTTTTTAGATCAGGGGAGGGAGGGGAGGGCAGAAGTTATAACTGACATTGCTAAGGTATTTTGGAAAGCGTTTTAGCTCTACATTCCTGCTGGTCCTGGGTGGAAAATTTACACCAGGGTGGTTTATTCTTCCTCTGTACATTAATATTAGCTGCAGCCAGGACATGGTGCTGGAAGGTTTTCACAGATGACCAAGGCTGGCAGCTCTTAAACTGGTATCAGTGGAAAGTGAGAGAGATTTGGTTGCTTCTGCCCAGTGCTATACTTAGTGCTACACCTAAGTGGCGTAACTGAAAAAACCAGTCCTGCACCTGCTGTCTGTATGCCCATACTTTGCACGGTCCTTTACACTTCACTGAAGGATGCTGCCAGACCACTGCTGGCACATGTAGGAGGGTCTGGAGGACTCAACTCAGTTCAAGAAAGGCACATACTCCCAGAGAACAAGGAGACCTGGAGGCCAACACTGCTTTGAATGTAACACCCACCTTTGCAGCCCCGTGTCATCATCAGCAAGAGAGAACCAACGATTTAGGCCAGCAGGGACTTCAGAGGGTATCTCAGACAAAGCAAAGCTGAGGAGTACCATCCTTCCCGGGCATGGCAGAGTGAATCCGTGCAGGGCAACTCCAGTTCCCAGGAGCTCCAGGACACCTTGGCAGAGGTGGCTGCATGGCATCAGCCCCCTCAGCTCCCTGTTTACATTCGGTCCCTGGCAGTGGCAGATGCTCTGGGGCTGAATCACAGGAATTTGTTATGGCAAGCACCTGCTGCACACTGAATGCCCCCTCTTCCTCTGCACCTGTCCGCCCTGCCCTTCACCGGCCATCACCTCTCAGGAGCTGCCCGTGTGATGGAAAGTGTGGGTGCTGCACACACAGAAGCAGGGGACAGCAGTCTGCTGGCAGCCAGGCTCTCTGCAACACACCTGCCTTTCAGGAGACAAAGAAAAGGTTAAAAGTACCACCTGGAGCTACTAATCCGGCAGGGAGACGGGAGAGATGGGGAAGCAGGGGACTCTGGGAGGGGGAGAAGGACTCCATGCACTCCCCTGATGAAGCCCTGCCACGCTGTAGCCAGTGCTGCAACAGGCAGGCGGCATGCCCTCCCAGCCCCCCTCCTCAACCAAGGGAATCGAGGCACAGCTCTGAGGGACACGACATTCCTGAACATCCTCCTCCAGCAAAGACATCTGAGGGGAGGCTGGGGGATGACAAAAGGCCCTGAGAGACACGCAGTGTCACCCAAGTACCTCCTCTCCAGAGGAAACTGCCCCCCCCCCCAACTGCCATGTGCAGTGCCAGGAGCCACCCACACCTTCCCAGGGCCCAACCCAGTGCCATCGCCTTCCACGAGCCATCCTACAAGACCCTCTCCAGCTTTCCCCACCCCATCTCACCCTCCCACTGGAGCCTCCCTCATGCACAAGGCCACACTCATGCCTCGGAGAGAAGCCGTGCCTGCATACACTCTGCTCCTGGGGGAAGACCTCGCACAAGCTGCTCTCGCATCCTCCAGCTTGCCAGAGCTGTTTTCCAAAGGCAGCCCCTTCTCCAGCTAAAGACCTAGGGAGAGCCTCCCATGGCCTCACTTGGCCCACACTGTCCCCAGATCTGCCCCACGGGCTGTGCCTCTGCATCCCGAGCACTGAAGTCACAGCTGGTACCAGCTGCAGCCCCTCTAAGGTCAGCTGGGCAAGGCCAGAACACAAGCAGCATCACCTTTAGGGCCACATGCAAACACAGGATGAAAACTGAGGCAGAGCAGCAATCCAATCTGACCACCAGAAAGCTGTTCCTCCCACAGCAATTATGACTAATGGAGACATCCCTCTTGCACAGCATTTGTGCAGGAAAGCATCAGGGTGCAGAAAAGTTCAGCATAAAAGCACGTGAGGAGGAGTTTACAGTGATGTGTGGAACGAACATACACATTTGTTTCAGACCTACTAAAGTAAAAGGGGTTAATTTCTCCTCCAGGGCTGCAGGGGGGAGTCCAAGCTGGAAATATTTGGGCTGGCATGAGCAAGCACTCGGGTGTTATCCTCTAATGGATGATAACATAGATGGGTAACAGCAGCTAAAGGAGTTGCCTGGGAGATGCCACGGGATAGCAAGGGCTGGACACTGACTTTTAGGGACTGGCAGCCAAGGACTGGAACAAATGCAAACTTCCCAACGCGATTCAGCCACAGGTCTGAGCGGGGACCAGTTATGAGTCCAGGCAGTATGTGGGCTGCTGCAGAGACAGAAACAAAGTCCTCAAACCCTGAAGACCAGAGACAGGCCGAGCCACCTTGATGAGCATGGGTCACACACCAGCATTTCAGCTGTAGCCCTTCTGATCCCACAAACCGCTGAGATTGTCCTCCACGGATCAGGCTGCACGCGGCCCGCGCACCCGCGCCCTGCCCAAGGGAGTGAGAGGAAAGCCATGGCCAGGCCCTCAGCTGCAGGAGCCACGGGAACTGCTTTGCGAATTGACGTGTGCCGAGCACGTGGCCCAGAGGAGAGCGATCCCAGCGCGAGCAGGGCCAGCTACCCCAGCAGGCACTAATTAATACCTGGCGGCCGGCAACCTTGCCTCCGCCCCGCGGCCAGCACCAGCCCCCCATCACTCAGCCCGGAGCTCTGCCGCCTGCTCCCCAGACCGCAGACCCCAGCCCCACTGGAAGAGTCACCGCACGGGGGGGGGGGCTCCCAGCCAGGCACGCGCTCTGGCCCACCCTGGGGACACAGCCCCGAGCACGCAGCCCGGGTGGCGGTGCTCCTCGGCCATGAGGCAGAGCCATGGCAGCACAGCGGCTGTCGAGGCACGCAGCGGGCACCTCGCTGGGGGCACACAGGACGCGGTGGGCTCCGGCGGGGGCCAGAGCTCGGCCCCGACGGCGCTCCCCGGCCCGCCGAGCCTGGGGAGAGCTGCTCTCTGAGCCGGGCAAGGCGGCGAACCGCGGGGCTGCGAAGAGCTTCGCGGCAGGGCCGGGAACGGGACCGCCCGGCAGGGTGAGACCCCTCCGCCCAGCACCGGGACCGCCACACCGAAAACCGCGGCTCCGCTCGGACCGGGCGCCGGCAGCCCGGGGGCGGGACAGGGCCCACGGGGACCGCCACCGCCCGCGCCCACCTGCCTCCCGCGGGGAGCCGCGCGTGTGGAGCGCACCACCGCGCCTCGGGATTCGGGGGGGGGCCGGCGGCCGGAGCGGGCATGTTTACAGAGGGGCTGAGGGGGGCGGCATCGGCGCGGCCCCCCCGCCCCCCCTCCCGCCCGAATGGTCTGTTCCTCGCGCTCTA
>JAVJGJ010000039.1:265533-277004 GCA_035590215.1 Microhierax caerulescens | reverse complement strand
GCTGCTGGTTTGCAAGGGAATTAGTCCTGTTTGGGAGGGTCCCAGGGAAGGTCTGGCACTGGCATTGGCTGTCACAGTGCTTGGGTGATTTGTGGTGGCCCAGAACAGGGATTTTCCCCCCTTCATCTCTGCCCTGCTTCCTCCAAGGACTTGCCTGTCCTCAGCAGGCTTGCAGGTGCCTGAGCTGGGGTCTCTGCTCTCCATGGGCAGGCTGAAGCTTTGAGCTTTGGCCACTGACTTGAAGGTTGTAGTGGCAACAGATCCTCTTAGCCTTGGGGCTGGCTGCCTGTGGCCTCAGAAGGAGGCGATCACAGTGCTTGGTGCTGGGATTCCCTGATGATGCTGTTGCCTTTTACTGAGCTAATTGGCCACCACACTGGTGTGAATGTGCAAACATGACAATGAGCCTCCAGCAGTGGCCTGCGTTTGTGCCACTGCCAAAGCTGCAGGCAGGAGCTGCTGCTGCCGTCAGAGGGGTTCCCCAGCTCCCTTGTCCCCCGAGCAGCCTGCTCCCATCCCAGTTCTCTGGAGGGGCTCATCCAGCCCTGGGGCAACTGGAAGAGCAGCAGATGCCTGGCAGGGACCAGGCTGTGTGGTTTGATAGGGCAGAAAGCAGAGTCCTGCTGGTCCCAGAGAGGACGCTGCTCTCCAGCTCCGCTCTGATATGTGGCAGCAGAGGGAGGCGTGTGGCGAGGATGTACACAAAGGCATGCAGGAGGGGTTCAGTCAGCCAGGGCTGGAGGAGGGCATCCTGTGAGCAGAGAGCTTCAGCAGCACCTGCATGCAACCAGTCTCTCTCTTCTTGCTTCTCTGTCTTGGCTGCTGCTTGATGGCTAATTGCTGGCCATGTTTCGGTTGCTTAACCCTGGTCAGGTGTCACAGTCAGCTGTCAGCTTTCACTGCACCCCCGGGCAGGGTCTGTCAGGGAGGTGACTGCAGTCCCCCACCCTGGGAAGAGGATGCAGCTCTGCAGTTTGCTGGCAGTGCTCAGGGGCCAAGTGTTGGTGCCCCTTGGACCAGGACCCTGCTGCTCAGGGCTGCTGGAGAGCATTGACAGGGTCCTGCAGCCTGTGACCAAAGTCTCTAGCATGGTCTTTGGAGAACCTGGCAAAGATCCAGGGTTCAGAGCAGGCTGTGATGAGGAGCTGAGTCCCCTTGCTTTGCCCCTGTCCAGAGAATGCTCATTTACACATCTGCTTTCAGAGAAATAGTACAGAGCTTGGTGTTTAGGGTGGGAAGTCGATGTTTTTCATGTGGACCATGCCTGAAGGCATGAAGCCCCTGGACTCAAGTGACCACCTCGCACACAAGGATTGAGGTCCTGTCACATTGGGAGCTTGGATGGCAGGTTCCCTTGTCACTCCCCCCATTAATCTCTGTATCTTTCACCCCACATCACAAGCCCCCAGAGCAGAGGACTTGGCTGTTGCAGAGCCAACTGTTGAAGAATGGCGTATCATCACAGCATCCCTGTCTAAGGAGATGTGGAGTTCAGAGCAGACTCATAGTGGTTGTGTTTTCTCACTTAGTGAGCATTTGTGTTAATGAGACAGTCATTTGTCATCCTGAGATCAAATCCTTCCTTTGTGGGAAGGACGGGTCAGAGGATGGCTGTTGTGGACTAGAGATACAAGGATGGGAGTTGACAGGGGCTAGAGGGAGGTTTTGGCTCCAGAGAGTGCGAATGGAGATACTGGATGGACTTTTCCCTATAAGGGTGAGGAAAACCTGGGAAACTTCCTGAAGTGCCTGGATGATACAGCCCCTCTGACCTTGCTGTGCTGGGGAGAATTACCTGCCCAGCCTGAGAGTGGGATACTTCTGCTTGCTGAGACAGCAGCTGGGTGATGGTATGTGGGGATGTCCCCACTTCTGGTCCTCTCCTAGGTCAGCCTGGCCTCTCACATCCCTTCCACCGCCACCTTTTGATCTGAGCCTGCTTCAGCCTGCAGCCTGGCTCTCCATCTGCTCCCTTTACTTCCTGCTGCCCATACTCTCCTCTGCCTCGCTCTTGCTTGTCTGGCACAGAGCCATCCCATCTTGCTAGCTTGCTTCTTGGTGACAGCACTTGGTGTAAAGCCTTGCAGCCATGAGAGGTGTCTAAATGCCGCAGGACTGGAAAAGGAGCCGGCCTTGGAGGTGTTGCATGAAGGGCTCCTTCTGTGGCTCCTGGAGGGATGCATCCTCTGTCTGAGGGCTGGAGTGTGCCGGTGAGGCTGGCTTCCATGGGCAGGCGTGCAGGGAAGGGGAGCACGGGGTGGCATCGAGCAGATGCACTGAAACAAGAGCAGGTTTCCCCCCTCTAACAAAATCTGGAGCAAGTCAGCTGCCAGGGAGGAGGAGCCTGGAAGTCGGGCTTTGGGTATCCCAGACTGTGGATTCACACACTGCTCAAATCAGCTTGCAAGCAAGCTTGCACAGCAGATGTCTGAGCCCGCTTGGCTGGGTTTGCAATGCACTGAGTTCAAAACTGCCACCTTGGCGGGGCTGCTCCAGTGTCACTGCACGGGAAGGGTGCCTGCGGCTGGAAATGGAGCTTTGCAGTTCATGGCTGCTGAGTGAATTATTAAAATACACTCCTTGGAGAGGAGAGATAACTTGCCTTAGAAAATGTCTGTGTCAACAGCGATAAATTGGATCTTTATGATGATGAAACTAGACTAAATAGAAAAGAATGAGGAAAATGACAAGTGTTGGGTTTTGGGCTGTGGCTGCAGACTGGAGGTGTTTGAGGGATTTGAGCAGTGGGTGTTTTCCTGAGGGGCTGCTTCTGCCCAGACAGCAATGCTTTCACAGCTGGGGGGGGGCAGACTCGGGTGTGCCTAGGAGAGGGTCGGGGTGCTCTAGGTGAAATAGCTCCTGGAAGGCAGGTGACATGCCATGGCATTTTGTTGCAAAAGCCCCCAGAGATGCGGTGCTGCAGAGGATTCGTGGTCTGTGCATGGGAGCGTTCTGGGGCTGCCAGCAGCTTAGCTGCAGACCTTTGAGAAGGGGATGTGTGTACCAGCAGGTCCTGCTGCTGGGCTTGGGGAACCGGGGCAGAAGTGTGCATCATTTTCCCCCTCACAAATATGAATGTAGCACCCCCTGCAAAAGTGCACAGGTTTAATGAAACATTGAATTCTAGAGTCTAAGTGCCGTGTGGGATCAAAAACAAACATGGGTGGCAGCTCTTGGCCAAAACTGGGGCCCGGCGAAGCCTTTGCTGTGGTGTTCCCTGGCGTGGCTGAGGTTGCTCGGCCTGTCCCCGGGTCCCAGGCAGTAACTAAGCCATTGCCATCCCTGGCTGTGGCGTGTATGGCCTCCTCCAGGAGGATCCTGCGGAGGGAGAACTGGGTCCTCCGCCTGCCAGGAGACCTTGCTGCTGGCCTGTCATCTGCAAAATAACTTTTCACCTTATTGCAGGATGATGGCAGGGGCCCGAGGTGGCTGGTGAGGCTCAAGTGGCCCCTGGAGAGGGGTAGGTCTGAGAGGTCTGCTTCCCCTCCTGGAGAGGAGAGCCCTGGCCATGGGAGGGCTGTTGGCTGTGCAGGCAGATGTGCTCCTGGGCTGGCTGTAGCTGCTCAAGCCCAACAGAGCGTGGGGAGGGCTGGATTCAGGTGCCTCATCCCTGCAGAGCGATGCTGGCATCCCTGGGGCCATGCATTCACCTCCTTTACCCCAGCAGGAGAGCAGAAGCTGTCCTCCAGTGCAGCCCAGTGCTGAGCCCCGCCAGCGTGCTGGGACTTGGGCTGCGCAGCCCCTCCGGGCAGGGGTGGCCGCAGGGGCTATTCTGACTGTTGTGCAGGGTTGCAGGGGGAGAATGAGGGGACTGTGCCAGCCCGGGATGTCAGGTGGTACTGACTCCCTGCTGGCAATAGCAGCTAGCGTGGCGAGGGCGGATGCTTCCCTCAGTGTCCAGCCCCTGTCCCTGGGCTCGTGGGGGCTGTTGTAACCAGCACTCTAGGAAGACAGGAAAGCTTCTGCTGCAGCCAGCTTGCCATTCTCACTCCACTCCCCCTTGTGCCTCCAAGCACCTGGGATGCTGCCCAGGGTCTCACAGGGGGCTGGGACCCCTGGGCCATGGGTGCCTGCTTTCTCATGTGCCTGCACCCCCCACGATGTTGTTCAAGGGCTGTTGCAGGGTGGTCTAAGCTGCCCTTCATCTTCCTCGGGATCTGATCAGAAGGATGCACTGGGCCCCGCCGAGGCTCGAGCTGCTGGATTTGGAAGTAGTCGTGGTGTGTGAGGCATCTTCCTGCTCGGTGAGCTGCTGTCCCCAGCCACAGGATGGCAGCTCAGCCCCTTGTGCCCATCTGCCAGAGCGGTCTTGCCTGTGAGGGTGGCAGTGAGGGTGGCAGTGAGGCTGCCGGGGGACAGGGACCCCACAGACCATGCCTTGTTCCTTGCAGGCCATAGCAGGAGCAGGTGGAGCTCCCTATGGTGGCACTTGCTGCTCCTAGGGCCCTGCTGCCCCCTTCTCTTCTGTCCCACGGGCAGCTCCTGTGGTGGCTCTGCCCCTGTTTTGTCAAGGGCCAGCAGGTTACAGCCATGGCAGTTTTTAATTAAATCAAGCCGCACTGGCACAGGGGCCCAGCCGTGCCCATCTGTTCCTCCAAGCTGTCGGGCGCACAGTGCGGAGGCGAGCCCAGTATCTAGGTCGTGCTGGAGGGTGCAGTATGGCAGGCCGGAGCGGCTCTGCCGCGGGGGCCAGCGTGGGGCTGTGTCCGCAGCCCCACAGGAGATGCTGGCAGGAGAGCCAGACGTGGCTCGGCAGCTCTCACAGAAGCGTGGCCTTGGTGGGGTTGAAGACCCATCTCGGTGGTCCTTGGCTGTACAGCTGTGAGCCAGGGACAGAGAAGGGGGGGTCTTCAGAGAGGCCACGCTAAAGCTTCAGTGGGTCTGTGCGGTGCCCTATGTCACCTGGCAGGGCTGGGGGGGAGGCGGGGGGGCGGGGAGTGGTGGCATTACCTGGCCTCTACCCAGGGGAAACACACCTTGCTCTGTTTAACCTCTTCCCACACTAATACCTTAATGAGGCCAGTGCTGTGGCAGGTGATGGTAATTGTGTTAAGAGATTGGGTCTGTTCTGTGTAGGTTTTAGACCCTGTCCTCAACTGCATCTGAGTTGGAATGGTTTTGAGTTTGGACAACAGTGGCTTGCAACAGCCTAATCCCCTAATTATGGTACTAGCAGGACAAAGTCATCATTAACCAAATTAAAACAAGCCGACAAGCAGATCTCCTAGTCGGGAGGAGCGGACAGAGCTGTGGCCTTGATTCCTGACTGAGCTGCAGACCCCAGCGTGTGACATGGCAGACGTGTGCCCCTCACAGTAAAGGGAGGATGTCCCTGCTTCCCCAGTGCCCTCCCCAGCATCAGAGGTCTTGGTGGTCCTCACCAGAGCTCCCACTGTGTCAGGCTCTTGAGCAAGCTGGAGACATGTCGCTTAAGGACCTGGGTTGTGATGGGAACAGGCTGTGGAGCAAGGCTCAAGCGCTCCGGCTGGCTGGTGCGTAGGGAAGGTTTGGTCACCACCTGTAAATTTCTGCAGGGAAGGAGATGTGAACCAGAGGCTCTTCAGCCTGCTGGACAGGGGTCTAGCGACAGCTGAGGACTGGCCATCAAACCCAGGCAGGTGGAGAGGAGCAAAACTTCAATGGCAAGCATGAAACATTAGTGTAAGTGATGGGGAGTTTCCTGGGGCCAGAGAGAGAGAGTTTTTACACTGGGAATCTTTTTAATCTCAACTTGATGCATCTGTGGTAATCATGGCTGCTGGGAGTGGGCAGGGATTTACACACTTTCCAGCCCCGGGCTTGCTTTCCTGGAGTTTAACAGGAGCCAAGTGGTCCCTAGGATGCCTGGCAGCCTCATCCTCCTGTCCTCCAAAACCTCTTCACTGCTTCCTGCACCCTGCAATAGCTTTGGGGAATTTGCAGTGTGAGCAAGAGGAGGTATTTCCCTTCACCATTTGGAGTGGAAAATGGGGAAATCCACCACAGCTGCTTCCACCCCTCTCTTCCCAATAACTAGAGCTTCTTCCAGGCAATGAATATCACACAGGAAAACAAGCCTGTGAAATCAGGACTGCATGGGTACACATGCAGTATCACCCAAGGCTTGGGGTTCCTGAGGCCAGCTCCCTGCCTAAACGAGTAACTTGGGATGGCATAAAAAATGACATCTTGTGGAGCCCCACATCCAGCACATGAGCAAAGTGCAAATAGTAGCAGCATCTGTGTTCCTCCCTCTTGTCTGTGTGGCTGCCTGTGGACCCAGCTGGGTGAGGAGGGTGTGCTGGGAGAACCAGCATCCCCCTTTTCCCAGTGTAGCCCAGGAGAAGTGTGAGCAAGAGAAAATCCCTTTAAGGAATGACGTGGAGAGAAGGCCACTGATTGCACCCCCACCCCACAGGCTGCACTCAATGGACCACGGATGCTTTTGCTGGAGGCAGCTGTGGAGATGGCCAGTGGAGCATCCTATTGCATGGTGTGCTTGGCACAGAGGCACCATTGGTGCAAGCCCGAGCTTGCTGGCACTGCCAGGGTGGTGAAGCAGAGCTTGCTGCCTCCCCAGGTGACTTCAGCTGGTGTCTGTGCCATCAGGCTCTCCTGCTGCCTCCTGGTATACCCCTGCCTGGATCTGCTTATGCCTGGTAGGCAGCAGCTTGCTTGGCTCTTCCAGGGGCTGTGGTTGGAGCCAAGCCCGACACCGATGTCTCTGTGCAGGTTGGCATGGAGCTACTGCCTAGGGACAGCAGCTTCCCTGGAGGTGCTGTCCCAGCAGGTGCTGCAGGCTGGGCAGCAGGACAGATCCTGCCTGCCGATCCTTGCTTCTGCAGCTTTAGAGGGCTGTTCCCTGCTGGGGAATGGGATTGCAGTGGGAGATCCAGGCTGACACCTGTGCCTGTGAGCAGGACCCTGTTGTCCCCAGGGTGTGTAGGATGGCTCCGCTCCAAGTGTGCTGCCTGCACAATAGAAACTCCTTGTCCCTAGGGAGAGACACACACCCACAAGCACGTGAGCACACATCCATGCCCAAGGGGCTGTACAGATGCTCCCAGACAGACACACGAGCACACTGACATACGCTTGCACTCACAGTCTCCCTGGATCCGGCCAGACCTCTGGTAACATCTTCTCCTCCCCATGCCCTCCATGCTGCCACCCAGAGCAGCTGCACCAGTGTGACCCACTCCCCCTACCCCAGTCTGTGTAGCCTGGCCATCTGGGGCTTGGGGTCAGCTGGAAAAAATGTTTTTCCCAAGCAAGCTGGATTCAGCCCAGCACTGGAGCCCTATTTGTTCCAAGGGTTTTGGGGACACCACTGTGTTCCTCCTTCCCTTCCCTTCCCTTCCCTTGCTTGCTCAGTGATGTTCGTGTACACCTGGGGAGAGGTGATGCCCAGGACCTCTGCTAACCTCTCCTGTCTGTGTCCAGAGAGCCAGCCCACAACGTCAGATGAGACTGTGGTGGCCGGTGGTACAGTGGTGCTAAAGTGCCAGGTGGAGGATCCTGATGACTCCTCATTGCAGTGGTCCAATCCTGCCCAGCAGACCCTCTACTTCGGGGAGAAACGAGGTACATGCACGGGAGAAGGCTTCCTTGGGGAGAGGAGCTAGCTCCAGGACTGGAGCGATGGTGGGGCCAGGGCCAGTGGTGTCCCAGAGGGTGCTCCTCACCTATGCCGATGCCACCAGGCAAAATGGGAGTTAGCAAAGGAGGGTGGTGGTACTGAGTGTGTCAGTCACCCAATTGTCCCTTTTCCCCCAGCCCTGAGAGATAACAGGATCCAGCTGGAGAGGTCCACACCCAATGAACTGACCATCAGTATCAGTGATGTAGTGCTGTCAGATGAGGGGGAATACACCTGCTCCATCTTCACCATGCCTGTACGGACTGCAAAGGCTCTGGTCACTGTGCTGGGTAAGTTATCAGTGGCAGCCTGCTCCCAGTCTCCTTGCCTGCTGCTGCCCTGCCTGCTAGATGCTGTCCCTATAGCTGTTCATCTCTGCTAGTCCCATATCCCTACCTGTTAGCTCATCCTTGCTGCGTTTATTGACGTGTTTCTGCATGCACATCTGTCTGTGGGTGGCAGCACACACACAGCTAATAGGCCGTTGTGTTTCTTGCCACTTCCTCTACCAGGAATTCCCCAGAAACCCCAAATCTTCGGCCATGAGCAGCCCATTGATGAGGAGAAGGTAGCCCGGCTGACCTGCCGGTCCTCTGGCAGCAAGCCCGCAGCCCAGCTCCGGTGGAAGAAGGGCAACAAGGAGCTGAAAGGTGCGTGCTCAAGCAGTGGGGCTCTGCTCTGAGGGACTGGGGTGGCTGGGGAACACCATGGAGGCAGGTGGGGAGCCAGAGGCTGCAGATGTGCCCAGTGCTGGACCACGCTGGCCTGGCATCTTATGCTACTGCCAACAAAGGGATGGGGACAAGGTGTCCCCTGCTCAGCATGTGTGTCAGCCTTATGCCTCTGCTGGGGTGCTGTGTCCATCAGCTCTAATGGTCCCCTGTTCCCACAGATGAAGGCACCGAGGTGGTGGAGGACCCCAACGGAAAGACCTTCACAGTGAGCAGTCGGGTGGAGTTCCGTGTCACCAAGGAGGACAATGAAGCTGAGGTGACTTGCACTGTGGACCATGAGTCCCTGCAGAACTCCGAGAGGTCGACCACGCAGAAGCTGCAGGTTCACTGTACGTGGCATGTGGGGATGATAGGACAGGGCCACATAGGGAAGGGGACAGGGCTATGGAGGGGTGGGAGAGATGGAGGAGTCTTCAACATCACTACAGTTCAGCAGGCATTCCACACATGGCCCTGCACGTACACGTCCATACAGCTATCACTCACACGTGCATACGAGCTCATCAGCCTGCATCCTGCGTGCACAGCAGTCCTGTCACGCGTAGGGCCACTGCATAGTGACACTTCCCCTCGTGCATGGCCTTGGTTTCCTCTGCCTGTTCCTGTCCCCTGCCTGACCCCATCTCTTTGAGACTTGCCTGTGCCATCTGCTGCTACCTGTGCGCACAATCTCCCATGTCCTGCCTGTCCCCATTCCCCCGGTCTTGCACGTCCTCCATGATGACAGGGGAGGGCTGGGGGAGCTGCACTGTGCACCCCCAGAGTGCTGACTTCCACCCCAGTGCACCCTACCACCCGCAGGTATGATCACGCTGCACCCCTGCACATGCAGAGCTGGGGCCAAGGCAGGGTTTTGTGGTGCCGGCAGGCCCCTGCACAGTGTGGGGCAGGGACAGGCAGTCACCCAGCTCTGCCTCTGCTCCTTTTTCAGACAAGCCAACAGCGAAGATCGAGCCGCATCCCCAGTACCCACGGGAAGGCGAGAAGCTCCAGCTACAGTGCGATGGGCAGGGCAACCCCATGTAAGGCCCCCCTTTGCCTTCCTCCTACTCAGCCCTGCCAGGCCCTGGCCAGCTTGTCCTCCTGTTGCCACGCTCCCAAAACCACCACTTAGCCCTCCCCAGAGCTTGGGCAGAGCATTGAGGTCGCACTGTGTGGGCTCAGGGCCAGGCGCTGGCCTTGCATTGATGCCTGGTAGGGTTGGGACCCCACGGAGAGCAGGCAAAGCCCCTGTGCTCTCCCTGGAGCAACATATCCATCCCGGCTCATCTCTAAGTGGGGTATTTCCCTCCTGCTTCCGTGCTCCCACACCTTCATTGCCCCTCTCCACTGGCCAGCCACAGACTCTGCTCTGCCCCAGCCCACCCAGGGTGCTGGGCAGGGCGGCAATGCCTCACCACCATCCTGCTCTGCAGCCCCCGGGAGTTCCTGTGGGAGAAGGAGGGCAGCGACGCGCCCCTGCAGCTGAGCTCCGACAGTGTCCTCATCTTCCCCTTCCTCAACAAGAGCGACAGTGGCACTTACATCTGCACAGCCACCAGCTCCATGGGCAGTGTCGTGGCCAAGTACAACCTCGATGTTAGTGGTAAGCAGGGCTGCAGGACACCCAGCATCACCCAGCTTCTCCTCGCAGCTTCTGGTTGACAAACCTGCCTCCAACCCAGCTGCGTGTCTCCTTGTGAAGAAGTGCATGGATCCAGGGAGGGCTGTGGTGGGAAGAGGGCTTTGCGGTGCAGGGCGGGTGCATGATGCAGCTGGGTCCTGGCACACTCACTGGCAGAGCGCAGCATCCCCAGGTCCTCCAGCCACATCCAGCGCCCCTGTCCTTCCCTGCACTGTGCAGGGCTGCTGCCTGGGGATGAGAAGCGCAGAGAGCAGTTTGGGGGTGTTGGGGCAGAGACATGGCATGGCCCAGGCTGAGCTCAGTCCCTGTTGCTTCCAATGGCTGTGTTAGGGGAACTGCAGGGGCTGCAGGCAGGACTCTGGTAGGCTCGCTGGGACTGGAGGAAAGGCCAGTGCTTCGGGCCCTGCCACAGGTAGGAAGCCTCTGCATGTCACCACTACAAGCCAAAGAGGATTTCCAGATGGTGCTGACCCCTCTGAACCATGCGGTGCCCTGGCAGCCTTGCCCCAAGCTTCTGGAGATGGACCCCATGACTTGCCCTGAGCCGCTGGAGCTACGGGCTTGCATTGCATCCCATGTCCTCAGAGCATATCCCCATCTGATACCCATCATCATGTGGGAGAGGGCAGCACCCACCACCTCTCCACGTGGTTCCATCCCCTCACTGCCTTCCCCACTCCTGCTGCGTGTTTACTGTCCTTGTGCCCTGCTATGTCCCAGCACCATGTCACACGTGGAGCAGAGCTGCGTGCAGTGTGGGGCTGCGAGCACTTCTCCAGCCCAGTGGCGGTGCTGCTTCAGCTCCTGTACTCAGCAACCAGCCCCGTGTCCTGGCTTTCCTCTGTTGGTAGGAATCTGTTGCCCTGCATTTTTGTCTTTCAGTTTGGGGTTATCCTCCTCCTCTGCCAAATACCTTGCCATTTTTCTCTTCCAGCCTTGGACTTCACATCTTCCAGCACTTCATGCTCTAGCTCTTCCTTTCCCCATCCCCTTTCCCTCCCCTCCTGTTTTGAGCACTCTTAGCATCCCTCCCCTCCAGTGTGGCTAAGGGTAGAAGGGAGCACATGGCAGCCATGGTACCTTGGGCACCCTGTTCCCCTGAGTCAGTCCCCTCTGCCTGCCCAGGGTAAGCCCCTAAATGCCTAACCCACTGTGCAGTTGTTCTTTCATCACCCCTTTTGTCCCTGCTGTCCACCTGGTTGTGGGGTCTGTCTGTGCAGGGAGCTGGTTCCTGAACGTGGCGGTGAGCAAACGGGAGCACCCAGAGCCCTCCACACCTATCCAGGAGCACAGCAGTCCCCAGGGTGCTCAGCACCCATCCAGAAGCTCAACAGCAACATCTGGGGTGCTTGACATGGTCCACAAGCACATGGCACCCAGAACACCAGTGTCCCTCACCTGCTTAGTGTCACAACCCCTGGCAGATGAGCTCCACATCTAGGCTTGGTTCCCCTTGTCAAATCCCTCCTCTGGGCCCCCCCCCCCCCCCCCCCCC
>JAVJGJ010000039.1:215219-227838 GCA_035590215.1 Microhierax caerulescens | reverse complement strand
GCCCCGGTGCACCGGGCCCGGTCCCCAGCCAGCCGCGCCCGACCCCCAGCCAGCCCCGCCGCCGGGACGGGACGGCCCGGAGCACCGCGGCGGATGAGATGCTGCTCAGGGAGAGCCAGGTAAGGCGGCCGGAATACCGTGGGGCCACCGCCGGCTGCCCGACCCCCTGCACTGGGTAGGGCCACAGAGGGGGTTGGGGTGGCCAGGACCTCGCCAGGCCGGAGCCAGCTCTGTCCCACCCACGGCACCGTGGTGCTGGGGCCCTGCCCGGTGCTCCCCAGCCGTGCCCGGGCACCCCACAGGCAGGAGGCTGCCAGTGCCTCAGCCCCCCAGGTCGCGCTGGCTTGCTCACTGGGGGCTCTTCTCCACCGTGTTGCCTCCATGTTCTCGGTTTTCCAAACCTGCCGGATGAGGGATGCTGTCACATCCTTTGCTAGTCCTCCCTGGGCCCTGCCACCTCTGCCCCCCGAATTCCTCACCCCGCTTCATGTGGGATCCCAACATGAATTCCTTCTGGGAGGGTGCCACCCCCACCCGTGCCTCCTGGTAGTATGCCAGGGCCACCAGACCAGGGGCTGTGCGTAACTGTCCTCCTCGATGCCACAGGCATCCACTTTTCACGGAGCAATTAGTTAATTAGTGAGACAAAGGAGGCTCAGGAGGTGAGACGCCCTGGTAAAGGAGAGGAGCCAGCATTACAGGGTCTGTGCATTAGACAGTGGTTATTTCACATGGGATAGAGGGTCCTTGGAGCAGGGGCTGGAAGCTTCCAGAGAGATCATGGCCAGCATGTTTAGGCTTTCATCAGTGAGCTACGAAATCAGTCCCCTTGGAGACGCAGCAGAATTGCAGCAGGTCTCTGACCTTCTGGCTGGATGCCCTGGCCACTGAGAGAGGAGATAAACAAGGAGCAACAGCTCTTTCCTCTCCAGTCTTGTAAGGAAAAGACTCGCTTCCTCCATGTTGGTCCCTCAGCTGTCCCCAGCTCCCACAGGAGAGCCACAGCCACCGTCAGTGAGGCAGATGATGGTATTTTCCAGGGAAGGGTGATGTTTTGTATGCCTTTCCCCTGCTGCTGCTTCCCCCACCTCCTTTATCGACTCCCAGGTGCTCTCCCTGTGGCAGGTTGAGTTCATGGCTCCAGCTGTTGGCTCTCCCCACCCTTCGTGTCATCTTCGACACAGGTTGAGATACACGGGCCAGGTTAGACACCCTGGAGTCTGGCCCATCTCACGGTCACTGTCTCTTCGGCCGATGAAACGCTGGGGGTCTCTCCGCTAGGGCTGCCATGAGGGGACCGTGCTGCTCAAGGTGCTTGTTCCTTTGTGGCTGTCATTTCCTCTCCTGGGCCCTGTCACTTGAAACAAATATGTTCAAAGAGACTTGCCAAATGCCTTTGGCTTTTCCGAGGAGAGGAAGGAAGTGTGTAATGTAGATTACCTCCGCTCCCAACTGGAGGCTGTGCGGATGGTTCGCCTGGGGGGCAGGTGTTCGGGAGCGCTCCCAGCAAGCAGCCTGCCCTGGGACTGCCGGGTCCGTGTGCCTCGGGGTGCCCTGCGAGCCAAGGAGCCCTGGGCAGGTTTATGATCCATTACCTTGGAGGCCTTCAAGGCAGTTAGATAAAAATGTCATAATGCTTATCGAGATGTTAATTGAATTCTCTAAGCCTAATCCAAGCCTAGTCCAAGGAGTTCTCCTGGCTTTGGTGACGTGTGGGCTTGCTACAGTGAGTGACACTATTACCTTTGTTTGCTTGGGTGTTTCAGTGCTAAAGCCTTTAATTCAACAGCTCACGCTTTGGGCCCACAGTGGTTGGGAAGCTGCTCCAGCATCTGCCATGCTGGGCTGCTGGAGACCCTGTACTTCAGGGCCCTCAGACCTGTAAAATAGAAATAATGCAGACCTGTGAAATGGAAATATCGCCTGCAGCAAGTTCCCAGAGAGCTGCTCAGTGCCTGGCCAGCTGTAGGATCCGCTTCAGCAGTCGCTTAAGATTTTAAAGCTGAACCAGTAAATAGAAGTCCAAGGGACACCACACATCTGTGTGTGCCTTAGATTAGCTTCTGTGGTTCCCTGACCTGGGTGAGGATTTTGCTGGGAACACACCTACACTGCGGTGGGCTCGGGGAGGTGCCCCCGGCGCTGGGGAAGCCAAACTGCCCTGCTGAGCTCCCATCTCCTGGCTGGGGACTGTCCTGCTCAGCTGCTGGAGGTTTGTTCTGCAGACCTGCTCCAAAACGCTCCTTCCTGTGGGGTTGTCCGCCTTCACCCAGGGTGGACAGGGTGCCCACCCCCCCGTTATCAAAGACTCTGTGGCCGGATCAGAGGGGTGGGGTTTTTTAGGGGGAAGGGGGCACCATTCATGTTTGGGACACCTCTCACCTGCTCCCACCCCTCCGGGGGCAGCCAGTGCCCACCCTGCCTGGGGGTGCAGAGCGGGTTCCCCAAGTCACCCCACAGCTAGGTGACACTTCACTAGGTGGCAGCCACGGCTCAGGCAAAGAGACCAGAACCAGTTCAGGCTGTACTGGGAGGACTGGTTTTTGCCCAGTGCTGTCTGTGGGTTGATTGTCCTGCAAGGCCAGCCCTCAAGCTGCCCCTGCTTCCCCTTCCCCAGAACCCCTCTCCCAGCTCCTACTGTGTTTGGATCAGCCTGTATTGGTTTCTACCCAGTTTTTCCTGAGTCCGTGGGGCTCAGCAGGACAGAGGTGCCAGTGGCCACAGTGAGGAGTGGGGCAGGGGCCAGCTGCCATCAGCTCAAGGTAGCTGAGATGATGCTTGAGCATGTGTGAGGTCTTGCCCTGAGCAAGCAGCTGTCAGCTCGTTGCTTGCTTTACATCTGGGTGGGAGACTAACACCCAGATTTTTATAGTAAAACCAGTGCTGCAGGGGTATTTTTGGTTCTTCTGCTGTCCTCATCAGGCCTTCAGAACTGGGGCTGCCAGGGAAAAACCCTTCCCATGCCCTGATGTCAGTGGTCTTGGTGGTGTGAGAGGGTTTGTCAGAGCTCAGGGGAACCTGCGGCCTCTTGTGCCAGAGCACTTCTGTGTCTAGGAGTCGGGGGCAGAGAGCTGGGCATGGGCTGGTGGCAGGAAAGCCAGAGTAAATGCCATCCTTTCTTGTAGAGCCTGCAGCAGCTGTGCTCCAGTAGCCCTGTTGTGATCCTTCAGGATGTGCAGACTGCCCCAAAAGTGTCACCTGCTGGTGGGCACAAGCCTGAGACCACCCGTCTCATCACCAAGGACTTCGTCCGTGACCTCATGTAAGTCTGTGCCTGAGTTGCAGCTCTGAAGAGACTTTGGGGTCCTGTGTGCCTGTCACAGCACCGTCCCAGTGCACAGAGCTTGTCCTGCCATTAGCCAGGACATCTCAGAGGAGGAGGGATGGGCAGCAGTGCCCCAATACGCCTGGCTTGGGCAGCAGTGGAGCCAGCAGCGCTAGACATTTGACGAGAGGCACTGAATCATTGTAAGAACCAGTAATAAGCAACATAAAACCTTCTCAGAAGACAGAGAAGCTCCTTCTGGGCTGAACAGCCCTCCAGGGTGGCACCTGCCTCCATCACATATCAGATGCTGCCTCCTGTGCCCTGTTACCCAAAAGCCCTGTGCGCGAAAGGTAGTGGAGCATCACCCACAGCCCCTGCACACTAGCAGCTGTGTGTTTCTCTACAGGGAAGTTTTATAAACAAGGCTGAACTGCAAGAATCCTGGCCCTAATTACTACACTTCATTAAAAGCCTCCAGCACATAGACAAGAATAGGGCCATTATCCTGGCCAGCTCCAATTTAGCTTCATTTTAACCTCCCTAAATTTTCCTTGTAGTTGTCGTTTGGTGCAAGATTCATCTTTGCTTCCTGTTTTCAACCTCTGTGTAATGCTCTTACACCCCGTAAAACGTGACACCCGCCCTGCGGATGGTTTGAGTGGGTTTTGTGGAGAGTGAAATGGCACAGCAGCACTGGTTCAGGCTTTTGACGCTGGTACCTGGTTTTATATGTTCATGTTCTTATTTGCCCCTGCTGCTGAAGCTGAGGGCCAATTTGCAGATGTGTCGCATGGCTGCAGCTCCAGTTGAAGCTGATGGAAACCGTTCATGCTGGTTTAATTCCTGAAAATCAGGCCCTAGACATCCCAGGCTGGTCACCCAAACACTGGGGCGACTAAAGCAGTGGCCATGTATCATTACATTTATTAGTGCCGTTGTGACCATTAACCATTCTTTAAAGCGTCCTGGAATCCGATGCTGTGATGCAGCTCTTGAACGATCATTATGCAGGTATCTGTTCATATTCACAAGGGTGGATGAAAGGTGACACACAATAGTAATGAGTAAATTCTTAGCCCTGAACATCTTCAAAGTGCTCTGTGCATTTTGTTAATATACGCTCCCACACCACACGCGTCACCATGGTATCTGAGTAATACAAAGAGTAATTAACTCCTTACAACTCCTCTGGAAAACAGCCCCGTATTATTATCCGCATTTTTACAAGTGGGGAAATGGGGGCACCAAGAGCTTTGGTGATTTCCTCTAAACCACAGCATGAGTCATGGGCAGAGTTTGTGGCTCTGCAGTGTCCGCAAAGCCAGGGTGATGGCTGGAGGGACACCTGCCAGTGCTGGGAGGGGAGACGGTGCTCCATGTTTGGGCAGTGTGGCGTTTCATTGTCTCATGCTGGGTGGATTCCTGGGGCAGCAGAGCCAAAGTCAAGCTGTGCTGTGCAGATCTGGAGCCTAAGCAAGCTGAGTGTCATTAAACAGAGTGAAAAGGCAGCTTCTGCTCCCCAAAATCTGTCCAGACAGAACAGATTTTGTCTGACAAGCCAGAGCAGCAACAGTCAGTCTTGGGGGGCCAGGGATGAGAATTGTATCCTGCTGGAAAAGGAGTGAGGGCAGTGGTCAGAATTTTCCCCAGGTGAGTGCTGGGAAAGCCAAGTTGGACTGAAATACTTTCAGCATTTTTTATTGGGGCTGACTAGGCCCATGCTGAATATTTTGGGGTTTTCCTGGGAGGTCCCTGGCTACCCTGCTGAAGATCCTCTCCCCCTGCATCACAGCACAATACCGCTTTCACTGCACTTTGTTTCTTCCTCCCCTCTGTCTGGGAGAGTCAGGTCCCCACAGCTCAGGTGCTTCCTGCATTGCTCTCAGGTGACTCCTGGTTGTGGAGCCGCTCCTGCTACCCCCAGTGTGAGCAGCCCAGGGAAGGCAGGGAATGAGGGGAGCTGTTGGAGTTTCCATGCCACTGACCACTTTCTCTCTGTGCCCCGTTCCCCATACCACCAGCATCCCTGCAGAGAACTCAGCAGCATCCCTCATTATCGGTCGGGAGGATTTCCAGCGCATTAAAGCAGCAGCTCGAGTCCTGACCAAGGAGGAGCATGAGGCCAAGCTGGCAGCCCTCAAAGCAGAGAAGGAAGCTGTTTTTGTAAGCATTTCCCCTCCTGCTCCTTCTTTCCCTGCTTGCTGACAGGTCTCAGGCTGTGGGTGGAGGTGGATGCACCCAGGTAGAGCCAACTTTGTAGGTCGGAGATGCAACAGCTGGGGCTGTCCCTGGAGCTCTGCTCAGGGGCCACCACCTTTGTCCCTTCTTTGCCCTCATTTTGGTGTGCTGATTGCCGCCAGGGCAGCATGCAGGGGAGGCAGCATGGCTGTGCTTCTTGGGTCTCCACTGATCCACAGCCCAGGAATTGCTGGGCAGGTTCCCTTGGGTTTGGCTGGTCTGTGGATGGGGAAGAAATCCCACGCTGGTTGCATCCAGCAATCCCACACCGATTGTTCCCCCAGCCCATGGTGACCCTGGCAGTGCTGGAGTGTGCCCCTTGTGAGTCAGACAGCCCCACAGCACCCTTGGGCAGGCTCAGCCTTGCAGGGCTGCCCCAGGAGGGGGGTGCCTGGCTTTCAGCAGCCCTGCCTGTCCCTTCAGGAGGCAGTGAGCGCACGCAAAAGTGCAGCAAAGCAGAAGGCCATCCTGCAGCAGCAGACAGGGCAGCTAGACGAGCTGGAGGAGGCAGCACGGGAGCAGGCCCAGTACCTGCTGCAGCGGGCAAGCAGGATGCGCATGGAGCAGGAAGACGAGATCAAGCAGTTCAGTAAGGTAGGACCAGAGGCTCCCCTACATCACCCAGCACCACAGGGCCTCCTGCCAGCATCGAGACCTGCCTGTGCGGACAGGCTGCTGAGAGCCCCCGTGAACTTCACCGAGCTACTCTAGACCTACACCCCGCTCTACCTGCTGCTACCCAGGGTCTTCCTCTTCTCCCCTTTTCCCCCTCCTCATCTGTGTGTCTGTCCCTGCTGCCACTGCCAAGTCTGGCTCAGAGACCAGGGAGACCTGCTGTCCCCGCAGCTGATCCTTGGTGCCAAGTGCCACATGATCCGTGACACGCAGATCCTCGAGAAGCAGCTTATCACAAAAGAGCTGGAGGAAGAAGAGAAGCGCCTGGCCAAGATGATGGAGGTGGAGAGGAAGAAGGCTGACGAGATGCAGGAGGAGCTGGAGCGCAAGAGGAAGCAGGAGCTGATCAGGTTTGCAGAAGGGCCACTCTTCCCTGCAGAGGCATCTGTCCCCTTCCCAGGCCTTGTCCCAGAGCCAGGGCATTCTCTGGCTGCTGGCTTCACACCACAGCTCCTGGTCATTGCGGATGGACTGGGCAGCATGAGGCAGCAGACACACCACCTGATGTCTGTGCCAGCATCTCTGCTTCTGGGAGTGTGACGGAGCCAGGGGGAACCCTCCTGCTTTCTTCTTTCCAGAGGGAGGCAGGAGCTTGTGAAACAGATGGAGCAGAATGCAGAGCAGCGGGCTCTGAGAGCTGAGCAACGGGACCAGGAGGCACAGGAGCTGCTGGAGTACCTGGAGCAGCTGAAGATGGAGGACCTGAAGGTGTGACCAGTGAGGTGCCAGGGAGCAGGGGGGGCTGGAGTTAGATTTTCACGCTGTCGGAAGGGTGATCCAGTGCTGGCTAAGTCAGGCTTGGTGTGTGGAGACAACACCTGGCAGAATTAAAGCTCTGGGAAAGAAGCTGAGCCACCCTCAGAAAGTGACCTGAGCTGCTGAGCCTTCCCTTGCCCCAGGTGTGCTTCTGGGCCCTCAGAAAGGCACATGGGGAGGAGCAGCAGCAGAGCTTTGTGCTGCGGCGCTTTACCCTGTCACCCTCCGACCCTCTGCTGTTTTCAGGACTTGGAGCGGAGACAAGAGCAACAGAAGAAGATCCAGGCTGAGATTAAACGCATCAACAATGAGAACCAGAGATGCAAGGAGGAGCAGCGGGAGCTGGAGAGGAAGGCAGACGAGCGGTTGCTCGAGTACCAGAGGCAGAAAATGGTAATGGGACTGAGTGTATGTGGCACTGGCATAGGTTCAGCAGTCAGCAGAGGTGCCACAGGGGGCTGCCATAAGGCTCTGTCCCTTGCAGGAGCGTGAGGCCAAGGTTGAAGCTGAGCAGGAGAGGATCCATTGGGAGAAGGAGAAGGAGATGGCACGCTTGAGAGCCATGCAAGAGAGGGCCCGGGACCGTCAGGCAGAGCAGGTGAGCGGCTTGCTGACACGCCATGTGCTCCCATGCTGGCTCACTTGCCACCACCCCAGCAAAGTGGAAGCTCCCCTGGATGTGATAGGTCTACTGGGGCATTGCCGGTCTGGACCAGCACCTGGAGCTAGGTGACATTCTAGAGCAGTGATGGCCATGGCACGGGGAGAGAGGCAAAACCCCAGTCAAGTGCCCCCATAGAACCCCCTGAGGGAAGTCCTCCACAACCCCTCCAGTGTCACCACTGTCCCCCTTCGGCAGGACGCACTGAGGGCCAAGCGCAGCCAGGAGGCTGCTGAGCGAGAGTGGCGGCGCAAGGAGAAGGAGTTGGCACAGAGGAGGGCTGAGATGAACCAGATGCTGAAGCAGAGCCGCCTGGAGCAGATTGCCCAGCGGGAGCACAGCATGGCCATGCAGGTGCAGCAGGACCGCCACGAGTTTGAGAAGATCCTCAGGTGAGAAAGACGGTGCTAGGAGCTGGCTGGTGAGACAGCTGGGCCCTGCCTTGCAAAACAGGGCCAAGGGATGGGTGACATGGCGGCAGGGGGGCTGCCATGGGGGCTCCCAGCAACAAGTCTGTGCAGCTGGCGGGTCTGGTGCGGGCCGAGGCCCTGCGGGCAGGTATTGGCACATGCCAGAGCTGGAGCGGGGCCTTTCATCTGCCCTGGGCTCTCCTGCAGGGCCCAGCAGGAGCAGATGGAGAAGGAGAAGGCGGAGGAAGCGCGGAGGGCAGGTCTGCAGCTTGCCTATGCTAGTGATATCCAGCGCCAGATGCGGGAGCGCCAGCAGCAGCTGGCACAGGAGCGGGTGGCTGCCTTTGAGGAGTGCCAGCGGCTTGAGGAGGAGGCCCACCGGCGCAGCCAGCGTATCGCCCAGCTCAAGCAGCAGAAGATGCGGGAGCTCAGGTGATGTGCTGCCAGCAGCCACTTACTTCCCTGGTTCGCTGCATGTCCCAGAGTCCTTCCTGACTTCCCACCTCACAGCTTCCTTTGCATCCTCATCAAACAAGATCCACTCCGGAGCCACAGTCCTAAAGCTTGGCTCCGGTGTAGCACAGGGCGCCTGATGATTTTTTTTTCCTCCACAGAGCCTCTGGCATCCCTGAGAAGTACTGCGCCCAGGTGGAGCGGAGGGCCCTGAGCCGAGCCCCTGGCCAGGCTCAGTCCCACAAGGAGCAGAGCTCCAGTTCCCCAGCAACTTAGGGCTTCCCATTTTCTTAGGCTGAATTTCCTACAGACAGAGGAACAAAGATGTTTGTGGAGCAGATGGTGTATCTTTTGACCTTCTCTCGTCTCAGGTTTGCAGGCCAGGAGCTGCCCCTGGGGGTGGAGTAGCCCAAAGGCTCACTGTCCATTCCTGGCACGGAGGTTGCCCCTTGCCCATCTCCCCACATCCACTGGCAGAAAGCTGTCAGAGGTGGCCCATGTCCTTGGAGGGGCCAGGAGCATCCCCAGGCCCTCAGTGCAGCTTGGTGTCACCACCGAACCAGCGGGGGTGCTCTCAGCCTTTGAGGGGTGGCTCAGGTGGGGTCCCCATGAGCCAGGCAAGCTCTTTTCCACACACACACAGCCCTGGCTGCCCACAGCTGCATCAGCCCTGGCAGTGCCACCTTCTCACTGAGGTGTCACCTCCAGGCCCTGCAGCAGTGTCCTTCTTCAGGGGCAAAGCAAAGAGACCAAAGCATGATGTAAACGTTTAAAATCCATTTGGATAGGGACTGGCAGTTTCAGAGGGCTGAGATCCTGTAGGAGTGGCTCTGATTAATCGTCAGAGCAGCTGAAAAATAAGGAGAGCTGGCAAAGGTGAGACTGCCCAGGGCAGGGGGACAGCTCGGAGGACTCTGCTGTGAGCGCTGAGTCTCTTGGGTTGGGTAAATAGCAAGGAAAAAATGCCGTAGCCTTCTGTTATCCCTTCCTTGTCTTTGTCCCCATGGTGTGACAGAGCCAGGTGCTGTGGGGCTGCGCTGTCCCTTCTGGGGCAGGGGCTGAATTTTGTCACCAGCTCTGCCTGCATCTGCCACCTCAGACCCGACCCCAACCCTGAGGAAGCCCCCAGGGCTGCCAAGCTCTCTGGGGCCCCTGGGGCCTTGGCACCGGTGCCTGGCCCACAAAGCGTGTGCAGTGCTCTCTGCCAGGCTGGGCTGTCCATCCCCAGTCCCCAGCGGCCACGCGCCAGCCGTGCCGCTCTTGGTCACCACCTTGGCCAGGCAGTCACAGCCTTGTTCTAGGCCAGGCTCAGCCTGGAGGGTTTCAAAGCCACTGCGCCAGCTGCTGGGGGCTGTGACCACCAGCGGGCCACCAGCCGGGGTGGAGTGGCTTCCCCACCCTTTGTGCACAAGCTAGACTAGACCTCCTCGCACCAAGGAACGCAGGAGTCACAGGCTGGGGAGCCAGCACGCCGGGAAGGAGCCCCGAGCCACAGTGAGCCACAGCCCCGTCACGGCAGGAGCAGACCCTGCCACGCGGGAGCAGCCCCGGCAGGCGGCATCCCTCAACGCCTCGGTGCTGCCCTGGGGCCAGACCGTGCGCAGGGGCCCTGAAATCACAGACGCCGCAAAACACGTGCCAGGCTCGGCCCCGGTTCCCAGCACAGGGCCGGTAAGGGTTAACTGGCAGCAGTGAGCTCAGCTTGGGGCCAGTAAATGGAGCAGCCCTTGGCCCCGGGGACTGTTTGGGACCGGCTGGGTGGTGTTGCCCAGCCGGCTGGGGCAGGCGGCGGTGGCAGTCGTGGTGTGGAAAGCACTAGCCAGGCCGAGCAGTGCCGCAGGGCACGGCACGGGTGAGCCGGACACGGGCCCTGACCTGGCCCGCAGCACCAGAGCAGCCCGGTGTGGGGGCTTATCCCCCTCCAGCGGATGCAGGCATGAAGAGTGCCCATAGCTAGGGCTTCCTACCAGCTGAGCATCCCCAGTGTGGCACCCAGCACCCACAGCCACGCATCCCCGTCCCAAACTCCTCCATCCCTGCCGAGCATCCCTGTCCCCGACTCTTGCCCTCAGATTCCAGCAGGTTTCGGCCCCTCTGTTCCTCCCCTTTGTCTGTCCCAGGCTCCTCCAGCCGCACTGCTTGTCCCCTCCACTGTGCTGAGCATGGTCCAGGACATGCTGTGCTGCCCCTCTTGTTGCCATGCCACGGTGTCCCTGTGCCGTGCGCCATGGCCTGGAGCACCAGCCGGGTCTCTGCACTGCATTTCAGCAGTGCCACCAGCACAGGCTTGGTGGGTGCTGCAGTTCCCACATGGCTGCAGCATTCCTGTGCTCTCTTGCTGAGGGGGCAGGACCAGAGGAGGGATCTGCAAGAGCTTAAGCTTATGGTCAAACCACACCTTTAAGCTCTTCCAAATGCCCCAAGTCCTGCTCCAAGACCAAAATCTTTTTGGGACCTGCATGGGGCCAAGCTGGCACTTCCATGTAGCTGCGGTGCTCAGCCATGCTTGGGCTGCTCCCGCAGAGTCCCAGGCAGCCAGGACTGCAGAGTCCCACCAGGCACACTCATCCCACCAGTGCCCACACTAGGGTACCAGCCACTGGGTTCTGTGGTGGCCGTGGCCCCCTGGATCGCTGCTCCAGATGCCCCCGGGTGTGCTGGTGCTCCCTGCCTGTGCTGCCTGCAGTGGCCCCCAGCCCGGGTCTGGCTGGATGGGAGCCCATACCATGGCGATGCTTAATTACCGGGTAGGGAGTGGAGCAGGGCGGCATCACTCACGCACAGCTTGGAGCCACTCAGTCATCCCAAAGGCATCCGCCCCACAGGGAGGAGCGCCCCAGCCCAGCATGTAAAAGCAGCCCCGCACGGCTGGCTGCCTTGTCGCCTCGGAGCCTCCTCCGCTCCCGCTCCTCCTCACCGGCCCGGCACGGCTGCAGCGTCATGGCAGGGCACGGCGCCAGCCTGCTCCTGCTCCTGGGTCTCATGCCAGGTAGGCGTTGATGGATCCCTGCACTTGGACCCACTCCTGCAGCAATGTCACCGAGGATGGAGGGAGTCCCTGTCCGGCCACGGGGCACCCCAGGGTGCTGGATGCACCCCATGGTCAGCAGAGCACCTGCAGCCAGGACTGCTCCTGCCCCAACACCCACCTGTGTTGGCCAGAGCCAGGCAGGTGGCGTTGACCCCGCCATGTCCTTTCGTCCCCAACACAGCTTCACAGGACCCAGATGGTGCCAGCCCTGATGGGTGCTCAAGCCCACCAGGATGCCCAGCCCCTGCGGGTGCCTGATCCTGACAGACAGGTCCCTGCCCTATTCCTGCTCCCTGCAGGCTGGGTGCTGTCGGGTGTGGGGTCAGGGTGCACCGAGGCACAGGTTTGGGGTGCCAGTGCGCTCCCCAGCCAGTGCAATGGGTGCTGTTCTCTCCCCAGCTCTGCTCCTGGCCGTCAGGATCAACAGCAAGGGCCGGGAGGTGCTGTACCTGGCCAAGGGCGACTCAGTGAAACTGGGCTGCCCCTATGTCCTCGAGCCTGAAGACAACGGTCCCCAGGGTGTGGGCATCGAGTGGATCCAGATCACACCCGAGCGGACTGGCCCCGAGAATGTGGTGAGTGTCACTTGCCCCAGCAACTGCCATCCCACCATGCAGGCAGGGCAGGCAGGGCTGGGATGGACCAGACGGAGCCCAGCTGAGCAGGCAGGGCTAGGCAGGACAGGCAAGGTCTGGCAGGGCAGGGAAAGGTCTGGGTAGGGCAGGCAGAACCAGCAGGGTCTGGGCGTGCTGGGCTGGGAAGGACCAGGCAGGGTCTGGTAGGGCAGGGAAGGACCAGGCAGAGGTGGGTGCTGGGCAGTGCATTTCCCTCCCAAGCTGACAGCCCCCAGGTCCCCCCACCTGGACCAGCCCTACCCAGTCTCTCTGCTTGTCCCCCCCCAGTTCCTGTCCTACCAGGACCACCACGTCAACTATGGCAGTGGCTCGGGGCTCCAGGACCGGGTGGCCTTTGTGCAAAACGACCCCAGCCAGTACGACGCCTCCATCCGCCTGGCTGACCTGCAGGTCTCCGACACTGGCACCTACCAGTGCCGGGTGACGAAAAACATCGTGGCTGTGCACGAGGTCATCGTCACTGTGCAAGGTGAGCCGCGCCCGGGGGGCGCC
>JAVJGJ010000039.1:198086-210678 GCA_035590215.1 Microhierax caerulescens | reverse complement strand
CCCTTCTTTGCGCCATGAGCATAGCACACTTCTCCCTTGTGCAGCCCTAAGAGCCTTGCTCAGGCAAGCAAACCACCAAGGAGCATTCCCAAAGGAGTGGTTGGGCATCCAGCCTGCTGCGCCCCTTCCCCGACACCACAGGAGCTGTCTGGCCCTCGAGCAGGAGCCACGGCACTGCTCTCCCGGCTGCACAGAGGCCTGGCTGAAGACGGACATGTCCCTGGATCCCCAAGCTGTGTGCGAGCCTTGCTGCCAGCAGGCCAAGCCTGAGGGACAAACCCCATGTTCCCACCAGCTTGCTGTGACGGATCTCTGATGCAGGGATGCCAGCTTGCCCAAAATCCCAGCCCTGATCCACCCGGCTCCAAGGGAGGCTGGTCCTCGGCAAGCCACCCCACCACAGGGCTCTGCTCCCGGCAGGGGGGCCTCTGCTGAGCCCGGGGGTGGGGGGCAGATCCCCCAGGCTCAGGGCATCACCTCCTGCAGGATAGGGAGAAGCTGGTCCCAGAGGAAGCATTGCAGGTTTTCACCCCTAAGGGTGAGGAAGGGGAACACGTGAAAGACACCTGAGTGAGGCCAAGAGTGGGACAGCACCCTGTGGCCCACGCTTGTGTTTTCATGGCAGTTGGAAAAATACAGGTTTAAAAATAAAAAATAAAAATAAATAAATCCCCATGTTTGGTTTCAGGAGATCAGGGCAGAGCCCCAGCTAGGTCTGGGCTGTGCAGTGCTTCAGTGTCAGGCACGGTGCCCCCCCGGGGTTGTATCTCAGCCCACCCTGTTCAGCTGGAAACGTGGGACCAGCCACAGGCCTGGAGCTGCTCATGGCTCGCCGGGCCTCCCCCTGCGCTCAGCAGAAACCCCACTGCCACGGGCTGGTCTCACCCATTCCTTAACTGCTCTCGTCAGGGGAAGAGCGGCAGTCCTGGCTTTGCACCCCATCTGCCCCAGCCACAGGGCCGTGCTGCTGGCTCACAAAAGGGAAATAAAGTCTGCAAAGCACAGCCAAGAGACACAGTGAAGTCTTAACTTCGTTAGCAGCTGGCACGCACGACAGAATAGCTCATTAGCAAGCAGAAGTGGGTTCTAAATAAAAGCCATTTTAGCAACTGTAGGAAGTAATTGGTTTAAAGCTAAAATGCGTTTGTTTTTCACCCAGGAGCAGCTCAATCCTGCTGGGGCATGCGGCTGCACCGAACAGGATTCAGCAGTAAGTCGTCTCCCTCTGCCACGCTGACAGCAGACAGTTTTTCCTCCTTCGTGATTTCTCATGTCCAAGGCTGCACGTCCCCTCAGGGTTGTGATGCCTTCTGCCAATTAAAGGAGTGGCAGATTTGCTAGGTCCAGCAGGCAGGGAGAGGAGCTGAGCGAGCAGGAGGGATGGGGCTCAGATTAGCGGTGGAACTAAAAGCAGTCACATGGAAACAAGCCTGGCCGGTGCAAGGGAGCTTGGAGCATGTTATTGGACTGGCTCCCCTCCCGTCACTTCGGGTCTCCATCAAAGCCTGATGAGGAGAGCAGACGTTCCCCATAAAGCCGACATTTTGCTGGTTGATGATACGAATGGGAAGGAGGATCTTTCCTGAAACGGAGCCAAGACCCTCGCTGGGACAGAAATGCAGGACAAAGCTCCTGACAGGGAGCATCCTCTTGCAAAGCTTTGCTCCCAGTGGCAAATGCAAAAAAATTGGCCAATTAGAGCAAAAAAACTCCTGGACCTCACACAGGTGTTTGTACCAGCGCAACCAATCACGCTCCAGGTAGGAAATGCCTTTCTGCCAGGCTGGCAGCATTTCAGAGAGAAGTCAACCCTATACCTGCCAGCTCCAAAGGTCAGGCACTACACCTGCCTCTAAAGGCTGCAAACAGTTTGTTTTTCCATTGCTGGGATGCTCTGGTAAGTGGCAACTCCCTGGGTCTCAGAGCAAAGCACCCCTTCCTGGCCGCCCTCACCCCAGTGAAGCGTTGAGCAGGGACACCAGACTCAGTGGCTCAGCATGAAGGATGAACGCTGCTTTATTGCAAAGGTGGACAGGTGACAAGTGCTGCAATGAGCTGGTGGCAACATGCGACTAGAAAACCACATCCCTCCCATTGCCCCAGGGACAGAGCAACTTCCTAACGGGAAAATCAGATGTTTTCACTGGCAGGGGCTCCAGGGCCCAAAAGCTGACTGAATCGTGACATCTTCAAGGATAACGAGTAGAGGTTGAACCTCTGCGGGCCTGAGCACCCCATCCCAGCTGGCTCATACTGCTGGGCTCAGAAAGTGCAGAGTCCTGCGGCCAGTGTGGCACTTGGAGGGCACCAATCACCCATTCCCCTCATGGGTGCCAGCGTTGGCAGCACCGTCTGCTCTCCCTGCCCTGGCACAGGCTGCCTCAATGGAGATGCTTGTCCTGCGCTGGGCCTACACATGCACTACCAGCCATCCCCAAGCCCACTCGGACCTGCAGGACACAGATTCAGCATTGTCTCAAGCCTGGGGACAAAGCAGAGAAAAGAAATGCCCTGGAGTTTGCCTGGAAGAAGCCAGGCAGCTCTCTGCCAGCAACTGAACATGCCAGGATCGGCTGTTAAATTTGTGCCTGGCTTTCTGTGGCTACTGGGGCATGTTGGCATGGCAGGGGACAGCCCAGCCTGTCCCCCCACCACTCAGAGGTTAGCACATCACCCGGGCTAATGTAAAGCAGCTCTTGATCATCCATGAGATTTGTGGAGGGGAAGCACCACCTTCCCCAAAGATTTGTAGTTACTAGAGAACCTGTCCTCCCGCCTCCCTCTCCACACACGTCTTGAGGTGGGCCAGGATGGAGCAAATCTTCCAAGAAACAGGGAGGCCATCAACAGGGAGGTACCTTCACATCGCCGCAAGGCCCGCGGAGGAGAGCAGGGTCAAGATCAGGACCAGTACCCCAGACTGGTTGACCTGGGGGATCTTGAACCCCTTCCCCATGTCCCATGCCTGCAGGAGAGAAGAGACACAGCAGGATTAATTTCAAGAGGGCTGGGACGGTCCCTGATGGGGATGTGTCAGATACAAGCAAGACCACCCCAAAAAACAGCCATGAGATCACCGGGTACAGACTGAAGGGAACTACAAGCATCCATCGCTGCAGGTCAACAGGGGGGCAGGGGTCTCCCTGGGTGCAGGCATGTGTGCACTGTGCCACATAAAGCTTTCTCACTGCCAAACCCCGGCATCTATCAGGAAAGCCACCCATGAGCTCTCCTCAATCCCCAGCAGCCACAGTGCACCATGTTCACTTCAAAAGTGGCAGATGCTCTCCTCTTGCTTCTCTCCTGCTGACAGAAATAGGTTATAAAGCGTGGCACGAGCTGCAGATCTAAGGCACTGCTAACATCCGAGTGGGTGGGGATGAGCCTCAGCCCCCAGCACCTCTGCGTATGGGCCTGGGTACACTGTGAGCCGCCGAGCCCGGACTGAGCCTGGATGGCAGGGAGGGATGTGGAACAGCACCCTGGAGCTGGGTGTCCTCGGTTCCCAGGTATCACAGGTGGGTTTGGACCTCCCACCTGACTGGCCAAGTGAAAGCGGGGGGCTGAGGGCCGCCTGGGGAGCGCGCACCTCCTCCCAGCCTGCCAACAAGCCCACAGGGCTCAAAGCCTGAAGCACCTGGGGCAGAGGCACTAAACCAAACCTGCTCCCTGTTGACTGCCTTTCTGTCATCAATAGGCTGTGCTGCCTTGTGCAGCTGAGGGCCAACGCTGCAGATTTCCTGCTCAGACAGTTTAATTAGCATCCTGTTATAAACGTGCAGTCAAAGACTTCAGCATGCATTCGACTCACGACGCGCTGAACCAGCAGCCGGTTATGGCTGCTCCCTTTGCCCGACAGCATCTCTGTGAGCGAGCAGGGCTCAGCCAGCTACAAGCCCCATGCTCCAAGATCTCATCTGAGGGCAGGTGCTTAACAAGCAGATAACGAGCACTCACAGCACTGCTGGCTGGCCACCATCTGCCCTGAGGACCCACAGAGCGGGCTCTTTTCGCAGCACATGGCTGTTGTTCACCCCAACGGCTCAGCCTCCTGGCACTCTGACACAACCACCTCGGAATGGCTGCTCTCGGGTAAGAGATAAAACATCCAACAGTGCTCAAGCCCCATGTTTCCACACTGGAAACACTGGGAGCCATCACTGCCTGCAGCGTGAGCTCACATCTGCAGCATGGCTCCACGTGTGATGCTCGGGGGTGATGCACCCAGAGAAGGATCATGTCATGCTCTGGGCCAGCTGCCTTTGCAATTTGCTCCTGTAGAACTTATCCTATCTGGAGCTACAGAAAACACAACTACAAAAAGCAGCACGTTTTGTTCTGTTCCCAGCAAGAAACTCTCAGCATTCCGGCTCCCCCTCCTTCGTCAAACACAGGAAGCTCAGCTGAATGGAGCTGCTTGTTCCTCACTTCAGCACAGGCCAAAGATCACAGGTTACTTTCTGCGCAGGCAACACTGTCTCCAATCCTCTGCCACACATCTTCTGGGATCATTAAAGCTCTTGGAAGATCACAGTGCAATGGTTGTGTGACAAGGGTGAGATGAGCAACGGATGGCACCTCTGCAAGGCTTGAGCCCGCAGCCCTGTGGACGTGTCCCCTGGCTGTAACACTGCTCTTGCTGCTTCTCGTCCATCTCCCACAGCCAAGGAGGCATGTAGGGATGCTTCAGCCAGCTGTGCCAGCCTGTGAAGTACCAGCATAACAATGCTCTTTGCAACTTAAATGTACCCAAAAATAGCGCCAAGGTTCTGAAGCACTTGAGGTGACTAATTCCCATTTCCAAGGACACCTTCCCAGACACTGCAGCCAGCGCTCCCGCAGCCAGCAGATGCTTCCCTTCCCTCACACCCCGGCCCCTGGGGAAGCTACTCACAAGATGTCGGATTCCATTCCAGGTGTGGTAGGAGAAGGGGAAAGTCAGAGCGAACTTAGCAGAGTAGATAAGAGCAGGCCCCAGGCTGAGTGACTTCACCATGGCCAGGTAGTGGGGAAATTGTTCTGGGAGCAGGAGGGCAGCCAGACCGAAGAGGGAGACTCCTGAGAAAGACAAAGGCTGCACGTCAAGCCAGCGTAAGCGTTTCCAACCCCTCACTGCCTGCGGAGCCCCAGGCCACCTCTGTGCCTCTGGTTTGGTGACATGGCCTGAATCACCATCAGCTCTCGAAGGCCTGTAGAGGAAGGAGGAGGGAGAAGGGTCTGCCCATCTGGCAGCACTGTGAAAACAATCCCTGGGGTGGGGGGTGCTGAGGACTCAAACTGGGTAAACAATGCCTTGAATCTGGGTCCTGCATTACTCACACAACACCCGAACTGGTGTGAGCTCATGCAATGGCAGCCAAACCAGCCCAAATTTGAGGTTAAAGGACAATGAAGTTTGGAAACATAAGGTGGCAGCTCTTCGGCAAAAATCCCATCTTGGGACAGAAAGCCCTCTGCTGCCACCCACCACCGCGGGCAGCAGTCTAGCCAGGCTGCCTCAGTGGGGACCAGCAAAGGAACGAGCAGACAAAGACGCAGTCTGACGTGTGGCTGTGCTAACTGCAGGAGCTGTAGCAGCTTCTCCCCCCCATTTCTAGGCCAAGAGGGTAACTCCAGATGGTGCCAAAAGAATGGGAATGATCGCAGCCAGCCGTCAGCCAAGTCGCGATTCACCCTCCACTCAATAGCGCCTGATTACACTGCTGCACGCTAGCTTGAGCGCCTTGGCTGGGGCCAGTGCTGGCAGCACAAGTCAACCAGCTGCTTCCTCACTCAGCCACTTATCTCCTCAATGGCCTTTGTGTTCGCCTTGCAAGAAGCACAGGAAGGCAGAGGCTCCTGTAATTACAGGCCTTGACAGAGAGGAGTTGAACACTTCTCCCTCCTTCTGGCTGCTGAGCTGTGGATGACAGAAGTGATGTTCCTTCATGCTCGATCAGCCTAAGAAGGGGACGATTCCCCCTCTGGCAGGTGGTGCATCGGAGCAGAAAGGCAGCAGTGAACCTGCCAGTTTGGCCCATCTGACAGCAAGCTGGATGGGGACTGCAGCCCACGGGCCAGGCACGTCCCAAGCTCCTGGAGATAAGATCCCAAAGTGGGGTGATGCCAGCACAGCTGCCACGCAGTGCTCTGGATTTGGTCATGGAGCAAGCGTGCAGCCACCCCGGGAGCCAGCTGGGCTCACAGCGTGCATGCAGGCAAAGTCACCTCGCTGTGCCCGGAGCGGGCTGCCGTCAGCTGCTCTCCTGCAGAGGGTTCATGCCACTCCTCATGTGGCAGAGCTGGGCGTAAGCTGGGTGGCCTGGGAGCAGAAAAGCCAAGCTCTCACCAGGGCTGCGCTGTACAGGAGCAGGAGGGAATGTGCGTGCCCTTTTCTCGAAACCCAACTCCCAGGCCCTCACGGGAGGCCTGGCTGAGAGCAGGCTGCCGCCCTCACTGCTCCCCTCTGTCGAGTGAGCAGAAGTCCTCAGTTCTGCACATCTTTTCTGAGTCCCTTCACACTCTGCTCTTCTGCAAACACCAACCCACTTCCCCCCATGCAACAGGGAGCTACCAGAGAAGCACCTTCCTGCTGCCATGAGTGGGCATTAATGGAAATAAAACGGCCTCTCAGAGGTAGATGTCCTGTCACTTAGTCAAACCATGCAAACATAACTGGAGGGTCAAAACAGCTGGGGGGAGTTTTGATGCTGGTGCTGCCTTCTCCCCCGCTGGCACCTCAGGGAATGCAGCAGCCACTCCCAGAAAGCTGAAAAACCCCACCTGTGCTAACAAAATCCTCTGAGCTCTGCCTGCCTGTCAGTCTCTCCCTCACACAGTGTCTCCTGTAAGGATAAACAAGCAAAAAACAGCCACGGAAGAGAAGGGCTGAGAACTAGAGCAGCTGGTCGGCCTTTTTCCAGGCTGGGGGAGGGCCCAGAAGAAAGCAGCCAGGACAAGCCAAGTGCTGCAAGTGCTGCAAAGGCTTTTACATACAGGGGAGCATCGCTGCCTCTGCAGGACTGGAGCCACTCACACCCCAAGAGGACTCGGGGACAGAGAAATGGGGACAGGGAGATATTTAGGGGATGGAGAAAGGCAGAGAACAAAGTGCAGGTTTCCCAGGAGAAAACCTGTTGCTGAAGCTGGGGACAGAGGGGAGAAAACCATCTGGAGTCACATCTCTGAATCAGAGGGGTGTTCCCTTCTGCAGCCCTCGCCCTCCGTCGCCACGAGCGGGTGGGAGATGCACGCACCTAAGCTCAGCGCAACGCCAGTGCCCCGGTGCGTGATGGACATCGCCATGGGCAGGGACCACCTGCAAAACAACCAACCTCATCAGCAAAACAGGGCACAACACCAGGAAGACCTCTGAGGCTGCAGGACAAAGCACAGTCCATCTATTCCTAGACAGCTCTGTGCTGCTGGGCGGGTATTTCTGCACTCAGAGTTATTCAAGGAATCCAGCCAGAGCAAAAGGGGAGGGATGGGGGAATTTGCAGAGGCAGCTTGGGAATGGCAAATGCCACTGGCACGGGTTTGGGAAGGAGAAGGGCGTCTGCTGAGAAAGCTTAAAGGGAGATGAAGCAGGAGAAGACTGTAAGGCTCCTGCAGTTTAGGAATAAAGGCAGGGTTTGGGCATAAGTAAGTGAGAAAACCTGGAAAAGTGACAGAGGTGGCCCCACAGAAGCAGTCAGCCCTCTGAGGAGGGAACCAGAGCCCAGAGTTGGCCTCCTGTGTCTGCCCTTGGGGGCCGCCAGCTCCACAGTGGGACACGCTGTTCTACGCAACTGTCCTCTGTGGAGGCAGCTGCCTTCCCACAAAATGCTGCCCTGCCCGAGCACCCCGAGGCACAGCTCTGGGGGACACTGTACCCCTCTGCAACACCCCGTATGAAAACAGTGAGTGTCACCAACTCTGTGGGGGAGACTGTGATTCCCCACGCACAGCTCAGACAGACCACAGCACAATGTAGAGGGTCTCCCCGTCCTCTGTCTGAAGTGACAGTGGAGACGCCCACAGCCCTCCCACCCAAGGGTGCCTCCGGGTATGGAGCTGTTGCGTGCCAGAGCCTAGAGTGTGCCAGTGAGAAGCTGAGGAGGCCAAGAGGCTCTTACTTGTAAATGGTGATGTGAGGGGACAAGGGACGATTGGACTTGGTGTTCTTTTCCCAGAAGCGAGCCATCTCCTCCTTGGCTGTTGTTCCCATCGGGACTACACTGCAAAAGAAGAGGATACAGGAGGTGCAGGGAGACGGACAGTGGTTTACCCCTGCCCGCTCCACCGGGCCTCACTGCAGCAGCTTTCCATCCTGCAGGACACGAGCTCCCGGCTGACCTCGATACAGCTGCACAAAGAAGGCCCCAGCTGTGCGTGGAGCCGGGTGAGGAGGGGATCGCTGCCAGCTCTCCCGAGTGAATAACAACAATATGCAGGATGGGAAGCTGCTGCACTGGAATCCACCCAGCCAGCAGAGCTGAGCCACCCCCCACCCCCAGCACCACTCAAATCAGGATATCAGATAACACGTTATATAATACTGATAACATGCAACCTGCTCTTTACTGCCACGGTAATTGCATGCTGTACCAAATAAAGAGCTTGTAATTTAACAATCCCAAGATTACACAGCAATTACACTTAGAGCCCAATTTAGCAGAAAATAACTATTTCTCCCTAAGCCCAGCAGCAGAAGGCACAGGAACAAGAGAGCTTCTGTGGCTCCCAGCTCTCCTCAGGTGCAACGCTGTCATGCAGAGCAGCACAGAGGGGTGACAGGGGTACTGCTCCCCCATGAGAGACCCAGGCCCCCCTCAGCAGACAGCCAGGCTCTCCATTCATCCCCATCCACAAGCCCCAGCCTCTTCATAAATAGGCCGTGCTTTCATGGTGGCGTGAGGTGGCAGATGCCCAGCCAACACACGGCACTGATTGACCAGAATTATTACTAAGCGGATGGAGCACACCAAAGCCTTAGATGGGATCCCTTGGGGAAGAACTTAATCCCGTTACTCTCAATAAAATCCCGGACTCACTGTCTCACAGAAAGGCTGGGACCAAGCCGAGCCAGCAGGCATCGCTGACCAACACATCTGCAAGAGAAGACAGAAAGGCTTTGTGAGTGCCAAATAAACGCTGCAAATGCCAGCAAGATGGGGCTGGGCAGGGGATCCGCCACTTCGTATCTTAAAATCAGTCTTCACGTGAGAGAATCTGGGCTGTTCCTCAACAAATCTCTCTCCTACACTGAGCTCTACTATACTAGAGTCTTTAGATTCTGCCCAGGGGGTCGTTCTTTATGACACCCTGTAATTAGTCTGCTCAGCTAAACACTTTTTAAGTCAGACATAAACAGCACTCTAAGCTCACAGCTACACTGAGGCAGTCCATTTTTCACTCTCACTACAGCGATTATCAGGGCGCGTGGCACCCACCCCCAGAAAGGCGCATCTGCCGAGCTACAAGGGAAGAGCTGGCTCAGGCCACTGCTCTCCATGCATTCAAGATGAAGACATCACCTCCCCTTCCTCCAAACACTCATCTTCATCGCAGCATTTTACCACTGCCATTCGTTAAGCTCCAAGCACTGGCACGATGGGAGGTCTCTGTCACAGCCCAGCGCATGCAGCATTTCAGCTGCACCGAGGCTTGGGGCAGGAGGTAAAAAGGGATTTTGTGGTGCCCAAAGGAGTGGGAGCCGCTCTCTGCAGAGCAATTGTAGCAACTGCAACTCTGACATTCAGTGGCATCTCTCCAGGATGGGGAGGAACAGGCCCCCAGCCCAGGGCAGCTCGAGCGTTTGCAGATGTGGGCTGGAATCTGCAGTGCCCGCTGCTCTCCAGGACAAAGCATAACAGGCAGCGCTGCCTTTCCTGACGACACGACGAGAACAAGGTGTGCAGTAACGTCTGACATGCTCATCTGCAGCACAGTGACAAACACTATCTATTTAATCTTCTCAAATGCACAAGCATCTGTACCAGCATCTCCTGCTGTTTCATTAACAGCGGTAGATAAACGAAGCTCTGCTGCTCTTCCGTTGTCTTACAGCCAGTCTCAAGGACATGGAAGGAAAAACATCTGGAGGTCAGCTCTTCACCAGGTGTAAATGCCAAACAAAAGTCATTATTATTAACCACTCCGAGTTCCTGTGTAAATGATCATTAGGACGTTTCCTTTCAAAATCCTCCCTTGTGTTCAAAGGCTAGACTTGAAACACAGCAGGTTTTTAGGAAGGCATCCCGGCTGGGTGCATGAATTTTCGGCAATGCAGAATCCACTCCATGCTGCAGTGCAACATTTCCGCTAGAAAACCCTCTTTGAACCGTCTCACGTCTATCAACACCCTCTCTGATGCACGGCCCGACAGCTGGACGAGAGCTTCACAAGGACACAGCAGTGGCTGAGCCCAGCCAAACCTCCACCAAGCCCACCATCACAACCGAGAGCAGCCAACAATAGATCCCCAAAGAAAAGTCTCAGGAAACGCAGGGGGAGCACCCTGCACAGCTTATGCACTTCCCAAGCCAGAGGGTTTCAGTCCATAACAAGTGGCCTTTTCCACCATGAAATCACATTGCCACCTCCCGACCCCCGCCAGCTTTCAGCATGAATTTTCACAGCTTAGTCAGACACAGAGAACCCGCTCCCTGCTTGTCTCAAGCCCCCGCAGGCCAGGGCCAGCCACCACCTCCCAGTTCCTCGGTAGGGGAAAGGAGGTGAACAATAAATCTCTACCCACAGACCATTAATGATTTATGCACCTCAATCGCCCCCCTTCAGTCCTCTTTTCCAGGCCCAATCTGTTTAATGTCTCTCTGCACAGAAGCCACTCAATACCTCTTCTGGGGGCCACAGCAATGGAAGAGGGAGGGCTGGCTTTGAATCTCACACAACATTCAAAACAAGAATAAAATCCACAATGTGTTTGCATTTTTTCAAAGCTAAACTCCCCAGCAAGAACTCCCCATCTTCTTGGCTCAATTTTAATATTTTCTGTAAGATGCAAAGCATTACATCTTGCTTCAGTGCAACGCCCAGTGCTTACAAAACACAGCCCTCCAGCTAAGCAATCAAGGTCACTCTGTACCAAGGACCTGTCCTCTTCATTATTTATCATTCCCTAAGTTACTGCATCTTTTCCAGCTCTTCCTCCATTAACTTGCATTTCCTTCCAGATCACTGATAAACATGTTTTTTTTAAAAAGAATTAGCCCTAAAAGAGTATCCTCTGGACCCTGGCTGAGAGCTTCCCACGGCACCCCAGTCAACTCCCACCCTGGCTCACGCCCAAAGAGGATGCAAAGACTAGGGGGCACCAGACAGTACTACTTACTGGGGACCTCCCAGAGCCCAGCTGCTTGCAGGGGGCTGGAGAAGGACAAGTGTAAAGCAGCAACTCAAATGAGAGATCCATAAACGCCCAGCAGTGGAACAGTACTGGCTACACACACCCAACCGCACAGCTCCTTAGCTCAAGAGGAGAATTTTGGGAGTAGTGGGGGACAGCATCAGCCCGTGTCACATCGACAGACGTCGTTAACATTTATCCTGCAAGACAGGTCTATAAAAATCACTCAGATTTTGCCAAGGAGAAGGCAAATGAGAAGTGATTATATATGCTTTTTCATCTGACAAGCAGATGCAGACATGAGATGAAGTCATCAGATGCAGGCTCCAAACCAGAGCAAGTGACTTCTCTCTTGTTTTTCAAGCAGCAGCTGCGGGGCGCCTGCCCAAGCAGGGACGGGAGCCCCCCGCCTCTCCCACTGCTGGCAGATCCTGCCTTTAAACAAAGCCGCACACGCAACAAAGAGCCTTCCACAACAGCATGACGGCTCCAACTGCTGCTAGAAAGAGAATATTTTAAGAGAATGAAATCCCAAATGCCATCTCCAGGCTGATATCAAAGAGGAGAACGTCAGAAACGGTGGCTGGGAAGGGGGATGGTCACAGCCTCAAGGAGGCACAAAACTTTGCAGTGGGAGTGGTAGGTGGGAAGAGGTACCTTCAGGCCAAACAAACGCAATACCCTTCCCCCCTGCTACTCGGCACCACAGGCACGGCAGAACACACTCCCGCAGGGGACCACTGAGCTCCTACAAAGCTGGTGGGTGGGTGGGCAGCCCCGTGAGGCAGGGGCCACCCCCCAGCCCTGGCTGGGTGCTAACATCGACACTGTCCACCCAGTCAAGGCCATCAAAGCCACAGGAGCGAGGGACGGGCAGAGACTGCCCACGGGGTGCAGGAAGGCACAGGGCTGCCTTTCCCTGGCAGCAGCAAACCGCTAGCCGGGCCCACAGCCGGGCTGGTCTCGGCCCCACCGAGCGCTCAGGCCTCGGTGCCCCCGCCGCAGCCCGGGGGCGGCCAGGCTCCTGCTCTGCCCCAGCCCCGCACCTCACCACCCGCGCCCCGGGGGCTCGCTGCGGCCGAGGCGGAGGCCTCACCGGCTGTCGGCAGGGCGGGGGGCGGCAAGCGCGGGGTCGTGGGCCCCGTCCTCCGCGCCGAACACACCGAGGGACCAGCCACGCAGCACCGGCGCTCCGGAGCCGCGAGGAAACGGCCGCGCCCGAGCGCAGGGACGGGACAGGGCCCTGGGGCTGGCGCGGGTGGG
>JAVJGJ010000038.1:6169672-6181696 GCA_035590215.1 Microhierax caerulescens | reverse complement strand
CCGACGCACGCCGCGCGGAGCGGGCGCGCGCGCGCGGCGGGTTCCCCCCCTCCCGCCGTGTGGACGGGGGGAGCGCCGGGGCTCCGGGGCCCTAGGGGGCGGGAGGTGGTGGGGGGGCCAGGCCGGGATGGGGGGGCCCCGGCCGGGGACACCCCGCGGGGTGCGGGCTGGGAGGGGCCTGCGGCGACCCTGCGGTGGCGAGCCGGTACCACGGCCAGACAGGGGGTGTCACAGGTACCCCCTGCCCCACTGCTGGAGCGCTCCTCGCTTTTCCCACCCGCCGGTGTTAGCGGTGGGCTTGGCCGCTGTGGGGCACGGGCTTGCGGGACCCACAGCTGAATGAAGCAGGGTCGCAGGCAGCATCTCCCCTTTCCTTCTGCGAACTACGCCCCACACAGCTGCTGTACAAGCAGTGTCACACCTTGAGCATCGGAGCGCTCTGGTCTTTTTTTTTTTTTTTTTTTTTGTGCCAGGGAGCCCCTGGGCGATGTCATGTGCGTGGGAACGCTCTGGGAATTTGTGGGAACAGCATTGCCAGGCTTAGGCGGGGAGCTCAGGAGACCTGCACTGTAGTGCTGTGAATGTAGAAGAAATCCACTCTTACTGGTGCTCCAAATACCGGGGTTGTGCACTGTGTTTTCCTGCCATCTCTTTGCAGAGGAGCGGAGAAGACTGCTCCAGGAGCGCCTAGCAGCCAAAGCAAAGCTGAAATGCCCAAGTGCAAAGTAAGTCAGACGGATGTTGGTCCCTTCCGACCCAAATCACTGATTCTCTGAGGTATAGCTGACTTTTCTCAGCTTGCCAGTGTCTGCCTTCCCTTCCCAGCAATTCACTAGTGTACAGTACTAGTGTACAGAGAATTGCCTTCTGCTAGTGCCAAGCACCAATGTTGAGGCAGCGACTGGGGCTGACTCTGCCCCCACAGCACCCTGGCAGCACTCTTCAGAGTTGCTGGCAGCAGGAGCAAAGGGATGGCTTGAGTGCTGATGCTTCCAGCTGGTTGATACTGTTCTCTTCTGGGTATTTTCTGAGTCTCCATGAAGCTTTCTCAGCTCAGCTCTTGGCTCTGGCAGAACATGCCTTTTTTGCCAACTTTAACTGGGCCTTGAAGAATGGGTGGTTTGAGTCTCACCGCTGCTTTTTACTGGCAGCTTTCAGTGGCCTTCTGGGATAGGTTAATGTTAGGAAAGGGCATTTTCAATGCATTTAAAAGGAAATAGATACAACCACCTGTTAAATGAGTTACCTGGCTCTGGGACCCCTTCTCTGCTTTGCCCAGTTCTGCTGGACCTGGGTTGTGTGCAAATACGCTGCTGTGAGTGCAGCCTCTGCTTGCAAGCTGTGGGTAGCAAGGGACCTTTTTTCAAAGCTTTTAATTGAAACAGCTGATGCACTTGGGAAACCTGAACACTTCAAAGACTCCCTGTTGCAGTGAGTATCATGATGCTATAGTGCAAAGGAAGCCGTAAAACTTCTCCATGGGGAGAAGATAAAGGGAAGCAGGATCAGAGACCAGAAAAAGCAAATCAGTCCCTATTGTCAGGCTCTGGAAAATGCCTAGTATAACAGAAACAAGGAGAGAAGATTCACAATCTCTCTTTATGGCATATTTATGTAGAATAGAGGACAGTACCCAAAATCTCTGTGCTTTTTCATTGCAGGAAAATATCTGCACAGGCATTCATCTTCCTTAACTGCTGAGCTGTTCCCTGGCTCCAGAACCAGAGGGGTGGGAGAACCCTGCAGCTGGCTGCTGTCAGAGGGCTGTAATTCAGGGAGGAGGACAGGGTGGGGGGAGCTGACAGCCAGGGCTGCTGTCCCACTTCCCAGCTTTGCTACCAGTGGCTGGGCAGCTGGGAGGCTTGTGAATCAGCTGCTGCAGTGCTGCGGCTCACTGTGGCAGAGTAAAACCTGGCCAATGCGCTCCAAGACACCGCTGTGACCTGCAACACTGCAGCAGCTGACTCGATGCACCTCAGCTGTCTGCAGCACCTGGGGCAAGTCGGGACAGCAGCCGGGGCAGAATTGGCAGGAGCCTCCAAACTATTGCCTGCCAGGGCCCCCTGCCTGCAGGAACTGTTCTGGTTACCTTCGTTGTCAGTGGAAGCTGTAAGTTTTGTGGCAGCCTTGGATGGCAGTGTTTTGAGTTGCTTTTCTGTTGCCCCACAAAAGAAAAAGAATTAATATGTGGTACTTCCTTGACAGCTCTTTGATTTCCAAAAGCTTCTTGTAAGCGGTAACTGAGACAACCAGCACTGTTTTAGATACTTAACTTTTTCTGCAACTGCTGTTAAATAACCTGATGTTTTGTTTGACTTCCTACAGACCCTTTTTAAAGGAGCAGATGAATTGCCTGAATCCACCCTTAAAACCAGTTTATAAACTAGAGCATGTAAGTAGAAATCTTTTGAGTCTGGTTTTGTATTTCATGCTTGAAGCGTGAGTCTGGGCAGAACAGGGTACCCAAATCAGAGTAGTGAGTTCCTGACCCCAAATGGGGTCAGATTGATAAACAGCTGGCGGCAAGTCAACTGCTTATTCTTCAGAGGACCTTAGTGCGGGAAACTCATTCTCTACCCATGTGCTGGTGGGTGTTGTGTTATTGTTCTGTTGACAACTGCTTTGTCACCACAGGCCTTCACATGGATGTCCCCTGGGCTAGCAGGGCTGTGGCAGGAGTGAGTTGTCAGGGTCTGACCCAGCTGAGGCTTGCTTTGTCTCTCCAGGTTGACAGGAACAAGAAGGAGGCTTGCAGAAATGTGGTGAAGGGTGCTCAGAGAGATGGCAAGCTCGGTGCCACATCCATGCAGCACACTGGCCACGCTGCTCAGCAGAAGTCTTCTAATATGTGCCAGAGAGCCACGGTGGTGCATCCAGAGCAGCCAAGGAAGAGTGCGAAGCTTCCCACGGGGCTCGTGCCAAGCAGGAGCCACCCTACACAGACCAAAGGGAGGCTCCCAGCTTCAAACTCTGGTTACCTAAATCCAGGAAGGAACAAGAAGCCTGCACAGGAGATTGTCACTGCTGCAGCACCTCAGACTGAAAGTGACGATCCCCTTCCTGGGTCATCTTGCTCCCTAAATGAGGGCCTGCAGGACAAGCTGGTCTGCAACAAAGAAAACAGCCCAGCACAAGCCTCTACACACCCTGTACTGAACAGAGTTTCTCAGTCTCGTGGAAACAATCTTGGTAACAGGAAAGTCTTGACTCACAAGCAAAGCTCAGCTACGATGTCAAGAGCCATCACGGGCCCAAAGGACAGAATTAACAGCAGCCAGGCTAAGGGAGAGCCGATTCAGGATAAATTCAGGAATACCTTGCCAGGCTCAAAGAGCGTATCTCCAAAACCAAGTATCAAAACTCAGCCGTTACAGCCCTGTCAGTTACTTACTGCTTCTACTAACTTGCTACATAAAAACCCAGGAGTAAACCAGGAAAAGACTAATATGGCAAGGCAACCCATGGGAAAGACGCTCAGCATACTTCCAGTTGGAAGCCTTAAGTGCTGCAGTAGATCTCCCCAGGTGAACAGATCTCCCACAAAGCCTCCAGGCTCCGGCAGGCCCCAGGGGACCACAGACCTGAAATCCAGCCTGAAAACAGCTGGCTCTGCGCAATGGCAAAGACCTGTGGCTAAAGGGGAGGTGAATAGGAAGGACATGAAGGTGGTACCTCCGGGAAGCACTGCAGGATCCCAAGTGACAGTGCCCCCAAACCAGCCTCGCGGTGCATGCAGCTCCAAAATTCAAGCAATTGAGAGCAATTTTAGTAGGAGAGAGAGACTTAAACCAGAGCTGCCAAAGGCAAGCCAAACACAAAGAGTACAGGCTTCTGTTCCCAAGAACCCATCAGCTGCAGATCGTAAGTAAGTAGCAGCTCTGGCTGACTTGTCCTCACCTCCAGGGGACAGCGGAGTAAGTGTTTACCTGGGTGAACCAGAGTTCAAAGTCCCCTTATTGGTGAAAGCTTGTTTGGATGCTGATGCCTCAGAAGAGAGGAGGGTGAGTATGGGATTTGGTGGTATCCTGGCTTCCTCTTCTGCCACTTCAGCAAGCCGGAAGAGAATGTGCAGCTGCTCTCCTGTTTTCCCTTCAAGGGAATTTTATTCAAGCGAATATAAAGAATATTTATAAATATCCCCTTAAATTTACGAGGATTTTCCTTTCCCAACCTAGAGCTTAGATGCATTTTTAAGACAGAGCAGCTGAAATTGGCTAGAGGGAGAGTCCAAGGGAAAACAGTAGCTGGGCAAGTGCCGGCAGTCTGCTGGGGTGGTAACAGTGGTCCCTCGGTCCTTTGACAGGAAACAGCTGGAGGAATGGTTGGCATCCAAAGGCAAGTCATACAAGCGGCCACCTATGATGCTGCTTCAGAAGAAAGCACTGAAGCTGACCTGGAGAAATGTCAAGGAGAAAGAGAAGGAAAAGAAACCAGAGCAGCTAAAGCAGCTCTGCCTGGAGAAGATCAACAACATACTAACTGCGTGCCTGAAGCTCATTGAGGAGGTGGGAATGGGAAAGGAGCTGCTTGAAATGGGCTTCTCCTGGAGCATCCAAGGAGATGAGGGCCACATCCCCCCAAACAGCATAGAGGAGTTTGGAGCAAGCGTTCTTGCTTACTTGGCTGCAGTTGCCAGAGGGTAACATCATGTGCAGGAAAAGTAAAAGTCCTCATGGAGTTATGGATAGGCCAAAGTCACGTAACAAGGTGTGCTAATGGGGAAAGGGGAGTGATACATGGTCACAGGGCTCATGTGTGTTACTGCTGGTGTCCTGGCAGCTGCAGCAGGGATTTCTGTGGCAGGAACACAGGCCAATTCAGCCTGCTTGAGGTATGTCCCTGGTGGACCTCACAGCTGCTGTGAAGTGTCGCTTCTGGGAATGGTGGCTACTAGCCCTGCTGCAGGGTTTAGTGGCCCTGGTAGTGCCAGCAGCGAGGAGTCTATCCATCGACATTCCTCTGAAATACTGCACTCATTTTATCAAGGGGAAAATAGAGGCAGGAAAGCTATTATCTGTCCGCAGTTGTGTAGGAGGCTTGCAAAAACGCTCTTCAGACCCTTTCTAGAGAGTGCTGGGACAGTGGTTATAAACTGACAGCTTCCCCAGTGTACACCTCTGGCCCTTGCAATTGATGCCTTTCTCCAGGATCTTGTCCTTCTTGTAGGGTGTCCAGGCAGAAGAGCTCTCTGCAATGCTGTCCCGCGTGCCCCAGGCAGAGAAGTTTGCCAAGTTCTGGATCTGCAAAGCAAAACTGCTTGCCCGGAGCGGCCCTTTTGATGTGGCAGGGTTGTACAAAGCAGCAGTCTCTGCTGGTGCTGTGGTGAGTGAGGCATGCTTCTCTTCAGTAGCTCCCTGTGTTCCCTGCCTCTGCACCAGCAGTTTGCCTTGAGATCCAGGGGCTGGACTTTGTCACGACTTTAGCAGCAGTAGTTGCTGGTGAGAAAGCCCTTTAGAGCTGCTGGTCCTGTTTTGTCCCATAGAAACACCTTTGGCTTTAAATCAGCTGAGTAGGCACTGCCATGTGGGCACAAATGGGATCGGGGGAGGACGTGCACCTGGGCCATGTCAGCTGTATCTGGAAGCAGTGTGACATCAGCTGTGCACTGGTCTGGGCAGCATAACTGCAGCATCTGTTGGGATTTACCCATGCAGGGTGGATTCCTGCCCAGCCATGCCTGTGTGCTGACAGATCTCACTTGGAGAAGATATATCCTGCAGCCTTTTACTGCTGTCTCCAGCATAGGGTGTCATGATGCAGCAAAATCCTTTTGTCCTATTCATTTGTAACTCTGGTCTCTGCTCCCGAGTCAGGCGTGCCTTGACCTGCATTTTGCTTTTCCTGCAGCCGCTCCAGGAGCTCAGAGAAGTTGTCCTTGATATTTTGAAGGCTGCAGACCAAACATCAGAAGGTAACAAAGTGTGCGTGTGGGGGCTGGCTTGCAGGCTGGAGTGTGGGCAGGCTCAGGTTCCCTGCTGCTGCAGCAGGGAAGCAGCATGATTTGCAGTCTGTCCCAGCACCCCTTGTCCCTATTGACTTTGATGGAGACGGAGTCTTTTCCTCTCCTGTCAGGGCAAAAGGCTGAGCAGCCCATTCCTAGAGAGCCTATGACACCTTGCCCCAGGGAGATGCAGCAGATGGTAGCAACACCCTGCCTGACAGGGGATTCCCGGACCAAGCTGCCCATCTCCATCAAGTTACAAGTTACGTCTGCATCCAGGTAAGGTTGGGCCACCTGCTCCTGGCAGCAAGTGCCCTCTGTGCCAGCACTCCTCTGCAGGGTTTACCTAAAGGCTCTTGTCCTCTCTGCAGAGGAAAGGAGTTGCTGGAAGCACGGGAGCTGAAATTCCTGACACCGGTGCGGCGCTCGCTGCGGATAGAGTGTGCTGGGAGCTGCTACCCAGCAATGCTGAAAGATCATGACCCTGTGGTGTCATCCCTCAGTGAAATCATGGATGCTGAGGGGGAGACTCAGTTCTTCTTCAGGAAAAACAAGGCTTTGCCAGAAGTGGTGGAGCTGGAGGGTTTGAGTTCATATTCCCCAGAGTGATGCTGAGGATTCCCAGCAGGGTGGGGGCTGCCTGCTCCCCCATGCTACCTTGCACACACCACTGATTTCTCTTGTTGCTTCCCAGATGTATGTAGGGCTGGTGCATACTAAGCCTGTTTCAAATATGTAAGCACTATTTTAAATACATAAACACTTGTGCAAGAGGTGCAGCGTGGCCTAGTGAGTAGTGTGCAAGGTTGGAGACATGGGCTATGTCCCCTAGGGCTGCCCTTGGCTCCTCTGCTGTGATGCACGCTCCTGATATTCCTGCTGCAGGATAATGGCAGTCAGACTGCAATGCTCCAGGTACCTTCTGATGTCTTGGAAGTGATGTCCTGAGGGATTTGCTCCAGAACTGTGGTGTGCCTTACCTGGACAGCACACAGATGTTCTCCACTGAGAGGCATGCACAGACCCAGTGTCTTGAGTCATGTGCAGCAGCACTAGCTATGCCAGAATGGTGAGGGGCTGGGGTACCTGAGGGACCGCAGCAGCTTGCACACAGGGCAAGGGGTACAGAGGTCCTTGGGATGCAGCAGGCCAGGCTCCCGGAGCCCTGGGCATGCCTGGGGGTCCAGGATGGGACAGCTGAGCCCTATCAGTGCACATGAAGCCCCCACAGCAGCAGCACCCACACCCCTACCTCCCAAAAGCTGTCCTCGCACCAGGGGCACAAGGCACCTGGTGAAGGGCTGGTTGCTGGGAGTTGGCATGGTTTCCCTGCTACAAGGAGCAAAGCGGTGTGGATGCTGGGGCGGAGGTGACCTTCCCATCCTCAGCAAGCAGTGGCCCTGTCCTCATCCCACCCTTTTGCTGCCTCCTGACACAGCCACCACCAGTGTTGGCTCAGCATCTTTATTGAGAAGCCATGATGCTGGAAGAAGGAGCAGTATCTGGGAGACCTGGTGCAGGTCTGGCTGCAGTTTGGGGAACAGGGCTGGGCCCCCTCCTCCGGGGTGCAGAACAGAGCTGGCAGGAGGGGGGTGGCCTGAGGCTGCCAGGGACAGCAATTGTCCCAGCTGCTGGCCGAGGATCTGGGCACTGCCCTTTGTCCCCACTTCTCAGGTGGGGTGTTTTCATTTAAAATAGCCAATTCTGTGTCTGTGGTGCCAGAAGTTTGAGTGCCTTTTATAAAGAGAAAAGGGTAGAAAACAAGTGGCCAACAGCCGGCAAAAAAGGATTCCCAGTCACCTCCAGAGCCCTCCAACACTTCAGCAACATCCACCCGCCTCTGCCCCGAGCTGGGCCCCTGCACCATGGCACCCGGGCCAGGCCCCAGCGCTGGTGGGGCAGGAGCTGCTGAGCGGTGCACAGAGGGTTTCCAGTGGTATGAGAGTTGTTGGTTCTCCCCAGCACCAGGCCACCCTCGGGTGGCAGCGAGCTGGCTGGGAGAAGCAGCTGGTGCTGGGGGGGCCATGAGTGAAAGTGGGGGCACCGGGCAGCCTGTGGGGACCCTCTCCTGGTGCAGCACGGAGAAGGGCACCATTACGTGGAGAGAGGTGTGATGTGGGTGGTGGCTGACCACGGGTGGCTTTGGTCAGCCAGCTGGTGGCACAAGTGTCCTGGGGCCACTGAATGTCCTTCTGGGGGCCAGCTTGGCCAGTTGGCACTGGGGTAGGCTCAGGCTTCTCCATCATCTTCCTCCTCTCCGCTGGAGTCCTGTGGGACCCCAGCAACCTGAGACAGAGATGGGGGTGGCTCAACGGGCACATGACCCCACCAGCACTGGGGGGCTGGTGCTGGCACTTCCATGACTTTCTGCTCCTCTGTCCCCTGCCACCCACCTGCTGGCCAGAGTGGCCATGCTGGGCCAGCCAGGGTGCGAGGGCTGTGCCTGCCTCTCCAGCATCCAAGCGGCTGTGCTCCACTGTTGACTCATGTGCCATCTGCAGTAGGGAAAAGGCTTGCAGAGAGGGGCTGTCACCGACCAACTAAGGGGTTGGGTGCCCACTAAATGCCACCATCAGCCCTGTACCCCCTCAGGCAGGGAGAGAAACTGAGGCACAGCAGGGCTGGGAGGTGCATACCAGCACGGGGGGTGCCCGGAAGAGGTAGCTGAAGGGGTAGTAGAGGAAATTGATGAAGGAGGCAGCGTACAGGTCTGCGTAGCGCATCAGCTGGTTGGCAAAGAGTGTCTGGCGCGAGCCACAGCGGAACAGACTGCCCATCTTCCCGTAGCACATGTCCATCTCGTGTGTGACTTTCTGTGGGTGCAGCAGAATGGTTAGGGCACCCAACACCTCCTGGGGGAGGTCAGGGGGTGTGGGAGGCTGTGTGCGAGCAGGGACGCTGACCCAGGCATCACCTGGATCCGACGCTTGATGGAGCTGATGTCTGGGCGCTCACTGCTGCCACTATCCAAGTGCCTGGAGTGGGAGAGACCTGGCTGAGGGCTCGCCTGGAGGGTTCCCCACAGGTGCCTGCATGCCTGCACACACCCCTATCCCAACTACTGCCTCCTGCCCACCCCATGCCCACTCACTGGTACAGCTCTGCCAGGAAGAGGTCCAGGCTCCGCAGCTCCTCAAACAGCTCTGCAAGGGCAACAGGGCCAGCTCAGTGCAGGCAATGTCCTCCACTGCCCAGCATGACCAACACTGGGTGTCAGGGCACACCCCACTGGGGCTGGTTTTGCCACCAAGGCTGGGTAGGGGGCTCCAGGCCACCTCCCCCAGCTGGGCTCAGCTGCATCCCTGGCTGGGCAGGGTCCATGTCCCTGGCTGGGCACTGCTCACCGCTCTTCTCCGTCCAGACCTGCAGCTCGCGGGCCAGCTCGGGCACCACGAGGAAGGTGCGCCAGCCCTGACGCTTCTTGGACTTGAGGATGTCCCCAAAGATGTGGTCCCCCATGTAGAGGATATCTTTGCCCTTCACACCCAGCAGGTCACACACCACATCTGAGGAGCCTGCAACAGCCAGATGTCACAGTGATGGCACAGGCATGTCCCCCATGCTGCCCGTGGAGCCCAGCTGGCTGCTCACCACCAGAGTAGACAGCGCAGTGCTGGAGCGGGCCGGTGTACGTCCCAATGCGCAGCTTCCCTGTGTCCTGCAAGACAAGAGGACCGGGGGGGTACCATTACCTGTGCCTGCCTGGTGCCCACCCAACAGTGAATCCCCCCTTGCTGTGCCCATAGGAGCTCCTGCAGTGCCCACTGCCCCAGCCAGCCCTGTGGCAGTGGAGGGGTCCCCACCGTGTTGACTTGGCGCAGGACGGTGCCCTCAGCGAAGAAGAGCGGCTTGCGAGTGTCCACCACGATGAGGTCAAAATAGGATCGCCAGGGGCGCTGCGGGGTCTCACCCTGCCAAGTGTTGGGGTGGGGAGTGTCAGTGAGGGGCTGCCGATGGCACCCTGAACCCCCAACTCAACCCACAGCAGCAACAGGCTCACCTTGTTCTCATCACTGAAGTCGAACAGGTAGGACATGATGGCCTGCAAGGACACCCAACATCACTGCTACCAGCCCCGGGGAGGGCAGACCCCTGCCTGTGTTTGGCACCCCCTGCCCCAGGGCAGGCTGGACCCAGGGATGGGTGGGACAGACACAGACACCCTCTACTCACATCGGTGTAGTTGTAGTCACTGTTGGTGGCCAGAAAGACCTTCCCTACCTCCTTCATGCGGCTCAGCAGCAGCGGCACGCGGGGCTGGCAGGGGGCAAGTCAGTCAGTGGCCAGGGGGTGGTGGTGGGGTGGTGGGCACAGGGACTCGGCTGAGGGACCAGGGTGGGGAGGGGTCCGCAGGGTCCACAAACACTCACATCCTTCACCACATATTTCTCCAGGTTCTCCAGTGTCTTCTCCTTCAGGCAGCCCTGCAGAGGGCACAGATGGGTCTGGCCAAAGCGTCCTTGAGGTGGCCGGCTAGGGGCATCCCCAGCACTCTCAGCATCACTCTCTCACGCACAGACACAGACACACACACCCCACACACACACCCCACACCACCCCCTCAGCAAACTTCCCCCAGCCCTCTGCCCACTGCACCCACCGAGAGGTGGACATGGTCCATGGCCTCGCGCACATCCTGGAACATGCTGCGGAAGGACATGAAGAGGTTCCCATGCTTGTAGCCAGTGTCGCAGCTGCAACAGTCAAGCAAAGGGGTGTGGGGTGTGGGTGTGGGGCTGCATGTGTGTGAGTGGGCTGCCCTACCAAGGGGAGACCCCGGCACACTCCCACAGATCCAAGCCCCCACCCCCCATCTCCCCCTTACTTCACATATCTGGAGCAGTTGGTGAAGAAGTCCACAAGACAGGCGTAGAGGTGGGCCTCTGCCAGGGAGGGGACTGTGAGATGGGACACAGGGAGGCGGCACCCCACAATGGGGAGGGGGCAGTGGGAGGGGAATTTCTCACTCACCCGTGAGGTTGAAGAGCGTGTTGAGGATGTGGAAGCGCTTCATGTCATCCCGCTGGATGAACTTGTTGGGGTAATAGTGCAGGATTTCGGCCCTGGGGAGGGAGCATGGAGCTGCACCCCACGCCGAGGGTCCCCCCGCCCCGCCCCTAGCCCCCAGAGCGGGGGTCCCAGACTCACCCCTTGAGAAAGCGGAAGCCATGGGCACAGACCAGCAGGTTCCCGTGGGAGTCCACCTTCAGCAGGTTCCCATACAGGGCATCGAACACCAGCCCCCTGCACAGCACACCCCATCAGCAGGTGGTGGTCCCACCAACACCCTCACCGTGTGCTCCCCCCTCACCCAAAAAACTCACCGGGTGGGGAAGGTGGGGTCATACTTGTAGGCAAGGATCTCATGGGGGTACCCGATAGAGACAAGGTGCTCCAGCAGCAGGGTGAAGGCAAGCTCCTCGTAGTCAGGGGACTTGTACACTGCAGGGCACAGGGGGTGGTGTGGGCAGGGGCTGGGGTGTCCCACCACCCACCATTCTGCCTCAGCCCCCCCCCCCAAAAAATAACACACTTGCCAAGGTGTAGTCCATGTCAAAGCCAAAGCACTTGATCTTCTCCAGCGCCAGGCTCCGGTTGACGAAAATCCTGGGGGTGACCCAGGGCAGGGGGTCGTTATGGGGTGAGGGGGTGACTAGGGCTGAAGGGGGGGGACAGAGGAGGGGACAGGTCCCTGTTCCCCCATGCCCTGTCCCTGGCCAGGAGGCCAGGGGGGTGCGCGCCTGCCCTGGCCCAGGGGCCCCACGAGTTATTGGAGCAGAAAAACGGGCTTTTGAGCTGGAAATGGAGCCGGGGGTGGGCACACAGCAGGGAAGGGGGATGGTGGTCTCCCTCTTTTGGCCTGCCCCCCAGCGTGTCTATATGGGGGGTCCCTCCCCAGAGCCTCTCCTCCAGCCCCCCAAGGGTCCTCCCTTGTACCTGCACCCCTGGGGTCCTTCCCTCACGTCCTGACCCCTCCCCAAAGTGCCCCCCGTCCCCCACAGCTCCAGCTCCTGCTGCCCCTGACCCCCAGCGCCCCGGGCCCCACCGGTGCTGGCAGTCCCTCCGCAGCGCCCGCGGGTCGC
>JAVJGJ010000038.1:6121682-6146714 GCA_035590215.1 Microhierax caerulescens | reverse complement strand
GTTCAGGTTGGAGCAGGCTGGCATGGTGCTGTGGCAATGCACGCTCCAGGTTGGGCTGCCTTGCTGTGCACAGCACACCCAGGGCTTGAAACAGGACCAGCACGGCACAGAACACTGGTGAGCACCAGGCAGGCGGAAAAGGACATACAGCATCTCGTCCCTGGGGAAGGTTTGCAGCTGCTGCCGGGGGACCTGTCACAGCGACTCAACGCTGCTGAGCCAGAGCAGAGCAAAACCCTGGGGTCTTCATGACCTAACTGTTCACCTCTTTTGGCGTGGAGAGGGAAGAAGAGGCTGTAGGAGGGGACTGTGGTGAGAAGGGGGCTGTTCACAGTTCCACCACTGCCTTGGTCAGGCCTTGGAGGAGACTGCAGGTCTTTTGCCATGTGTGGCTTGGGGAAGAGACTTCCCCTGCCCTGTGCATGTAGTGCGGTTGTGCTGAGGAAGAGGACAAACAGGCAGCAGTGCTGCCTGCACTCTGTTCTGGCCCTCTCTGGCTGGCAGAGCCCCGACCACCCTGTCCAGGTGAGCTCTGCCATGGGCCAGCTGGCCACTCACTGCTCTACTGTCCCCTTAAGTGGGTGGCGGGGCTCAGCAGTGACCTACAAAAATCACTTGTGTACTTTCCGACTCGCTGTCCCTTTGTGAGAGGCAAAGCAAAATTGAACTGAAATGTGTTAATCTGGTGAGCTGAATTCTCTGATGCTCCAGCTCTCTCCTCTCCTGAGAGCTGCTGCTTCCATTCCTGGAGCCCATGGGGCCTTGGGTTAACCCTTTGTGGGGCATGCTATGGGGCATCCTGGAGATGACACAGCAGTGCTCTGGGAAATTTCCATGAGGCTCCTGTGTTAATCTAATTCGATTTAGCAATGGCTTGGCTTTGCTGGAAGCCCAGATGGATTATTTTTTTGTTGTTGTTGCGAGGTACTTGCAGGATGGGCTTTCTGGCATGGTTTCATTCTCCTTGAGGTGCCATGGAGGGGCATTTCACTTCTGGTCACTCACGGCAGAGGAGTGGGGCTATGAAGTGGAGGTACTGCTGCATGTTGCTGGCTTTGAGGCCAGTTTTGTTTGACTCCGAGGCATCATTGTCCCAAGCTTTCTCCTCTCAAGCATTTTCCAGAAGAGGTGGGAGACTGGAAGGGAGCCTGTGGATGCTTCTGTTCGGCTCTGTCTAGGACCATCCAGACCAGGAGCCAGTTAAACTGGTTTCCTTCCCCTGTGTCCCTGTGGGCTTTCCTGGTGAGCTCACCACAGTCTGTGCTGTTCTTCCAGCCTGACCCAGAAAGTCAGAGCTGATCCTGATCCATATTTAAGGCAGTCTGTCCTGGTTCCGATTCCTTTCACACGCATGAGCTGCGCAGTGGTGCTGCAAGGCACCCAGGGCTGCACGCAGGGAATTCCCCTGACACGGCCAAGGCCCATCATGAGCCGGAGCCAGACAGACCTCCAGAGAAAGGCCTGACCTGGTACAGCCAAGCTCCATCTGGCCCTGTGTCCTGTCTCCATCAATGGCAGATGCTTGGGGAAGAGGAGAAGAACAGAGGAGTGTGCGGTGATACTTCCTCTGTGTTTTACCCCTGCCTCCAGCCAACTGCAGCTCAGTCGCTTTCTGAGCCAGAGTGAGTGCTTGGTTTTTTGTGTGTCTCGGTGGATTTTTTTTTCTTTTTCCTTTTGTCTCTCAGTTTCAGCCTTCACATGCTGGGGGTCTCCGTGGCAGCGTCCTGCAGCAGGTCCTCCACTGTGCAGCACTGCTGCGTACGGCTTTTATCTGTGCAGGTGGAGAGGCAGTGAGTGGTTCCCCATTTCCTTTCACCCTGTGTAGGGTTTTCCTGTGATGTCCATTCCCCCTTTAAGCTTGTTTTAGGCTGAAGAGTTCTCATTTGCTTCTTTTTTTCTCACTTAAGCATCATCATGCTCCTCCTGGTAGTACAACTCCTCTGTTTTTCCTTGCTGATGTTGGGGTGGTGAGGGCTGTCCCCATGCTCTGCATGTGTGTGAACCCATCAGGGTTCTCCACTTCCTACCCTGTTTCTTTGCTCCTGGGCTGTTCTGGTGGGGCCAGGGAACACTTTTCCTTCCCTCCCAGTGCTCCCCAACACTGATGACCAACTTTCCAGGTGGGAGGTGCAGCCCATTCTGGCTGGTAACAGGAACTTCACAAAAGCCTTGCTGCTCAGAAGGTCCATGTTGGCCAGACCTCCCTCCTCCAACATGCCCAAGAGAGGAAAGGCAGCGTGTCCTCAGCCCGTCATGTAACGCAAAGGCTGTTTCGCTCTTGGAGCTGCAGCACTGGACTTGCGGGGCTGTCGTGTTTGGTTTCTAGGAAGGACATGTCCAGGTTATACTGGGGGAAGCAGGGAAACTTTTAAGTCCTCCCTGCCAAGCAGAATCTTTCTTCTTGCAATGGAGAGAGGCCGTGGCTTCCCACTGGGAGAATTATTTTAATATGTAAGCCTTCTCCCATAGAGGTGTAAACTCAGCTGCTCAGGAAGCACCTTTTCAAAGGGCTGAAATGCTTGAGCTGAGGATGAGATCCCCCAGCCTTTTGTCTGGTGCCGCCCTCAACTGTAACAAGCCTTTCGTAGCTGATGAGGAATCTGTTGGGGTCCAATTTTCCAGCACTTTCATGAGGAATCGGACTCCTCTGGTTGGGTTGCTGAGATCAGCAGCAAAGTGCCAGCTCCCCTGTCACACACTGAATCGCTTAGGGCTTTGGTTGCCCTACCAAGGTACTGTGCTCCAAAATTAGGTCCTGGGACCAAAAATAACTAAATTAAAACCTATAAATTTTTCTCTTAACAAGCAGAAAATCCCAGGGCTGGAGGCTGAGGGACAGTGTGTGCCTGATTCTTATTTAAAAAAGCATTATCTGTTTGCTTATTTTAATATCATGTTGTTCACCAAAAGAAGTGGCCTAATGTGGAGAACTAGCATGAGCACACGGGTCTGGCACAGTGTGGTTGTGCCATCGGGTGTTGGGAGAGATTGGGCCAGGTCCTGTCAGTGGTGTGAAGGTCTGAGAGGCCACCTTGTCCTGTGGTCCCACAATTCAATCCCATTGGATTTCTTTGGCCTTACCCCTTTTTTCAGGGGAGATATAATTGGATCCAGCCTGGTTTGGCTGTGTTTAGGTCTCTCAGAGGAGACCTCTGAAACCCAAGGTTGTATAAGCTCTGTGCAAACAATAAAGAACCCAGGGGACTTTCCCGAACAGTAGTGCGTCCTGCTGTCCTTGACCTAAATATCCCAGCAGTAGTGAAATCTAGCCCTCTGGTGACGATGCTCTGAAGCTCTCCTGTGAGCTGGCAGTGGCATTTAAACTTGCCTAATGTCAGTAAGTTGGCTCTGTTGAACAGCTCCGTAAATAACTCAGAAACTGAAAGGGAAGGCTAAAAGCTCCCATGAAGAGTGTGAGCTTGGAAAAGAACAAGCCTCTTGCTTGGCAGGGAGAGGGGCAGAGCATCTTAGTGCCATGCTTGGGACTGGTGGGACTCCAGCTGCTGTGGGTTGGGGGGATTCACTGTTTGGCTACTGGGTCGAGTAGTAAAGGCTTCTTTGTCTTGTGTGGGTGTTGTGTTGGGCACCTCATACAGGGGAACCTGGGCCCCTTCTCCCTACAGCATCATCCAGGCTTGATGATAAAATGTCGTTAGGGGGTAAGTGTCTTGATGTGTTCTGGTTTTGGTCATTGGTCCCATCCTGGTGATGAGATGAAGCTATGAGGCTTCCTGAAGGCGCAGAGACCTTCCTGTAGAGCTGATGATGAGCACCACAGGCTGGAGCCTGGGCTGTGCAGCCTGGCTGGGGCATGCCTGAGTTTTGGGGGTGAGGGGGAAGGTGTTGGCTTCCATTTTTCTGTCTTTTTTTTGTTTGGTTTTTTTTTAAGAGCAGGACCACCAAGGCTGCACATTGTAACCTTGGAGGTGTGTGCTCAGGAGCCCTGAAGACAGGGTAGTGGGCCATTGGGGAACCACTGGTGAATTTCTGTCCACTTTGGGGGTGAAAGAGACCTTCCAAAATTGGATTTGGGGTGTTCTGCTCCAGCAACCCAAACACACATGGGCTGGAAGAAACCCTGAGGCTTGGGAGGGCCCTGGAACACACCCTGGGCCACTGCTGCACTCAGAACTGGAGCATGCTGACAGCCAGAGAGCATCAGAGTAGATCGGAGTGGATCCTGGGGCTTGTTGACTGTGGGTGTGAATTGAGTTTTAATAGGGAAGGGTTTGGTATTCAGCTTGCTTAACGCTTTGCTGGAGACCTAATTAACTGAAGTGTTCTGTACAAAGGGAGCCTTTATGAAATACTGGGTGCCTCCAGGACCTCACCGGAGGTGCGGGAGAGCCCACAGTAAGCATTGCTCCTTCCTTGGCACTGCTTGGGCAAAACCAAGAGAGGCAAAGTGCAATGGTCCTGATGTTTTGATGCCAAAAGATGTCAAATCTGGAGGTGGGGGGGAGGCTCCTTGGCAGCTTGCTTGCAGAAGGAGCACAAACCTTGGCATTTTCCATACATGCAATCCCTGCAGCTTTGGAAATGCAGCTTTCCGAAGAGGTTAAACTTTTGCTTCCCTACTTGTTGCTCAGCTGTTCCAGTACCCATATTGGGACCCTTGAGGAGCAGAGGGCACATTTGACCGTCTTCAAATTCATCTTAAAAGCTTGAGCTTTGTAGCTCTGGCTGTAATCCAGCTCAAGCTGGGGCTTTACAGAAGCTGTTCGGGGTGCACAGACCATCCCATGGCTTGAGATGGCTTTGAGTTTTCATCTGGTCATGCTGGCAAGCAGGGGACTGGGAGCGAGGAGCTCTGGAAATCTGTATTCCAGTGTGTGCTGGTGCTGTCAGGCAAATGTGGCCTTTACATAGCGATGTGGAGAGGGCTGTGCCATCACCTGCTGCCTTCCCACCTTGGCTGGTCCTTGACTTGCTTCTCCCATGACAATTTCCACCCCAGTGGGCTGTGTGCAGCCCTGTTAGCACTGGAAAGGCTGGTTGCAGGTGTGGTCCAGGGTGCTTCCGCAGGAGGGAGAGGGGATTTGTGATCATGTGAAGGCCTGGATGCCGCCAGCCATCTGATGGGAGCGGGAGCCTGGGTGGGTGACCCAACTGCTGCCAGGGCAGGAGGACAGTGGCAGCTGACACAGTGCTGCTTCCAGCAGCCCTGTACTACTTGCAGCAGCCAAGCTGAGCATATTGCAGTGGTTTCAGGGGGACAGACTGCAAACACTCCTCTCATCCTCCCCTACATCATTCTCCCCGCTTGCTGGGAAGCCTAGTAAGATGCTCTGAGCCAAGCAACACTGGGTGTGAGCTACAAGATCTGCTGCTGCCTTGGTTGAGGGAGAGACAGCGGGACCATGATGTGCAGGAGGTAGGGCCTTTCTTCTACCACACCTCGGGTCCTGCTAGTGCTGGCATTAGTAGCTGCCAGAGGCATCTGGCTTGGAGAAACCCACCCCAGGGCAGGTGTTTCCGTCCCAGTGAGAGGGGAAAAGCCCTTGGCTCCAGCCCTGGTGTGGTGCTGGGTGTCTTGCAGCGCGGGCGGTAGCCTGCCCAAGGCACATGCTTGTATGTCAGCAGCAGCTTCTCTTCCTGAATTTGCCAGTGCTTCCTTGAGTCATCGCAGAGCCAGGGATGTGGGATTAATTATGTTGATGGACACCACTCGCTCTAGGCTGCTGTCACGGAGCAACAGCCTTGATCCAAATGTCTTATCATTGCAATAAATGCTGGCTGGATTGACGGCATGCAGTGCATCTCCCTGGAAGGCCTCGCTTGCTGCATGCTTATTTGGGTTAGGCATGCGGACATGTTGTGCCTGATTTTCTCTTTTCCTACTTGCTCAGAACTTCATTATTACTTAATGAGATCTTTCCATTCTTGGCAACCTCTTGAGCTTGAAGAAGGTTTCATGCGTTGGACAGGGCCTCTGACAGTGGTTAAAATACAGGGCTGGGGTGTTTTTTCTCAGCTGTTTGCTGGCAGGGTGACTTGGTACAACACCATTCTCCCTCTGTTTTCCCCACTCTAAAAGGAGGAAGGTCTTGTGGAGGGTAGAGGCTTTCTTTTGTGGTTGGGATGTGCTTGTGGGACCTGATGGATGTGTTGTTGATGGCAGAGCGCACGCAGGGTAGGAATGTTATAAATACCTCCTTCAGGAGCAGCTTTGCAGAAGGCAGCAGGGTCTAGGTCTCCATTTCTGTGTGTGCTGGGTTTGTTGCCTCGCCATGCCACCTCAGCTTTCTCCCCACATTATCCTCTTCAGCCTCAGCCAGTCCCACTTGCCCAGCTTCGGCTGTCACAGTTGTTTCTCTTCTCCACCCACCTCCACATCTGCATCACTTAACTGGCTTGACACGTTTTCCTTAAAGCTGCCTAAATAATTCACCTTGACTAAAAGCAAACAGCAGTGCCGGCCCCAGAGGAAGCGTTCTTTGAATGCCAAGTGACTGGAGGGTGTGTGCTGTACTGGCCCTCAGCAGTGGTGGTGCCAGCAAGGTACAGACTCCCACCCTGAGCTCAGTGGTCTGCTCGGCCAAAGAACCAGCACCGTCTGAGGTGTGTCCCCGGTCCTGGTGGTGGTGGACACTGAGCCATCAGGTCAGCATACCTGCCTCTGCAAAACCCAGGTATCCTGGACTTCCATCAGCCTGCTTCCTAAGGGGGCAGGCAGGGATCCTGCATCAGAAAGCTGAGATGCTCCAGGCTAAGAGGATTGGTTTTCTTAAGAAGTTCTGAAAGTCCTTGGGACTTTTTTCTTTTCTTCTTTTTACGGAGGAGAAAAAAGTCCATTGAAATTAGGCCCATATGAACTTCCCATGACACTTGCCCACCTCTGCACCTTCTCAGCAGCATCAGGCTGAAGGACAACTGTGTCCATGCTGCTGTATCTGTTCCTCAGCTTTTGCATTCCTGCACCAAAAATCCTCAGTAAAGAGGAACCCGGTGAGCTGCCCTGCTTCTCCTCATGTAAAACATTACACCAAATCCTTCAGTGTTTGGTTTCTGCTCTTGATTTGTGTCCGGCGCTTTTACAGAGCTGGTGCTGGAGCTGTTGTGCTCTGAGGATGGAAATGCATTCAGCCAAGTGTCCGCAGAGGAGGGGATTGCTCTGTCGCTGTTTCCGCATCACTCGGCTCATCGTGCATCACCAGCCCACGGAACTGGAAATCCCAGAATAAGAAGTGCCCAGAGATTGGTAAATGGGGCCCAGTGTGTGGCTCAACCATCGGGCATCCAGCCTGCATGCCAGAGACAACTCTGCCTTGGCAAGCCTTGCTCAAGCAGCACCTCCTGGTGACAGCACCTCCTCTCATCAGGTCGCAGTCCCCTCTTGCTATCGTTGAGGGTCTGACCCTGTGTGAGGGGAGCAGCTCTGGTACTGGGGACAGCGCAGCCGTGCAGTGCAGCTCCTAGGAGTGGAAAACAGATCGGCTGCTTCTCGATAGTGCATTGTTAAAGGTTTCACCTCCCCCAAAATGACACATTGCGAGCAAAAATAGAACAAGACAGAACACACAGACCCACCCACACCATCCCCACCACCCGGCAGCCAAGTGCACACAGTGCCAAACCCTTGGTTTTAAAAGCTGATGCTTCTTCACCCTCCCTCTCCTCAGCCTTGCCACCACCTGCCCCAGCCTGGCGGGTGGTTCAGCATCCTGGCGAGCTGACCATCACACCGGGAGCAGCTATGCCCATTGCCAGGCTGCTGGCAGCATTGTCATCCAACCCACGCTGCACTCTGGATCCAGCCTCGATCTTTGCCTGGTGGGTCTGGGGACAGGGATGTCTCCTGGCAGTAGTGCTCGTGCAGGAAATTCTCTCGCCACTGCACGGTGGTGCTGTTGAAGCGGCAGGAGGGGACAGCTTTGGCCAGGAGAGCCACCTCTGGTGTGGCTGGCTGCTCAGCTCGATGTGAGCTGGGGCTGCCTCCTGCGGATGGCAAGGGAAGCTGCCTCCCAACTGTGGAGCTGGGTCCAATGTCTTGAGTGCCGCCAGAGTGAAGGGTGGCGTGTGCTAAGCACGATTGGACGGGGCAAGGATCTGGCTGGAAAACCTCCAGGAAAGGAAGTGTTACTCCAGGAGATGGTAGGGCTGTCAGCTGTTTGTCAGAGGCACCTAATGAGGCTGAGACCTGCATTCGCCACCCTGAATCTTCATTTGCTCAAGAGCAGGCAGTTAAACTTGCAGGGGAATTTACAGAGACCTTCATGAGTTTCCCCTGTGATCCTGTTCTGGGGCACAAAGTCACCCCATTAGTTTCACATCTGAGGATTTTGAACATTAGAGCAGAGCTGGAGCAGGGATCAGTGGTGATGACTTGCAGGAGGGGCTGGAGGCGTTTGGGCTAGCTCTTAGGGAGGTGGGTAGCAGAGAAGTGATGGCAGTGGTCCCTGCACCCCTGGAACAAGCAGCCACAGCTGGGGGTTGGTTTAGGCACGAGAGTAAACTTCCCTGCAGAAAGTTGGCTGAGCACGGGGATGGGTTGGCTGGTGCATGTGTTGCCCAGCCAGGCTGGGAGGACGAGGCAGCAAGGCTGAGCGTGTCCCAGCAAGCTGTGCGTGGGGACACAGCAGAGATGGCTGTGAAACATCCCTCTGCCACCCAGTGCACTGCTCTAGTTATGGCAAGGGGGAGCGAGGACAGAGGAAGAAGACTGCTATTGCTTGTTCGGTAGTGATGCCATGCAAAGAGAAGTTCAACAGAGTCATTGCAGTGCACGTCTTGCCTCAGTTTCCATGTGTAAGTCACCCAATTAACACTGACTTTTCCCAGGGATGCTTTGAAGCTAGTCATGCCCTCATGGGGCAATGAAATCATGGTGGGCGAGCTCTCAGGAGGGATAAAACATCCAGGATGCAACTGGCCGGGGTCTGCTCAGTCCCAGAACTTTCCTCCTAAGGAAGAGGAGATGCATCAAGGACAGATGTGGTGGCTTTGTGGCAGAAAGCAGCTGCCCCTGGATCATACTCATCTGTGCTGTGGCCATGAGACATTTGCAGCTGGCATCTTATGCACACTTGCCTTTGCACTGATGGGTTTTCTCCCATCATTGATGCTCTAACGAGCCTTGGCTGGGCACAGGCTTGCTGCCTCCTCCTTTAGCCTTTGCGATTTTCCCGAGGAAGGCCAGGAGGGGAACAGTGTGGAAGTAAATAGCCATTTGCTGGTTCTTGTCTGGTTCTTTGCTCAGTCGCAGAGTCACCCATGTGTGGGATGGCGACTCCCAGCTGAGCTTCCCTCTGGTGTGTCACTGGCAGGTTTGGAAGGAGCATGGTGAGCTCTGCCTCAGCTGGTGTGACCACTGAGCCTGAAAATGGGGCTTTTCATGGAAGGAGGATACAGTCAAACCGAAGGATGCTGCAGGAAGGACTGTGGGTTGTCAGAAAAGCCAAACACAGAGCTGCCCCTGAAGGTCACAGAGGAGCAGAAAGGGGCCCACGCTGCTTAGAAGGAAACACTCTCTTAGGAGGAAAACCCCAGCTGGTTTTAAAACCCGGTCAGGTTTATTTTCTGGTTCACTGCATGGCCATGTACACAGTTGCTCCAGCCCAAGGGAGTTGGGGCAGAGGACAGGAGCCTTGTGGACCTGCACTGTGCCTTGGCAGACCCTGCAGCACGGGGACACGTCCTGCGAGGGCACTTAACCAGCCAAGCTGCCCCAGGCAGTGCATGGATCTCGACCTGGGAGAGAAACATCCCTGGGGTCTGTCAGGGGCTTGTGCGAGATCGTCTCTGGGACAATTGTGCCCCGAGAGTGGGGCCAGGTGCCACTGCTGAGCTGGCTCAGGGACACACGCCGCCTCATTTCAACGCATTTGCTTCCTGCAGAGTGAGCGGGGGCCCCGCAGACCCGGGGTGCCCCACCGATCCCCCTTGCCCTCCAGCCTGTTTGACTCCTACATCCCGGGGGCGGTTGGGAGCTGACAGCTGGAGCCAGCCCGCGCCAGCGCGGTTCGGTGCTGCCATGCCAACCCTGTTTCCATGGCAATGGGCACCCAATGGGCGACCGCCAGGCAAGGCCAAGATGCCCGAAAAAAAGTGATGCGGTGCCCCCCCCACCCCTTTCCGAAATCACTGGCCTGAGGCTGAGCCCACGGCCACTGCCAGGGCCCTGTGCTGCCTGTGATGCCCCAAACCAGACCAAAACAACCCAGAGCACGGGTCATTGGGATGGGGCAGGCAAAACCCTCGATACACTCCGTGGAACCATCAGGAAAAAAAAATTGGGGGTGATATGCACACAGCTTCTACAACACACTCCAACTGTCTTAGAGCCTAATTTAATTAAAATCGATGGATCTTACATAATCTCAGGGCGCCGCACTGCTGGAAGCCACCCCCACTCAGTGCTGGCGAGGGTCCCTTGGTGTGGGGGTGTCAGGAAGGCAGCGGGGCATGGAGAGATGTGGTCCCTGGGGCCCGTTGCACCCTGGTGCCGCTTGTCACTGGCCCCCCCTTATGTAACTTGCTGCAGCCCCATGTTTATACAGCTCCAGATTGAAGCCTAGGTGCATATCAAAACATTTTAAAATAACTCTGCCTTTTGTTAGCACCACAGCTATCTTTAGAAAATATTTTATTTTATTTGAAAGCCCTCTCCAAGAGTTTCAATGGAATAGATCCTCAGCCTGCCAGCAGTTTAAAGGGACATGGGTGTGATGGAGATCTCCTTTCTTGGCTGGAAATGCTGTATTGATTATTGCTATTGATCTGATAAATCCCATCCTACCCCCGGAACCTCTGCCTCATCCATCTCCTGAGATTTCTGCAGCTGGAAGCGGCACCGTTTTGCTCAAGTTGTTGCTTGTGATCTGCTTGTCCAGTTGCCTCCTTCCAGTGCTGTACCATGCTGGCTCTTCAGGCATCCGGCTCCACAGCTCCATCACCTCTGTCAGCAACTGCCCTGGTCACAGCATCTGGTGACCTTCCCAAACACACTAAAATCAGGAGGACAACCAGCTCTTTTTTCGTGGTGAATCTAGGTCGCAGTGATGGCCCACCACCTCTGCAGCCATGGCAGTGGCTCAGGAGACAGCGCACGCCCTCCAGCACGTGATGGTATCCCCTGTACCAGTTGCAAGGGGTGCAGTGGATGCAGCAGAGAAGTGGAGAGGAAGAGGAGATCTGTGCTCATGCAGAATTGGCCAGGAAGGTGCCCCAAGCCATCCAGGACCAGCTCTGCACCTTTGGGCAGCCAAATTATTGTGTGTCTCACCAGCTGTCCCACTAGCAGCCTGACTTCCTCTGTGGCACACTGGGGAGAGGGTTCCCTCTGGGTCCTGGGCTGATGGCCTGAACCTTCTCCCTTCCTAGATAGGGCAAGCAGTGAGGGAGGGACTGGGCATCAATCTGAAGCATTAGAGATGCTCACAGGATGGCCAAGCAGAGGCTCTGCCCTCCCTTTCTGCATCTTGTATCCTGCTTTCAGGTTTCCTGTTCTCTCTAGGCTCTGTCCTTTCTGACACTTAGCATGTCACCCCTCTCTTCCCCTCCAGGAGACAGGAGCAGTTCCAGACAAACCCTGACAGCTACAACGGAGCTGTGCGAGAGAATTATGCCTGGTCCCAAGACTACAGCGACCTGGAAATTAAAGTGCCTGTGCCCAAGCACATTGTAAAAGGCAAACAGGTAAAGTGGTGTAAATAGTGTGTCTTCCAGGATTTTCCTTTCCCCTGGGGCACCCAGCTTTCCCAGGAAGCTGTGTTTGAAGCAGGAAGGTTCCTTGTCCTTCGTACTCAAGGAGCAGGATGTAGTTGTGCATTTTTCTCCAGTGCTGGGTATGTGGCTGGTGGGGACCAGACGGTCCCAGCCTGGCCACATTCCTGTTACAACTGCAGTGTCCTTTGCTCCAGCCCCAGCAGGGTTCCCTGGCACTGTATGCCACTTTCTGCATTTTTCCTCTCTGCTTCCACTGACGGCAAACTCACATGCAGGTTTTTGAGCCTGGCTGGGGATGGATGCTCCCTCCCCATTCCTCCCTCTGGCTTGGAGTGTCTCATGCCTTTTGTTTGCAAGTGGGAGCTGCTGAAATGGCTCCTCTGGCACTTGGGAACTGGTGCAGGCACAGCCTGTGTGAGACTTGACCTCTGGGTGGAGGGGAGCTGGGGCTGGAGCATGGGCTGAATAGCCAGACCCTCTCCCTGGCCACCTGCATAGGCAGGGAGGTCTCACCTCCCTCCTTGGCTCAGGCAGGAACTTCCCTTCTCTGCTTGTCGCCAGGAGCGGTCACATTGTTTTTTCTTCATCACTTCTGTTCCCTCCTGGTGAGGGACACAAGAGGAGCATGCTTGTGGCTAGCATTAGTTGGACCCAGAAGCTTGAACTCTCCTGTCTTTCCCAAGTACTGCCCTCTCCATGGCTGATTCTGTATTTTTCCACTTGGGAAGTCTGTGCTCCCCCACCTCCCGTTCTCCTCTGCTTCCAGGGTGGCTGAAATGAGCACGCTTGGGTTTGTTCACCAGCTCCAGCCTACACAGCTCCTGATCATGCCAAAAGAGTGTAATTGGCAGAAGTAACCTGAACCAGAGGGGTGAAGGAGCAAATGGCTTCCACGGGGACAGCAGGGAGACCGGGAGATGCATCTCTCCCAGTGGGTCTCTAGAACAAACCCAGGCTGTTTCTTGGAAGGATTTGGGAGCATCCAGACGGATGTCGCATCTGTCTGCATCGTATTGTGATCACGATGCCTCTCCCTGCTCAGGAAAGTGCCCTTTGTGCTGGGGGGAGTTGTGTCCTTGCAAAAAAACCCCACCATATCAGGCCTTGTCTGCCCCATCCTTTGCCACCCAGAGGCATGGGGGCCTTGCAGGTGCTTGGAGAAGGGGCAGGATGCGCTGTTCTGACCTTTTCTTGACTTGAGACTGTGCCATCAACATGGAAGAGCCCCTGCACCTCGGTGAGGGGCAGAGGGGATGGGTGTTGGGGCAGGTCCTTCCCGCACTGTTGCCCGTGGTGTGGCTCTGCCTGCCCTGGTCCTGGTTTTTCCCTGCACTGCCCTCTCGGGGCAGTGGGTTGTTCCGATGTTGGACTTGCCTTATCCTTGCAATGTGCCTCCTGGTGTTTGGTTCCTACATCCCTCTTGGGGCTCCTTGGCAGCTGAGTTTTCCTTCTAAAGTGATCCTTTAAATGTCCTCCAGCCTCAGGGGGCTGGAAGCAGATAGGCTGGGTCACAGGCCAAAGCGGGATGGTTCAGAGCCATTTTAAAGCTTGATGGACTTCAGACACATTGGTGATGGGTTCCTGCAAAAGAGAAGCATTCCCCTGCGTTCACCACACAGCTTCATCTTTTTAAAAAATTATCAGGTTTTTGGCTTGTGCCTGCCAAGGCGAGATTAAAAATCTCCCCCATTAGGTCCCTGGGCTCAGAGTGTGCCCAGCTCTAATGCTGCTCAGAATCTTCCTTATGACACTTTTTTGGATTCAGGCTGTTGCTATGGCACATTTTCACTCGGGTGAGCTTACGGTTTCCTTGTATGGAGCTCAAAAAAAGTGTCCATGGAGCACAAATGGGCAATGGGGTAGGTGGGAGCATCTTCCTCTGCGGTCTCCACCTCTCTGATCTACTTACGGGCGCAACAGGGGCCCATGGATCTCAGCACTTCCTGAGCACTTAAATAGAGATAATGACAACAAGCCTCTCTTTTTGCCTGGCTCAGAGGAGACGAGCTAGATTCCTTCATAGGTTTGTGTTTGCTTGTTTGATTTGTGTGGGCGGGTGTGGGCGTTTTAGTGTGCGCAGAAATTACTGTGGTGGAAAGCCACGGCAGAGAGCCGAGATCTGGGTTTGCTCGCGAGCGCCAGGAAAGCCAAGTGTTTTGGGGGGCAGAGGTGCTTGTGGTGAGCACATGGTGGGGGATAAGCAGCCTCGGAAACGTGGGGGTGCTCCTGCTGATGGCTGTGCTGCCAGGACAATGTTTTCCACGGGATCGCCCTCGGCCTCCTCACCAGCCGCTGCCTGGGGTCAGGTGCAGGCTGCCCATGTACAGTTCTGGCAAACCCTGGCTTTGCTGGCTGTGCGTGCCCTGAGCACGGGGCGGCAGGACAGTTCAGGTGGCAGGGGACGGGGGAAGGAAGGGCGGCTCCTCAAAGAGCCTGGCCACCCTGCCCAGTAGAGTGGGCAGGTTTTTCCACCAAGCAGAGGCAGTTTTTCCACCAAGGCACCCAAGAAGGAGCCACTGCCCATGTGTGCCAAACCGTGCGTTCACTTGGCACAACCACGTGCACACGTGAGTCCTCTCAGACATTTCTCTCCATGCAAGGGCAGTCAGGGCTCTCCAGCAGTGCGTGCTTTGCTCATGTCCCCTGTCACCACTCCCGGTGGGCTGATGTGCCAAGAGGGGCCTTTTATTCTGGCTGCAGGTAGAAGCGGGTATTGCAGTTCCTTCTTGGGCCGGCTGATTGTGCAGCCAGGTGGCTGGGTTGAGGCTGCCCCATTTGGATCTCTTCTTCCATTTGAGTTTCTCCACTCCCTGTCCTAATGCCCTGGTGATCTCAGAGCCATCTCAGAGATGACCCTCAGCCCCACCAGCTGTCTTGTGCATCTGCTTTGGTATAAAACCCCTCTCACATTTGATTGCTGCTGTCCCCCTGGATCCCACAGGCACGATGTTGCATCTGTGCCTTCCATATCTCTAGCCTCCCTGGCCTTCCATGCCCCAAAGAAGCTCCTCCAAGAAGGTGACTTGGGGGTCACCTTGTTTTATTTCCCTTGACCCTTTCTGGGCAGGCCCAGTGTCGTACTGAGAACCCAGTGTCTGGAACCCTGTCCTTGTGCCTCGGGACCAGGGCACAAGGTGGTGGGAGAGAGCAGAGCCTCATCCCCACACCTCATCCCTATGGTGGAGGCCTCAGGCTGGGACTGCAGGAAGCTGCTCCTGGCTGCAGCCTCCTCAGAGATGTTTCCCATCCAGGAGGAGCTGCTTTCACAGAGGCTGTCTGCAGCCACATGCTGGGTGGAAGCCAGGTGTTCTTTCCTGTCTGGCAGAGCTGGAGCTCCTGTCCCTTCCCCGATCCCCTTGAATCATGGTCCTGCTCCCAGCCATCAGCATCAGATTTCAATCCCAGTGTCACCCTGTGCCATGTGTACTGGGCCTCCTCTGCTCCTGTCGAAGCCCTGGCAGCTCCCTGTCAGACGCAGCGGGTCTGGGGGCTTTATCTAGGTGGCATCAATCATGCAGCCAGGGTGCCCTCCCTGGCTGGAGCAGCTTTGCCTGTCTTTTGCCTGCGTGGAGCTAGTGAGCTGCTGGAAATCTCCTAGGTAATGGATAATGTAATAACATTTCAAATGAGATCTGCAGAGCAGGAAGAAGATCTGGGGGAACTCTGGGAGAGAATGCAGGCAAATCTCACTGCAGTCCCTCCTCTCCGGCAAGAGATGGGGCAGCACCTGGGGCAACAAACGTGCCCCTTCCCAGCCAGGTCCTCCCCTAATCCCCTGGCCTGGCTTGGGCTCTCTGCTGGCATCAGCTCAGGGCCGAAGGGGAAAGGAGAGAGCATATGGTCTCTCCGGAGACCAAGGGTACTGCGTGCCGTGCAGCAAAGTCGCAGTCTGCCTCTGTCTCCTCGGGGGAGGGCCGTGTAACCTCCGCGGCAGGTCAGAACAGGGTTCCCCATATGGTTGCTGCAGGTGGGAGCTGGCCCTGCTCCTGGGGATGGAGCTGCCTCATCCCCTCGCCCCCGTGGCGGGGAGAAAGGGAGCCATGCCGCAGTGTCCCTTCCACACGTGGCCCCTCCTCGCATGCCCAATGGGAGGCCTGGGCTGAGCCCAGCGCTGGCTCTGGTGGCAGAAATGGAGCCAAGGAGTATGTTTTTGGTGTGGTGCAGCAGAAGGGGAGGATGAGCTGGTGCAGCCCTTCCCAGTGTAGAAATCCCCGAATTGCTTCTGCTTGGTAGGGGAGCACTCAGCCCTGAGGAAGATGCATACCCATGCCCAGCTCATCGCAGTGACACCCAGGCACCCACTGTGCTCCTAAAGACCTTGGTTGCAGCAAGTGGGCGTCCAACCTTTGAGCACTGTATGGAGGAGGCCTGTAGTGGTGGTGGTTTTCTCTGTGGGGAAACTGAGGCACAGGGCAATCGCACTGGCAGAAGCAGCTGCCTCAAATCCCTCTAGGGCTCTGTCTGCTGGGCCCTGCTGCCTTTCATTCCCTAGAGAACTTTCCTTACTCCTCCAAGCTGTTGCTGTTTGCTCTGAAACGAGAGTGGGATTCCCACCCTCCTGCTACAACATGCAGGTCTGAAAGCTCTTCTCTCTCTCTCATCCCCAGCAAGTGCACTTGACCCTGCATCCCAACTAGCACAAGCCAGAGGGCAAGCAGGGACCTTCGTGATTATTTTCTCTCTCTGTTTCCAGGTGTCTGTGGGTATCAGCAACAGTGCAATTCGCGTAGCTGTGCTGGAGGGGAGCAGCCAGCGCGTCCTCATGGAAGGGAAACTCACCCACAAGATCAATACAGAGAGTTCCCTCTGGAGCCTGGAGCCAGGGAAGTGCGTTTTGGTAAGGGCAGTCTGCGCCAGCCGTGTCTCTGCACCTTGGCTTGCAGCTCTGCTGGGCTTCACCTGGAAAACTGGAGCAGCTGGAAGTCTGAGCCAGATCTGGCTGTGTCTGGCTGGCTTCCCCTACCCGACGTCCAGTTCATTCTGCCCTTGCCTGTGTGCCATGCCCTGCCTCTAGCTCCTGAGCTGCCCCTCTGGGTGATTGGCAGCAGGGTGCTGGCAGAGCAGCGCATCCATCAGGTTAGATGAGGAGGGTCTGTAAGCTCCAGCCTGTGGCGGTGGGAGCACATCTGTTAGCTAGAGGTGATCCCTGAACCCCTGATGCCGGCACACGGGGTCTGCCAGCAGAGGGGGGCCATGGCACTGCACCGTGGTGCCGTGTTGTACACCTGTCCTTGCTTGCTTTGCCCTCTCACTCCCCTGGCCTCAGTCCTACCCTGGCATCCCAGCAGATGCGTGTTCCCTGCCATTCATTTCTGTCCTGCCTTGGATTTCTTACTTATTCTGTTTGAAGGGATCACTGTGGCTACTTCTCTGTTTGCCTTCAGCAGGCACCATGGCTTGCTGTGTACCTGCTGCCCCAGTGCCACAAATATTCCCTGTTGAGGTGGTTCGGGGCTGTTGCTGCCCAGCAGTGTGTTACTGGTGAGTTCCCAGCCTTGTGGCTCATTTCTGGTGTATTCTAGATGTCTAGGCTGAGGATTTGAGTTCTGTTATCCTGGGGCTGTGTCCATAGCTGAAGCTGTCCTGGGGGTTGTGCTGGGGCGAGTTTTGGAGCCAGGATTGTGCCAGGAGTTGGGTTTTGCCACCTGTGGCCATCTTTGTCCTCTCCTTTTCCACCCAGCGGCTTTCCTGGAAGAGTTTCAGGAGTGTAAAGGCTGTCACGAGCCGCAGGAGGGGATGTCGGCTGCATGGGTCAGGCATGTGAGGCTGTTCCTGACCCCGTGCAGGCAACACCGTCCCTGAAAGGGAGGGAGCCGGCTTCAAGCCTTCTGCCTCATGTCACAAGGGTGGCAGCAGACAGGCACCCAAAGCCAAGCCCCCACAGCAGGAAATGGAGTGGGAATGTGCTGCTAGAGGCAGAAGAGCTGAGGGTGGTGCGTGGGGATGCTGCATGGGCACCGCCTGGCCACTGCAGATCCATATGGATGTACTCTGGGATGACAGACCGGTACCAAAAGGATGAGGTAGGAGCCTCTCTGACTCCGTTAGGCAATTGAAAGGATGTGAAAAGGAGACAGTGGCATCATTAACCTGCATTTTCTGAAGGTTCTTGAGCTTCTTGAAAATTAACTAATCTGGTAAGAGAAACAATCTTGGGAAGGAGTAAACCCATACAAGAGGAGGTGGCCCAATGGGTGGCTCAGTGAAGGTGGGAATCCTTGGTGGGTGTTCCCAGAATCAGCAAGGAGGCAATGTTTGTTAAATATCCAGTGCTGGAGGAAGATGGGAATGGCATGCAGGTGGAGCAGGACTCAGGGTTTTCCAGAGCGGCCATGGGCAGTGCGGGGAGTGGTCCCATTACCTTCAACCCTAGAGCTGGGTCTTGCCTCAGATTAGCACGAGCGCAGGGTTGTGAGGATCTCCAGCTGGCTGCCAACATATTGATGGTGGGATGAAATTTCACTTGAAGAATTGTAAGGTAACTGGAGCAGAGTGAGTAATTCTCACCCAAGAGCATCTCCTTTTTCCGTGCTCAGAGTAGCCAAAAGTGGTTTGCGACTCCTCCCAATTCATTCATCAGGAGACACCCAGCCTTGTGTTAATGAATGGCTTTGTTCAGCACCCGGGAGAGGACTGCATGGGAGCTGTTTGGGTTTGGTCAAAGGGCTCACAGGGCATACAGGCCCTTTCTGTGCCTGAGTTTTTGACCCGCATGTTGCACAGCTCCGTGTGAACTCCAGATGTGGTGGTCGGAAATGTTTTTGTCCTGCAACATACCGCAAGGTGCCACCTGGCTACCTGGCTTCCCTCCCCACAACCCAGGGAACCACATCCCCTGGCAGGGTGGGGATGCAGCTGAAACCGAATTCACCCAGTGCCAGCGTTGGAGTCACCTGCGGAGATCCTGGCCACCTTGGTTACTGCTTGGGGCACTTCAGCAGCTCTTGTCTTGAGAAAAAACCTGTGCATGCTGGTGGTTTTGTGGTCTGTGAGTTGAAGCAATCCCTGTGGGCAGAGCTTGGTCCATGCACTGAGGAGGTACGTGGTCTCTCCTGCTTGGTCTTGTCCATCTGGGAAGGACCCAGTTTTGTGCAGAGAGGTTGTTGAGTCCTGTGCGGTCTTGCAGGATACGTTAAGGATCATCAGGATCCCTGCGCTCTCCAGGCTGCTGTTGAGCTGTAATGCCTTTCACGTCCTCAGCTTCCCCTGTCCCTTCCTTGACTCCAGGATGGCCATTCTTGGGTTTTCATCAACCGGCCTCCCTTCTCCCTCCAGCTCTTACCCAAAGAAAGTTAATTTGCTTTATAACCCCTTCCAGCTCTGCTTTCCCCAGTCCTATCTGGTGTTCTTATCAATTTATCCTCTTCATCACACATCTGCTCACTCTCCAGCAGCCCCAGCACTCCCCTCTTCCCAGCGCTCAGACCGCTCTGCCTTTCCCCTCCTGCTCTGTGAGGTTCTCCCTGCTGGAGCCTGGGCTGAGCACCAGCACATTTCTCATCTCGTCCTTTGGCACACTCATGTTTTGCACAACAGCCCGGCTGCAGCAGAAACCCAGCGGGCGTCATTCTGAAGCAGAACACTCTGTTGATGGCCGCAATGCGTGGCAGGGGTTCTGTCCACACCTCCTCCTGCTCAGAGCCATGTCCCAGGCTCGTGCCTCTGCCTGTGGTACCATGCCGGAGCCCTGGTCTTGGGCATAATCCCGGTGCCCTCCCTTCTCTGTCACACTCGCTTGCTTGTCAAAAGTGTGATGAAAATAACTTTGCACGAGCTGTTTTTAGAAATCTCTGCTGGGTGTTGTGCACAACACATTTTGGGATCATTTTTGTTGTTCAGGACTTTCTTCCCCATTCCCTCTCTTTTTCATCTCCTCTCCAGCATTTGTTATCCATGCTTGGGCTCTTGTTACCAAGTCCTTCCTTGAACAGCTATTACAGTCTTCAGCTTGTCATCTTATAAGCTGTGAGGCCAAGTTAATAATAATGTGAGGTGCCCTCCCTCCACCCTGCCTCCACCCTGCCCTCCACATGCTGCTGGAAACATCACCTGCTGCCTCCTCCATACCCTCTAAACATCTTCCACTGACTTTTGGGGCAGTGGCTGCTCTTGTTCCAGAAAGAAAGCAAGTGGTGAGAGGTTGTTTTTCCAAGACCTACTTATATCCCTTGGCAGCATCTCTCCAGCTCTGACATGGTATTTAGGATTGGAGAAGAACCCTCGTGCTATGGCAAAGCCCAGCACCAGCAGTGAAGGATTGTGACCTTCCTGGCAGGACATGGAGATGTGACATGACACTGTGTCCATGCCAGTGATGCCTGTCACCCCATTCAAGTGCTGCTGGAGGATCCCTCCTGGCCACAGATGTGCCTGTCAAGTGTCCTGTGCCTCCCGTATGCCTATCTCTGCCTGCAGCGATCCTCCTTGCCTGATGGATCCTCAGCCAGCCCCTGTGCTTTGTCGAGGCCAAGCACACCAGCCTGGAAGCAGCCTCTGCCCCTCGTGGCTGACAGTTCAGGTACCAGCTTTGGGAATGTGAGTGCTGTGTCACAAGGGTGCTGCCAACTTTGGAAACAGCAGCAGGGCTGTCCTGCCAGCAAGCCTCCCTCTCAGGGAGAAACAGCAGAGGGTGTTCCTGCTTTCCTGTGCACCCCAAAAGACTCAGCAAGACTTTGACCCCTTTTGGCTGTGGGTGAAGGATCTCTTGACAGCCCAGGAGGCCCTTTGGGACCCACCAGTCTAAAATGCAGAGAGGATGTCTGACCAAGAGCCCAGGCATGCTGCAGGGACCTGATCCTTCCTTTGGCAAATGGCCATCAGCATTTCTAGGGCCCTGGAGGATCAGCCTGAGCTGTTGGCTGGGAAACTTGTAGTGGCAGCGTCAAGTGCAGGCAAAGCTTTTGCCTTGTCTCATAGCAAGAAATGTAATCAGATTGAGAATTGTCCTTATGAAAAAAGCCCTGCTCCTTCCTGGAGCGCCCCAGGGTTTCCAGAACACTACCTGAGGAGGTGTGCAGCCTCGCATGGTGCTGTCGGTCAAGTGCTAGAGCATTTCTCTGTAGGTGGTGAGGGCTGTTGCTCGCAGGGCATCACCCTGCCTGGGCTGAGCCTGGAGATCTGCCATGGTCTCTCAGCTCTCCCTTACCTCAAAGTTGTGCGCCCAAGCACTTGGTGAGGCTCCAGCCGACGTCTCCATCACTGCAAGCTCTCGTAGCCCAGGTGCCCAGGCAAGTGATGGGCTGAATCAACTGAGATTGCCAGCAGAACCATGTTCAAGAAATCAACCTGAGCCTGTGCTTCCTGTCCTGGAGGGTGGACCTGTCTGCAGTGAGTGCTCTAGCACCGCTTTGAGTCACAATACCCCAGACTCAAGGTGATGGGAGCTTTGCCCTGGCTCGTGGGTGTTTTAGAGGCTCATGTCAGAAAGTGGGGCTCCCACCACGGAGCTAGTCCCACTTTTACGTTGCTCCCTGTGGAATAAAGGGGGATGAGCAAATTCCCCTGTGTGCACAAGGCGGGCTGCAGAGGTTAATTAATTATTGTTTGCAAAGCACTCAGCGCTGTAGCGATGCACACCACAGAAAAGCTGGCGAGGAAATGAATAATTCTGTCTTCCCAGCAGGGTGGGAAACAGTATGCGGTAAATAAAGTAAGGGCCACGCATGGGGCGGGGAGGAGGAAAGGATCCCCAGGCTGGCGCTCACAGCAGCAGCTCCACTGTCTTTCACCGGGGGTGGTCTTGCAGATGAGGGGGATTCAGGTCTTGTGGGTGTTTCCCACCTGGTCTGTGGCTCCGTGGAGGTTCCCTGGGGTTTGCTGGTGGTGGGGAGCAGCGGTAGGGTGCCAGGGAGGAAGGAGGTTTGGTAGGGAAGGGAGAGGGGATGGGTTTTCCTTCCCCTGATGGTCAAATGAATGTGAGGCAATGCCTGATCACCCAGGAAGTTCTCCAGCATCCCTTCGTCCCTCTGCTGCCAGGTTGGCTCTGGTGGGGACATCCCAAGCAGGGCCTTGCTACGCATGCTGGGCAGCGATGCCGTGAGAGCACAGCTTGCACTGAAGCCATCCCCAGGGCAGCTCACATCTTGCCGGCAGCACTGTGGGGCCATTCCTCTTGTTTCACATCCAGAGAAGCAGCAGTGAGCCTGGAGGGTGCTACTGCCACAGGCTGGGGCTGGCCAGGCCTGCTGACCCACAGCTGGTCTTGCCCACTGAGGGGGCGACGTTCCCCCAGGGAGCTTGCTGCTCCTCCACCTGCCCACCCAGGGTTGGGAAGCCCACCAGCAAACCCTCAGTGGCTCTTCCTCCCCTCAAAAGTGGAACTGTGCAATTAAGAGCAGAACAAGCACGCCTGGCTAGCTGGAAAAACTAACGCCTTCCCCGAGATGGAGTATTTTACCGGCTCTGCTCTCCCAGAAGGATAAGCCCCAGCCACCCCCTCCTGTATTAATTGGTTCCTTTTCTTTGCACAGCAAAGAGACACCCGGCTCTGTAACTCTAATGGCTGCCTGTGTTTTCCCCTCCAGAGCTGTTGAGCTTCCAGGGAGGTTTGAGTAAATTGTATTGTCTGCCTTTATTGATGATTTTGCAGAGGCCGACGAATGCCGTACAGCTTCCTTACTGCTGGGATTATTGCTAATACAGGAGAAAGAAGTCCACCCTTCCTGGCAGGAAAAAAAAAAAAAAAAATAGCAAGTCGGGGATGCCGGTGTGGGATGCCCCATGGTCACGCTGGCACTCGGTGGCAGCCAGCGCAGCCCCTCCGGCTGTCTGGCTCCATGCAAGTCCGGCTTGTGTCCCGGAGGCCCACAGCTATGGCCAGTGGCTTTCGCCAGCGAGGACGTCAGCTGGAGGCAAGGGGATGTCCCCTCTCCTCACACGTCTCTCCTGGGTGGCCAACAAGCTGTGGTGCCATGGGAGGTAGGTGCTGGCAGCGAGCAGGGGCAGCACAGAGCAGCGGGTGACATTTTTGCCTCCTTTGCTGCCATGCACCCACCCATGGAGCAAGCCCAGCGGGGAAGCCGAGTCGAGGGCTCCTTCTGGGTTAGGGAGTTTGAAATTGCAGCGCTGCAGTGCTGGGAGCCCCGGCTGGGAGCCACGCTGTGCCAGGCAGGGTCTCCTCATCTGCCAGGTGCCCAGGCTCGGCTCCTGGGTGGCTGCAGATGAGCCGGCTGGCTCTCCGGGCCCTGCACCGTGTTGCTGCTGCTGCGTTGGCCTCGCAGCCGCTGGCTGGTGTTGCCCATGTCAGGCCCCTGTGGAGGACACCGGCCCCGGCCTCGGGCCGCGGCGTGGGCCAAGATTTCAGTGGTGCCTTCCAGCCCAGAGGCCTGAGCTGGGGTGCAGGGCACTGCCGCACCGTGGTGCAAAGCCCTCAGACTGCCGAGGGAGAGAGGGACGAGTGTTTCTCCCCCTCTGCCAGCCGTGGGGTGGATCTGGGGCTCGATCAGTGGTGCAGCAGGACCTCTGCTCATGGGCAAGCCCCAGCCATGCTGTGGGGCACAGCCGAGCTCACAGCATCGCTGCCACGGAGGTGTGAAGCAGGTGGAGGGTAACGCATCCCAGGGGCAGGACGGAGGCTGCTCTCCCTGCTTTCCTCTGACCCGCACCTTGTCCCCAGATCAACCTGAACAAAGGGGACGAGTACTGGTGGAATGCCATCCTGGAGGGCGAGGAGCAAATCGACATCGACAAGATCAACAAGGAGCGCTCCATGGCCACGGTGGATGAGGAGGAGCACGCCGTGCTAGACCGCCTCACCTTCGACTACCACCAGAAGCTGCAGGGCAAGCCCCAGAGCCACGAGCTGGTAGGTGCTGGCCTCCCTGCGCCACCAGCTCAGCCCTGCCCTGCTGCGTGCCCACCAGCTCCTCCGTGGGTCCTGTCACTGGTGAAAGGCTGTGGCGTGGGGCAGCTTCACAGCTCCACTCTGTCTCAGCTCCTCCTCACACAGTGCCTCCCCACATCTCCAGTCTGGGGGTATGATGTGCTGTTAGTCCCTGGTTTTGCCCACACGCTGCCATCTTCCCCTTCCTGGCACTGTGACAAATGCCTGTGACCCCAGACCCCCTGTGCTGGTCATGGGCCCCACATCCGTGTGCCTCCCTCCGGAGCCAGCCCCACCATCCACCTGCTGCATCTGCTCTGGGATGCACCCACACTGGTCTGGGTTCAGCCGCCTGCCGCTGCCCATCGCTCCCTCCCAGCCCCCTGCACCACCTGCCCTTGCCTGGGCAGGCGCGAGGAGGGTGGGCGAAGCATGGCAGCCCTTGTGCTCCCTTGGAAATCCTGCAGCCGTCACCCAGGGCGGAGGGGTGCTGTTGCTGAGCCCCAAAACCCCCTTCAATGTGTCAGGTGGCCACGCAGCCCTGACATACCCTCGGCTGGGGTGGCAGGGAGGGTGAGGGGCACGGGCGAAGGCATGGGGTCAGCCACAGCCTGACAGGAGCCTGGGGCCTCTTTGCAGAAGGTGCACGAGATGCTGAAGAAGGGCTGGGACACTGAGGGCTCCCCCTTCCGCGGCCAGAAGTTCGACCCCTCCATGTTCAACATCTCTCCCGGCGCTGTGCAGTTTTGACAGTGGCAAAAAGCAGCCAAGAAACAAAGTGGGGAGAGGAGAAACCCACCCAGACGCCCACCCAGGACCGTAACCCTCTTGCCAATGATGCATGCCACCAGTGCCCTTCCACTGCCTTTGCCACCTGGCACTGGGCTCTGCGGTTTGATGTGTGTGCGGGGAAACCTGGCAAATGCAGATTTACGTCCCATCACCAAGGCAACCCAGGCGGCTGGGACCCTTCTCCTCTCCTCGCCTAGCGCTGGTGATGGCTCTGTTGTTTTTCCGGAATAGAAGGAGCTTGTTGGGTGACATAATTATTATTTTTGGTGGCTGTGGATGCTTCTTTTCAGGCTTCTTGGGGTGCAGATCCCTCCCCACCCTGGCACGGGGCAGCTTTGGCCCTCACGGCTGGAGCTGTGCTCTCCACAGCTCCAGCTACTGGCAGCAGGGATGGGGGGGAGCACATGGGGGCAGCCTGCCCCCCTGCCCACGCCCTGCCTGCTTCCCTGCCTGCCCGGCACCCCCAGCTACCTGCACTGTGCCCTGCTCCGGGATCTCCCATGGGTGCTGCACAGCCCCTGCCCCTGCCTGGCCGGAGGGCCCCGTCCTATGCTGCGGGGAGGGAGGGGGTCTTCTGGGTTCACCCCCCTTCAGCTCATCGCCAGAGGAGATCTGGAGGTGGGTGGTGGGCAGAGACCCCAGCCAGCCCCTGGGGCTTGCTTCCCCTTTCCTCAGGGGGTTGGCAGAGGTCAGCAGGGCTGTCACCTACAAGACTGCGGTGGGGAGGCGGGTGTCCAGGCTGTGTTTAGGAC
>JAVJGJ010000038.1:6001175-6015657 GCA_035590215.1 Microhierax caerulescens | reverse complement strand
GCAGCCTTTTATACACCCGGCCTTTCCCCAGCCGCCGTCCCCCAGCGGCTTCTCCGCTTACAGAATAGACGAGAAAGCCCCCTTTGTGATGGGGGCAGCGGGCAGAGGACAGCGAGGCGGAGCCGAAGGCGCCTGTCAGGGATACGGGGGCATCTCCTGCCTGGCCATGGCTCAGCCCCAGGGATGGTGGGGGACCACGTGTGGCAGCATCCTGGTGTGGTGGTAGGGATGGTGGGGCACCACGTGCCTCATCTGAGTGTGGCTACGGGGATGCTCAGGGCATCGCGTGTCTTGGAGTGGTACAGCCACGGGGAAGTTGGGGTGTCCTGTGTGTCACACTGGTGTGGCTGCAGGGATGCTCCGGGCACCTCATACATCACCCCAGGCACGTCACAGGAGTATTGGGACATCTTGTGTGTCACCCTTGCGCAGCCGTGGGGATGCTCAGGGCATCTGGTATGTTGCATTGGCTTGGTACAGCCATGGCGACCCTGGCATGGCTGTAGGGATGCTCTGGGCACCTCGTGTATCACTCTGGGTGTGGACTTAAGGATGTCAGGACATGTTGTGCCTCACCAAGGCACAGCCATGGAGTTGTCCAGGGCTCATGTGTTGCCCTGTGTACCACTGCGGAGATGTCGGGATATCTCATATATTGCCACGGGGATGCTCAGGGCACCGTAATGCATCACTGTGGGATGGCTGTGGGAATGTTGGAGCACCCTGTATGTTGGCCCAGTACAGCCATGAGGATGTCAGGGCATCTCCTGCATTGTCCTGGCACGGCCATGGGGACACTGGGGCACCTTGTCCATCGTCCTGGCACAGCCACAGGGATGCTCAGGGCACCTTGTGCCCAGCGTGGCCATAAGGGTGCTCAGGGCACCTGGTGCGTTGCCCTGGCACGGCCGTGGAGATGCTCAGGGCACCCTGTGCTTCGCCCTGCTATGGCCATGGGGATGCCAGGGCACCTCACGCACTACCGCAGCCACGATGCCACCGCAGCCAGCCCAGGAGCATCTCCAGCCAAAACCCTGGCGCGGCCCGGGCGACGCTGCAGCCTGTGTGGCACGGGCCGGCAGCGGCAGCGCTGGACTCTTTGGAACCATCCCGGAGTTGTACGGCAGCCAGAGCCCGGGGCTTCCCCGCTGCAGATTTGGAGGATGCATCAAAGCCAGCCCTTCAGGAAATGGCTCCCACCGTCCGGGGGAGCGCAGGGGGGGTGGCAGGTCACGGCCGAGCCCGCGCAGGTCACTGGGCCGCTCGCGTACTGGGCGTACTCTGGGCGCGCATGGCACCCTGGCTCCCTGCCTCCTCTGCAGCCGGCCTTCGGAGCGGCCGAGGGCCGCATCCAGTTACGGCTCCCCAGCACCCACGGGTCCATCCTGCCGCTGTTTCCCCAGCCGTGCCAAAATCCTCCCTGGGGAGAGCACACGGAGGCACTGAGAGCGGGATGCTGGAGCATCCCTGTGCGCGGGGCAGGCGTGGGCGAGCAGCACTGCGGCACCGGGGGTAGGTGGTGACGCAGGTTTTGGGGGGATCCCCTGTGCCGGCGCTGTGGGAGCGGGTGGGTCACGGGAAATCCTCTCAGGCTGTGCTGGGACCACGCTGCGACCGGGATGGGGGGTGGGGGGGGTTCCTTCTGTGCCCTTGCGGCCTTGCCGTCAGCATGGGGTAGCCCCGGTTTGCCAGCAGGGTGGTCCCCGTGGCTTGTGGGCTCTGGCACGCCCCGGCGGGAGCGTGGTGGCCTCACCTGGCTCTGTTGGGCTACTGGGAGGGGTTGGGGGGTTGTGGTGTATCCAGAGGCACAGGGTGCCCGGTGGCGTGGGGCTGAGCGTCAGCTGGGGGGTGCTGGAAGAAATGTTGGAGATGGAGGAGGGATACTGGGGATGGAGGGAGGATACTGGAGGTGCCAGAGACTGTAGATGTGGGAAGAAGGGGATACTGGGGATGAAGCGAGGGATATTGGGGATGGAGATGGGGATGCTGGAAATGGAGTGGGTGATACTGGAGGTGGAGGGGTGATACTGGAGATCAGGGAAGGGATACTGGGAATAGAAGCAGGGATGCTGAGGAGCAGTGGATACTGGACACTGAAGGGAGATACTGGAGATGGAGCGAGCAATACTGGAGGTGCAGGGGGGATGCTGGAGGTGCAGGAGGGGATGGGGGTGCAGGAGGGGGTGCAGGGGGGTGCTGGAGATGCAGGAGGTGATGCAGGGGGTGCTGGAGACGGGGAAAGCAGGAGGCGATGCAGGGGGATACAGGACCCTTAGGGGGACTGCAGGAGGCGATGCGGGCAGGGATTCATCTGTCCAGCTGTGGAAGAGTTAATGCTCCCTGCAGCTCCTCGCTGGGTTTTCCTTCCAGCTGCTTCGGATCAGGAAGGTTTGTACGGTGGGGAAATTCCTGCACGCAGCTGCGGCCTGTCCAGGCCACATTCCCCAGCCCCAGCATCTTGCGGGACTGGACGCGCCTCCCCCCCTCCCGCCGTCTGCCGGGAAATGCCTCCGGCCCCCTCCGCGAGAAACAACACAAAGCACCTTTATTTCGGGGGCTGCTTACGACCAGTGCCAGGGAGGCAAACCCATGTGTTGCAGCAAGGTTTAACCCAGGGAGGGGGAACACCCTCCCAAAAGCCCCATATTTGCCCCCCACCCCTTATTGCGATATGGGGCTGGTTTCTTGCGCTCTGGCAATTTGGGGTTGGTGCTGGTGCCCCGGGGACCGGGAGGGCACCCCCCGACACAGGGACCACCCTGGGGCTGAGCCCCACGGGTGATTTGCAGCTTGTGCTGTGCTGTGCCAGGTATCGCCGCATCCCACGAAGTCTGGGTTTGGGGTAGGGAAAGGCAGCATCGGCGCAGGCAGGTGGGGAATTGTGGGGAGGGGGTGTGGGGGCTTGTGGCTTCTCAGCAAGACTGCACCGTTTGGGGCAGGGATTTAGGATTTAGGATTTGGGGCTTTGCACCATTTAGGACAGAGATTTGGGAGTTGGGATTTGGGGCTTTGCACCATTTGGGGCAGGGATTTGAGATTTAGGATTTGGGGCTTTGCATCATTCGTGGGGTCCGTACATCCCCGTGTGCCCCCAGAACCCCTTTGCCACCTGCCCATGGTGTCCCTACGGGTTGGGGTGTCCCTGGCTGAGCGTGCGGCTGGGGCTGGGGGGGGGTTGGGGCCGGGGGTGTTCCAGGGCTGGCGGAGGGCGTCAGCCCAGCTCTCCTGCAGTACCTGCAGATGAAGTGGCCGCTGCTGGACGTGCCCGCCGGCGCCACGCTGAAGGACAGCCGCTCCCCCTCGCCCGCGCATTTGGTAAGAGCAGCTGAATCCCACAGGAGTGACGGGGTTCCCAGGGGAAAACCTCACTCTGCCCCTCCGAGATGCTGATATGGTGCCCGTGGTGGGGCTTTTTGCGGGGGTGGCTGTTGTTTTGCACTCCCATGTGCTCTCCCTGGCTGCCCCACAGTCAAACAAGGTCCCGGTGGTGCAGCACGCCCATCACATGCACCCGCTGACGCCGCTCATCACCTACAGCAACGACCACTTCTCGCCAGGCTCACCGCCCGGCCACCTCTCACCGGAGATCGACCCAAAGACGGGTGAGCGTGGGGTGGGGGCACACAGCTAAGACATGTTGGGGTGAGCACAGGGACGGTGACGTGCTGGGAGCAGGGTGCTCTCCATCACATGGTCCCTCTGCTTCCCGGGGGGGGGGTTCACAGCCTGATCCCCGGGTGGTGGGAAGGGGATGGGTCCTCGCCCGGTGGCAGGGCTGGTTGGGGTGCGTGGGGATCCCTCCAGGTCTCCAATGTGGTTGTCTCAGCATCCTCTCCCCATGGGCCAGGTGGGCAGGTGGGTGCTTGGAGGAAGATGGGATGCTTGGCAGCAGGCAGGATGCTCAGAGGGATGGGGTGCTTGGGAGCGAGGCGGGGTGCTCACAGAAAGGTGGGGCGCTTGGAGGGAGGTGGGATGCTTGGAGGGAGACTGTGCGCTCAGGGATGGGGTGCTCGGGGGAAGATGGGGTGCTCAGGGGCTGCCAGGTCCATGTTTTGACACCTCTTCGCTTTCATCCCTCACTCGCTCTGCAGGAATCCCTCGGCCGCCGCACCCATCCGAGCTGCCCCCCTATTACCCGCTGTCACCCGGAGCCGTGGGCCAGATCCCGCACCCGCTGGGTTGGCTCGTGCCGCAGTAAGGATGGACTTGACCTGGGCTGGGGGCTTGCTCCCACCTCTGTGTCCCTGTCCCCGGGCAGGCCCCATCAGCCCCACATCCCCCTGAGACCCTCCTCTTTTTCCCACTTCACCCACTTCTTCCCCTGCGAGCTCAGTGGGATGCCAAGGGCTCCCGTGGGGGTTGGGAAGGGAGGGACTCACCACCGCTGGAAATTTTGGGCATCTTCAGGGTGGAGATTGGCTGGAGACTGGTCCAAGGGCCCCCGTGAACTGGGGAGGGATATGTTTTCCACTAAAGCTTATGCGTTTGCAGGCAAGGACAGCCCGTGTACTCAATCCCTCCTGGCGGCTTTCGGCACCCCTACCCTGCCCTCGCCATGAATGCCTCCATGTCCAGGTGGGTCTCAGCAGGGGCGAGGGACCCTCCCCGGGCATCCCGGAGCTGGCAGGGTGTTTTTTGGTTGCTTCCCTGAGGACGATGTGGGATTCATCCCTACAGGGCCAGCAGCAGGTGTTCCCGGGGAGATCCCTCCTCCGCACAGGCACAGACCAGCCCCAGGAGGTTGTGGTGGCCTTCTCTGCCATAAATCCCCCAGGAGGGTGCAGGTGGTCCCCATGGGTGGGCCTTGCTTAATTGGGTCCTTGTTACCATCCTGCACGAGCTGGGGTGGGATCCAGTGTAAAACCAGACCCCCCACTGGGCTGAGGCTGGTGGTCCCTGAACCCAGGAGGTTCCCAGGAAGGTTTGGGGTTGGAGGCTGGGGGCTGTTGGTGCCCACGGGAAGCTGACGAGCCCTCCCCTCCCGCTCCTCCACAGCAGTTTGATGTCCAGCCGTTTCTCCCCGCACATGGTCCCACCACCCACCCATGGGCTGCACCCCTCGGGCATCCCGCACCCGACCATCGTCTCGCCCATCGTGAAGCAGGAACCCACCCAGCCCAGCATCAGCCCCGGAGGCAACTCGTGAGTGGGGGCAGGAGCTCGTCCCCTGTGTGCCCTGCATGGCGCAGAGTGGGTCCTGAGCCACCGTCCTGCTCATTGCAGGAAATCCCCCGTCACTGTGAAGAAGGAGGAGGAGAAGAAACCCCACATCAAGAAGCCGCTCAACGCCTTCATGTTGTACATGAAGGAGATGAGGGCCAAGGTGGTGGCCGAGTGCACGCTGAAGGAGAGCGCCGCCATCAACCAGATCCTGGGCAGACGAGTACGGGCATTTCCCTTGGCCCTGGCTTTGCACCCACGTGCTGCCCTGTTTGTGACCTTAAAATGGCTTTCAGCCCCCTTTGCTCCACCTCGCCCCACGGCTCATTCTCTTGACCTGGAGCATCACCCAGGAGGTCCCCGGGAGCTGGCGGGGACCTGGGTGGCAATGGGATGGGGGGAGCTGGGAGCTCTGCAGCCCCAGGGTGACGTGTCCTCAGGGCCAGCAGTGCGGCTCTGGGATTTGCAGCATGACCTTGGGGTTTTCAGCGTGGATTTGGGGTTTGCAACGTGGATTTGGGGTTTGCAGTGTGGATTTGGGGTTTGCAGCGTGGCTTTGGACTCTGCAGCTGGGCTTCAGGGTTCACAGCCTGGTCTCTTCTCCCCCCCTGCAGTGGCACTCGCTGTCGCGGGAGGAGCAGGCAAAGTACTACGAGCTGGCACGGAAAGAGCGGCAGCTCCACTCACAGCTCTACCCAACGTGGTCGGCGCGGGACAACTATGTAAGTGTGGTCCCCCCAAGCCCCGTGGCCGCGGGCACTGGCCAGGGTGAGGTCTCCTCTCCTGTCCCCTTGCTGCGTTCCTGGATGGCCCCTCTCTGGGGGCTGTGGCTGGTGGGAGGTTGCTTGCTGTGCTCGGGGAGGTCGGTGTTTGGGTTCTGGGGGTGGGCGATGGCGCTGTGTCCTGGGGATGCTCTGTGACCGTCAGTGGCTCCTGCATCCCTGTGAGCTGCTCTGGGGCACCGGCAGCCCCATTTTTTATCCATCAAGCAGCCCATAAGGGCAATCCAGTGGCAGAAAGCCAGGTAACGGCTTTGTGATATGCTTTGTGATATCTTCCAGGGCAAGAAAAAGAAGAGAAAGCGAGAGAAGCTGGCCCAGCAGCAGAGCCATGACACGGAGAGTGAGTATCCCCCTGCCAACCTCCCCTGCCTCCGGCTCTCAGCCACTCACGCTGTCCTCCACTGCTCGCAGGCTCGCTGGCATCCAAGAGCAAGAAGCCGTGCGTGCAGTACCTGCCGGCCGAGAAGCCGTGTGACAGCCCCGCGTCCTCCCACGGCAGCATGCTGGATTCGCCCGCCACACCGTCGGCCGCCCTGGCATCCCCGGCCGCGCCGGCTGCCACCCACTCGGAACAGGCTCAGCCCCTCTCGCTCACCACCAAGCCAGAGGCCAGGGCGCAGCTCACCGTGCATTCAGCCACCTTCCTCTCGGGCAAAGCCACCTCTTCTTCCTCCTCCTCTTCCTCCTCTTCCTCCTCCTCGAGCCTCGGCAGCCCGCCCTCACTCCTCTCCAGACCCATCCCCTTCACCTCGGTGCCCTCCACGGCTCTCCTGTCCTCGCCTCCGTCCTTCGCAGCTGCCATCCCATCCCCGCAGGCTGCCCTGGCCATGCTGCAAACGCAGCCCCTTTCCCTGGTCACCAAACCTGCTGACTAAGGGAAAAACTTGTCCCCCCTTGTCCCGTCCCGTCTGTCCCCTCCCTGCTGTACATTGCAGAAGCCACAATCAAGATTCAAATGCAGCCAAAACCATTATTGGTCAATATTTGACCCTTTCTGAACTCTTCTGTAAGCAGACTCTGGAGGAAGGGGCTTTCTGCTCAGAGCTGCTGCCAGCAGTCAACCTAAAGACCGTTTTTATTAAAAAAAGGAAAAAAAAGGAAAAAAAAAAAAAGGAAATAAACCCTCCACCAGCTGCAGACAATGCAAATCTCCTGCGAGCTGACCGTGGGCATGAGCCGAGTGCCCATTGCTGCCGCAGGGCACGGTGATGCCGACGGCCCAGTGCTCGCGCGCATGGGCATGCCGGCCCCAGGTGTGGTGGGTGCTGAGCTGGGGCCAGCGCGCCATCCCAGAGGCAAGAGCTGGAACACCGGCTACCAACCCAGTGCCTCTGGGTGCTCCCACGTTCTCCCGTCTTGTGGCTTTGCTTCCAGCCACAGTGATTGCCTTCGCTCCATCCTGGCCAGGAGCTGGATCCTGCCCTGAGGATGCTGCACCGTTGGCCCTGCTCCTTCCTGTGGTCGTGCTGGGGTGGGCAGGATCTGGGGCTGAGCCCTGGGTGGGGGGGGGGGTCCCTTTGAAACCTGTTATTTTTCACAAAAGGAAATAAAACTACAGCTGCAACTCGCTGCGTGAGCGTGATCAGTGGGGAAAGCGCTTGCTTCTTGCCCATCGCCACCTTCTCCCCGCCAGCACTTAAAGTATTGCTGTGTCCTGGGAGGCACCTTGGGACGGGGCTGCAGCCCAGCCCCAGCGCAGGGCACGGGGCCACGCACAGCCCCAGCCGAAAGGTGTCACCCAGACACCTCCATCGATGGGCACAGGGCGATTTTGGGGTGGCCATCCCAAACCTGTGATGGAGCGAGCAGGCAGCGTATGGTTTTCTGGAAAGCTACGAGCAGCAGGGCGCAGGGGGTAGGAAAACTGGGTCAGGGGGTGCCTGAGAAGCCGAGGAGTGAGAGTTACTGGTGTGGAGCTCACGGCCAGGAACTGCAGGATGCCCTGGGCCTGCTCCTTCCAAATGAAAAGACAGATAGGATGAAAAAGGACCTGTGCAAAAGCAACCCAGGGTCACCCAGTGGATTTTCAACCGATCTTTAGTTCTCGGTCAGTTCAACACTTGAACTAGTCAAGCTAATCAAGACTCTTCCATCTCACTATACTTTTAACAGGGAAAAAAAACCCACCTTATCTCAAAGTTTTCCTGTTGAAAGTTGCAATTTTGTTCTCTGTTGCAAATTTAATTCTGAGCTGTGTCTGTCCAAAGTTGATTTGCGATATTTATAGCCCCATTTCATTCCCCTTTCTGAATTTCTTGGCCAGTTTTCATTTCCCAGGACCCAGCCTAGCTCCTCTCTACCTGCACCAGTGCTGTGCTGTGGGGACTGTGGTGTCCTCAGGTCCGAGGTGGTGGGCAATATCCAAACCATCACTATCAGTGATGGGCTGAGCCCTTCCCACGGCTCCTGGCCCTCCGGCTCTCAGGTTGGTGAGTGCTTTTGCTAATTTGGTGGAATAAATGACACCTTTGCCTCTTGTTGTGACATTTCTCTTTTCCTTTCCAGTGCCAAGCTGGTGTGAGAAGCCACTGGGGAAGTATTTTTAGCAAACTGGAGCAGCAGCAGATGTCCATCTGCCGGTAGAGGGGAAAAGGGACCATCTCTGTGTCTTGTCCTTAAGGAAGACGGTGTCCACGTTCACCAGATGTTGTGTGAGACGAGTGCGTGCCACAGGATGATGCTGGCATCTGTAACCCCAGCAGATGACACCTGAATCTGAGGATTCCTATTTCTGTATTGGAGCTGGGCAGAACTACCAGAAAAGTACAGCTGAGTGATGCCCCCAGCTGTGGGTGCCAAAAAAAGCACAGCCTTGTGCCCTTGCGTGAGCACTAGGGACACATTTGGGGCAAACACTGGCTCCCGTAACCTTGCAAAAGGTCCAGATGACTTCTGCAAACAGTGACGGTACCTCCAGCAGGAGCACAGCCTCTCCCATCCAGCTGACAGCTTAAATTCACAGCTCAGAGCATCCCAGCTGGGTGGTAGCTCCCGAAATCACTGCTCTGAGGGGTCCCAGATAGTTGAGAGCCTCAAGCAGTGAGAGGAACCTGCAGCAGATCCAGCTCCTGTGTACCAGCTTCTTGACGGTCACCACCAAAGCCTCAGAGCACAAGTGCCTGGACCATCTTAATTTGCTGTCACACCCAAGACAGCCCTGAACATGGTAGGTGTTTCCATTCCACACACCAAACTGTTTAAAGTTCTTGCTTTCAAAGAACAAATTTGTGAACGCTGGGATAGGGCACGATTCCTCTGCAACATCCCCCAAGAGGACCAGCCACGATGCCTTAATTAATGGCATCCTGATAGCGTGTCGCGTGGTTGTGCGAGATCCAGGACTGAGAGGATTAGAGTGTCACCAAAAACGTGCGTGGCCATCATTTGAAAAGAGGCAAAACGTAGCTTTTTTTTAGAAAGGCTGTTCCAAGAAACTGGTTTTCTGCGAGGAACGTCTGGATCACATGCAGCCTCACTCTCCCCAACACCGGGAGCAGGCTGCAGACAAACAACTTCTTGAATTAGATTTCATGGGAAATTAAAGGCATGAAGAGACCTGTCACAAGAATTAAAGTCTGAACCGGAGCCAGACAGCTTCAAACAGATGTTGGACTTCAGCAGGAGAATATTTCTTTGTTTTACTCGGCATTTTCCCATACAGAAAAGGAACATCTGTTCCGATGCTTTCGCAGTGCTCCTAAAGTGAGATAGGCTTGGATTATTCTCTCCTAGAAGAGAAGCAACTGGCCACCAAAGCCCCCTTGGCTTCGCTCCTCCTGGAGAAGAAGGCAAGACCAGCTAGGTGTTGCTCCGCTCCCAAATGAACACACTGAAGCTATCGTAGTTGAACCAGGCTGATCGTGGTCACTGTATATCCCTCATGCTTGCAGCAATATGGCTGGATGACAATGTTGCATTCAGACTGGTGAAACAATAGAAAACAGATTCCTTAGCAGGGTTTTCTTTGTCCTCTGGGAGGTGTTTCAGTAAGAGGAATATTCTGGGGTTTGTCTTTGTTGCAGAAAAACCTGAATATCCAGTGTGTTTCTGTTTCGGCTGTTGTGGTAAGGCGGTCTGTTAACCCCCCTCCTCTTTTTTGGACAAGTTCTGGGCTAAATTTCTCACGATGCTTAATTTGTCCTCAGACCCGTGATTTGAAATTGAGCCAGGCAGCCCAGGGCGCAGGGGAGAGCAGTGCATGGAGGTCCTGGGGAGCTCTCTAGCAGTATTCCTGTTACAAGGATTCACTTTTCAAACTTGCCACAAAAAAAAAAAAAAAAACAATTTTGTGGCCAAAGATTCCTCGACCTGCTCATTTGGGCTTTGCAGCCATTTCCAGCTGTGGAGATCCATGTAAAAAGTGCTGAGAAGCAGTAGGAAGTACAGCTGGGCAGGAGAGCTGGGAGCAGCCGGGTGAATGATGAAGTTGGAATTGGGAACGGGTGTCTGCCTTCTTAGGAAATACCCCTTCAGCATCATTGCCACCCATTCCCAGAGTGAAACAAAGTGCCAGAAGTGCCTGATGTCTCCTGGCTGGGAATATTCCAGGTGAGCAAGTACTGCAGAACTGCGCTTGGGGTGGCCGGGAAACTGGGCTGCGTCATGGCAGGAACGGCGCAGGGAGAGGGGAGGATGCAGCTGTGCATCTGTCCCTGTCCAGAAACATGATCTACAGTAAGAAGCAGTTTAAAACCTCGAGTAAAGGGTGCCATTTTTGTGAGGAGCCCAGCCCTAAACTCACTGCAGCTATCATAGGGGGTTTATTGCCAGGAGCTGGTGAACATCTCGTTAAGAGCTTGTCAAGAGCAAACTTCTGGGAGAGCTTGCTCTGGTGTGCGGGTAGCATCTGGGAGCCAGCTTGGTGCTTTTCCCACTGTTTTTTGGAAGCAGGGTTACTTCTGTCACCTCCGTCCGCTTGCTTAATTGCAGCCATCTTGATCAAACGGCCCCCAGCCCCCTCTCCCTCCACAGCTCTGGCTATTCACTAATTGAAATGCCTAATGAGGTCCCAGGGGTCTCCTGCAGAGATGGAGCTAATTAGGGGCTCCACCACAAACCCTGCGAGCAGCAGCAAATGAAACGAAGGTTTCCTCAAACCTGCTTTTTCACGAGGGGCCGGGGGGAGGGCACACCAGATGTCCTGTTTCCCTGCTCCGCACTGGGGTAAGGCTGGCGCTTCGCGGACTCCAGGCTCCTGCCAAAGCAGCTGGTGCAGAGGCAGTGGCTACACTTAATACATTTTAATTAGCATCATTAAATTCTTCCATTTGCTAATTGTTTCTCCTTTTGATCCTTTATCCTGACCAGATTAGCCCTCAGGGGAAAGGGATGGGATGGGGGATGCAGACACTTCTGACAAGGTGAGGACTTTATTATCTCCAAGCGCCTGGTTGTCACTAGATCTGGGGAGACTACGCAAAAACACCTCGCTTGATGGTTGATTAAAGGCCAGATTTGTGTGTCCAGCCTGTTCTTGTCCGTCATGGCTATTCTCAGAAAGGGTCATCCCCAAAAAGTGACATCCCACAAGGATTTATGAGAAGAGACAGTAGCAGCCTAGAAAACCAATCAAAACCTCGCTTAAGTTTGAATGTGAAGGAGTTGTTTTCCAGGCGATAAAGGACCAGCAGCTGCTATCATGTTGGGAAGCAGCTGGGTGGGACTGAAAGAGAATTTCCTCCTCCTGCTTTGCAGCAGACAGAGAAAATAATCCTCCGTCCTTCTTTTCCTCCTACCAGTCTGCAACCGCGTAATCACACTGAAGCCAGAGTGAACTTCCTTCTTGTCCATGTCGTTGGCAGTTTCCCGTTCCTCAGGCTGCACGGAGGTTAGGTGAGGTCGCTGGTCCTGTTTATCACATTTTAGCCAAGAAAACTGTTGAAGGAAAACGAGCCTGGTGTGAGCCACCAGGCACTGAGCTGATGTCAGCCTCACACTCGGTATTTTGGGCAGAATTCTGTTCCCAGATGCATTGTTGTAAATCCAGAGGAACTTGGCCTCCGTTCAGTCACTCTTGACTTCCAGGGGTGTGAGTGAAAGCCGAACTGGCTGGGCATGAGAAATAGCCTCGTTTGTCTGTTTTAAATCTCAACAAAAGCATTGGGTCAACTGTTCTTCTGTCTCCTTAGAAAGGCAGGCATGGGCAGAACCAAGCTGCTAGGATTATGGGAATGTATTGAATTGAATAGAGGATTGGGGAAAAAAACCCAAGAAAAATCAACCACATAATCCATCATGCTCTGAGGCCAAGTCAGGATTATTCTCCAAAGTATTATCACTGTGCAGGACTCATTGGGTTTGCATGTTGAATGATGTTGTGATTTTTCTGTGTTTTAGTGTTAAATGGACTGACTGGAGCAGTTAACGAATTCATGATGTTATTGCAATTCCTTCTGGAGACATGTGAGACTTCGCTGCTCATCTTTCAGCACCCCGCACTGCAGGATGCCGTGTTACAGATGAGACAGCTCTGGAGACACCAAGCAATAGTGGGAAGCATGCATGGTCTGGAGCGGTTAAGTGCCAAGGAAGTTCATTCTGGGCAGAGATGGAAGGCAAATCCATTGATCTAAAAGGAAAGAAGTGAAACGACGGGGAGGGCAGATCAGGATTGTTACAAATTAGCCAAATTACAGAGACCTGATGGCATAATTCATGTGTCTGGAAAGCTGCTATCAAAGGCCTAGCTGGTTTTGGAAGGACAGGCAGGGAAAAAGCTGGAGATAAAACTTTTTGAAGAGTGATGTAGCACTATGTTGACATCCCTAAACAGAGGGAGACAGACCTGCGCAAGGTCACTGGGTAGCAGTAATGAACATGAGAAAGACCCTGGAAGAATATTTGGAGCTCATTGTTTTACTGGGATCTCCAAAAAGCCACAGCTCAGCAGGCATGTGCTGGAAAAGGAATACAGGAGGTGGCAAAGCCTCTGAGAAGGGCTTGGACAGTGGGTGGGGGCAACTTTTGGACACAACAGATGATGTATGGCTGGGAGACAATGACAGGTGACATCAGCCACAGCTCAAGAGCACCCAGTGCCACAGCCGCCTTGACTCGCTGCAGCAGGGTCGCAGTTCATGGACCTGAGGACACCAAAAAACTTGAGGAGCTCACCTACAGGCTCCAGACCCCTGCAGGTGCCCAGACTGCGGTAGGAGGATGGTAGATGGATCTAGGGATCTTTCCACAGTTTTATTTTATCTGCATCAAGCACAGGTTGGTTTATATTCTGGGCAGCAGAGCAGGAGGCTGGAGATGGGTAGGATTACCGGTAAGACAGGATGAAATCCTTGTGTGAGTTCTGCTGACCAAGCCGGAGGATTGCCCCCAGTTTTGGGCTGTATCCTTCGAGGTGTGGAGTGCCTGGAAGAAAGCCCAGAAGAGAGCAAGGACACAACCTACAGGAAAAGGTGGACATTCAGGACAGAGAAGGGAGACCTGGCAGCCTTCAGTAGGTGAATCATCCACAGAGGAAAGGAGTCACTAGCGCTCGGCGCCTGCAGAGCCAGAAGCTGGATTTCTGCTGCTGGTGGGAAGCGCTGTAGCTGCACAGGACGCGTCTTGCCTGGCCAAAAAGAAAAAGAGAAGGTTATCGGGGCTGTTGGACTGGCCACGCTGCCCCGATGCGGCCGCTGTCCTCGGGAGCACTTTCGGGAAGCGATCCTGAGCCAGCGGAAGGGAAACGATCCCGATTCCTCAGCGGCCACCCCCGCCACGGCCTGCGTGCGGGCTCGGGGCACCGGCCAGGCCAGGCCGGGCCGAGCGCGGCGGGGCACGGCCCAGCCCCCGGAGCGCCCCGCTTCGGGCCGCTGCCCCCCAGGCCCACCCTCGCTCCGCAGGGCCTGGAAGCAGCCCCACACCGGACAGGTTTCACCTCAGAACGCGGCTCGGAGCCCCGGGCAGAGGCGGCCTCGCTGAGGGAGCGGCGCCCGCAGCCGCTGGCGCTCGGAGCAGGCCGGGGGCGGACCCGGCGCCGATAAGTCCCGCCCCAAATTTGCATATTTCGTCCCTGCGTCCTAAGCCCCGCCCCGATTCCCTGCAGGCTCCGCCCCGCCTCACGACAAACCCTGCCCCTCGCAAGCCCCGTCCCCGTCCGCCCCAAGCCTTGCCCCTTCCCTTAAGGCCCGCCCACTCCTCAAGCCTCGCCCCTGCTCTTCAGCCCCGCCCCTTCCTGCGTCTCACACCCACCTCCGCGCGGCCGTTCCCGCTTCCGCCTGCCGCCTACCAGCTCTCGCGAGATCTCCTCCCGGAAGTAGAGCACCTGTCTTACCGGAAGCGGAAGCGTGCGGGTCGGTGGGTGGCTGTGAGGGCCGTTACGCGTGGGCCGACATGCTGCTGCGGCTGCTGCTCCTCCTCTTAGCGCTCTGCGCCGCCGCCCAGGCCGAGGGTGAGGGGCCGGCCCTGGGGTGCCCGGGGCGGGGGAGGGCCGTCAGAGGGGCTTGTGGCCGTGGGGTGCGCGGGGCGGGGGAGGGCAGAAAGAGGGGGTTGTGGCGGTGGGGTGCGCGGGGGGGGCGGGCTGGGCGGACCCGGCGTGCCGGGGC
>JAVJGJ010000038.1:5981733-5999822 GCA_035590215.1 Microhierax caerulescens | reverse complement strand
CAGGCAGCACCGGGAGCCAGGGCCAGAGCGGGGCAGGCAGCACCGGGAGCCAGGGCCAGAGCGGGGCAGGCAGCGATGGGAGCCAGGGCAATAACCAGGCCAACAACCAGGGTAATCAAGAGGACTCACAGGGAGATAAAACCCAATCACAACAATCAACTTCCTCCACTGCTGACGGTGACACCGCTTCAGACAATGAAGAAAGCCCCAAAGAGGAAGAGGATGAGGCTAAAGATGGTGGCGATGCCTCCTCTTCTAATAAGGAGAGAGAAAAGAGCGTTCCTGCTTCCCCCAGGGACCAGTCAGAGAGCAGCCACTTCTTCGCCTATCTGGTGACCACAGCTATTATTGTTGCTGCCTTATATGTCGCGTATCACAACAAACGCAAGGTGAGTGGCTGTGCTCCTCGTCCTGGCGCTCGGCGTCACCTCTGCGGTTTAGGAGCTTCCCTTCTACCCACCGCTGCAGACCGGGGCCGTTCCCCTCGCGATGACTCTTGCGTCTCGCCAGTACCTCCCACTTGCTGCATGGTGTGGGTTTGGTTAATATTAATTTGAGCCTTGGTCTGAGCAGCCTTGGGAGGAGCAGAGAGGGTGTTGTAATTAGGAAAGGGGTCGGGTCTCTGCAGAAATTGCGTGGCCTCAGCCCTGGTGGTTATTTTCAGCTGAGAGGTGAAAAGGAAAATCTGTGTGAAGTTACCCTGAGTTTTCTACTGCAGATTGCATAAGACTCATCCTTAATTAATCTTGCATGGGGGGATGCAGCTCAAATGACGTAACTGCCTTTTGCTGGGGTTTCTTTTTCCTTCTGTAAAGCTATTTCTGAGGTAGGAGAAAGAAAACAAATTCTTATGGCTTTCTGTGTGTTAGGAAAACCTCACTATGGCCTGCTTTCAATCTCAGCCAGGTTTCCAGTGTTGGCATTTATTTGTTTCAAGTGCCTTTTGAGAGGAAATACGGTCACTAGAAGGAGGTGGGTGAGGCTGGTCTTTGCCCCTTAGAAAGCACTGGTGTTTGAAGTGAGAAAAAGTTGACTTGGCGGCTGCCCTCCTGCTCATCTTGTCCCTGCTTCTCTCTCCAAAGATCATCGCTTTTGCTCTGGAAGGAAAAAGATCGAAAAGTGGTCGACGGCCCAAATCTGGCGATTATCAGAGACTGGATCAAAAGGTAAGATCTCCCTGAAATGGGTGCTGCCTCACCCCAGGAATTCGGCAGGCTGGGAGAAGGGGCTGTGCTGCCTTGTGTGTGTACCGTATAATGCAATATATTGGTCTTTCACATGAGAAAAGGTCAGAAAACCTCTATTTGGTTGGTAGGAAACCAGATTGTTTGTTTGTTTGTTTTTTAGCAAAACCCCAGCTCTTGGTCTAGAAACAGGGTTTTGCCAGAAAATGGAAGCAATAATACTGAGAAATTATGGCAGAGCCAACACAGAGCAGAAGTTTGAGAGTCTTGAGCTCAGGTGTGCTGAAGAGTAGTTTGCCACTGACTCAAACGACTTTTTCAGAGAAGTTTCTAGCAGAAGAAGGGTAGGATTTGGGGAGAAGTCCCTTCCTTCTTCCCCTTGAAACTTTTTTCACCTGTTGTCTTTGAAGTCTGAAGTGCCCGTAATTATTTTCTGTCATGGGAAGAGGAGTAGATGAGGGGAGAAAATAAAACATCACCCAGAGCTGAAACTCAGCCTTTCCGGAAGGCTGTCAGCATCTGGGGGACTGTGACAATGACCATTTTCAAACGCCATTGGGGATTTTGCCTACAGAACTCGAGGCAGTGTCGTCCGGCTCGGCTTTGGCTCCGCAGAGGCACTGTGTGCTGTTGGGAGCGCAAGCTCAGTTCTCTCCCTTCCCGAATTGCAGCCATGCCTGGCTGGGGAAGCTGTCTGAGTGCCACAGAGACAGTTTGCCTGCTTGAGCTCCCCTGTTTAGTTTCACCAGTACTTCAGGAATTTGTTTCCCTTGCGAGGAATTCCCTGACTTGTCACTGAGGCATGGTAAAGCAGCCAGCCAATTAGAAAGCGCTTGATTTTATTTGAAAGCTCATCAGAGACACTCAGCCTGTTCAAACCCCAGTGCTTTGTCAGAGCAGAAGAGCAATGCTGAGCTTTCAAATTGTTTAAACCTTTCTTTTTGCCTTTCCAGATCTAGATTCTTCCTTGGATGTTCAGCGGGATAATGAAGGCCAGCAATGAAAATACAGGAACACTGGGACACCCCCCGACTCCCCTGCTGTAGCACTCTGAGTTCTGGCTGTGTGCTGTGTTCAGGTTTCAGACAACAGGAAAAAGGGGAAACGCTTTTCATTTTGCACCTGCACCTTGGTAATGTTAAACTTCTCACTTCCTCAAAACACATTTCTCCTTTCCCAACTGCCTGAAGATGAACTCGTTTTCTGCTTGGGTATCTGGCTTCTAGCCTGTGACCCAGGAAAAGCTGGTACCCAGCACTTGACAGAACTTTTGTGTCCAAATGAAATGGAATTTGCCATCTACTGTACTGACATCTCCTCTTAGGGGGAGGAAAAAAAAAAAAAAAAATCCGCCTGCAAAATGAGCCATCTGACTCTTCCCCTTCCAGAGTCATAGAGCTGCCTTTGTAACCAGCACAGTCTTGCTTGAGACACAGACATTCCCCTCTTCTGTCCGTTGTGTTTGGATGCTAAAATTTGGAGCGTGACTGATTGCACTAGTTCGGAAATGATCTGCCAAGGACTCTGATTTGATTTGATTTTTTTCTCTGTCTGTGATGAAGAGAATGTTAGAGTTTAACATTTAGTTTCGCTCTTTTGTGCACATCTTTGGAAATGCTGGAGCAGCCTTTAGCCCTTGGGTGGTAGCTTAAACTTCCTCACCCGCATCCCATGCTCCACATGGGTCTTTTCCCTGGTGGTTCCGAGAGTTCAGACATTTGCACTAAAGGTGACAGCACAGTTTGCTGTGAAGGAGGGCAGGTTAGGCTTAGAAAGCTTCGTGCCAAATTGCCCCGGTGTAGTTGTAGCAGACTTCGCTTCGGGAGGTTGCTTTCCTCCACTTTTTAAAATGCAGTTATGTGGCAGTGTGAAATGTATGGTAACCCTGAAGCGCTAGGGATGAATGAAACTTGCAGTCCTTCACACCTCTTCCTCAAAAATGTGGTATTGAGGCTCTGGGGTGTTCAGTGAGCCTCTGTAAGTTGTACAGCTCTCTGCGACAGAGCGCTCGGCACTGGCTCTGGGTGAAGTGTTGAGGTGACGTGGCTGCTTGTCCCCTGGGTTGCGCAAGCCTTGGCAGTGCCGCTCCTGCTGAGCGCCTCTCACCTTGGGAAACCATTGTAGCCTGCGGTGCGGGCACCGTCCTTTCTGCCTGTGAGTCACCACGGGTCGTCTGCTCCCCGAGGTCACCTCCTGAGCAGGTGACTGATGTGTGGAAGGGCTTATTGTACTGCCAGCTTGGCCCTTCCTGCTCTTCTGCAGCTCTGCCTGCCCCGGCTTGGAGAAGTTTTGTGTAGTTGAATGGTGTAACCAGCTGCTTGTCGCTGAGCTGGTCGCTTCAGCATTACTGCAGAGCACTTAAACTATGTCCTGGGATGCGCTGGTTATATTTAAGGCTGCAAAATGTGTTGATTATGAGGTTTTTATTTTTGTAGTTCTATTCCAAAGATGTTTGTTTGAGACAGGATGATTCTGAAGAGGACATGAAGGGCCTGCCCGATGTGCTTTTGTTTTTTCCAGTATGGGCAGAAAAATATTGGTATGAGGCATCTAGAGCTCTTCACGTGGGTATCCGTCTACGCCCAAAGTTCCTGCCAGCCGTACGTGAGTCACCCTCTCCGTGCACTTGCTGACTGACTGCACAGGAAGGATCCCGGCTGGGTTAACTTCCCTCCAGCTGGCCACAAAAGCAACTCGCGGGATGAGGCCAGTCTTTTTCCGGCCATCCTGAGGTTGTGAACAATTGATAGTCTGCCCTGTGGTTGCTAAAGGTGGTCACATTTGACAAGGGCAAAGACACTTCCTTGTCTGGACATGAAAGCTACAGCTGTATTGGTGGGGGTTTTAAGAGGTGAGAAGGGGCCTGACCCTCTCCTAAAAGAGAAATCCTCTTTTTTTTTTTTCTTTTTTTTTTTTTTTTCTGGCTGTTAGCAAGCACAAAGAGCAGGAGAAAGTCCCTCTTTGCTTTAAATAGCTTTCCAGGTTTCCGTAGTAAACTTTTCTGATGCTGAAAGTACTTGCAGAAGCTATTTTGGAGAATGAGAGTGTGAGGTGGAGGGAAAAGAAAGGAAAACAAGTCTGGGAACGTAACCCTTGGGGGAAATGTGCCTTCTGAAAAGGGTGGGAACTCCTGCAACAAGACTCCACTGTTCCAGAGATCCCGTAGGATAAGTCTAGGGCTCACTGTTGTGTGGCTGATTTATGGACAGGATGCGGGGTGGGAGACGGTGGCTTTTGTTTAATGACAGCGGGCGAAAAAAACTCATATTCCAACATGTGAGGTACCATGTGCTTCTGAGCTGCACATTCCTGAAGTTTTAAGACTGTGCACGCTGTTTTCTGGCTTTGTCCCATTTTTTTTAATTGAAAAATAATCTACAAGGGTGTTTTTTCGCCATCTGCTTGCTTTTCTGTCCCACGAGCTTTTTCAAATGCCTTTTGGTCCTCTGTTGTTCCAATTTGTGTTGGGAATCGCACACCCGTTACCAGCAGTTCGCCATTAACAGCAAGCCAAAGTGAGTGAGCTCTTTGGAGAGCAGGACCGCAGTACCTCAGACACCTCGGTGGTCAGATGGGACTGAGCATGAGCTCGTTCGTCAGGTTAACGAGGACATACATCACGTCGCTGTTGGTTTGCTTGGTGCCCAGCGTGGCTCCAGCAAAACAGAAATGCCCCGGTCCTGGGAAGTGCAGGGTTGGGGGACACACAGAGCTCACACCAGTCTAAACTGGGGGGACCCCTCCTTAAATCTCCCCCTCCCGTGCAGTTCCCAAGGGCAGTGTGTTTCTGGCAGCAGTTGCTGTAATTGTCTGGGCTGTGTGAAACCTCTGGGAATGATTCCCGGTTTGTTGACTTTTACGGTATTTAAATTTATGCAGTGTGTTTCAAACGGGTCAAAGGTGCACGTAACCTTTTCCCTTTGGACACGCTGTGTTTTTCGAACGGATGGTATCTGTCGGTATGTCATTTTTTTGCCAGATGTTACTACTTTTAAGCTAGCTGCCTCGCCAGTTTGAATCAGCAAATGGTTTGTTTTCTGCTGCAGTGAAATGCAACTTGCTTTGAAGGATCAGAATTTTTATATTTCTTTGTACTGTGTTTTTTTCCTGTGTGGTAAAATCAATAAATGAATTTTAAAAAAAGCATTGGTTTTCACCTCTCTTGGGGGTGGTATTTTTTGGTGGGTTCTTTGCATGGTCTCCTTTGAAACCTGGCAACAATGGTGCAGGGTAGTTCCTCTTTGTGCAAAAAGGAAAAAAATGGCTTTAACAGAAGTAACACTCTTTGAGATGAATGGTTTGTGTTCAAAGCTTTGCATGCTCGATTTGCACATGCAAACTCAGCCCTCGAGTGACCAACTAACCGTGCAGCCGGAAGGAGCCAAGACAGGTTTCAGCTGAGAGCGGGTCTGAAAAATTTCCAGTCTGCTTCCTAACCCCTGACAGTCCCTCCTACACGTGGTAGTGGGCAGCGTTATTTAGGACCTGACCTTAAAACGGAATTTAAACTGCCCTTCTAGGAGCTCGGCTGTGGATCTCTCCTGTTGTATTTCTTCTTTCACCCACAGGGAGGCTCGAAGGAGGATGCAGCCCTGATCCCAGCGCTGCCTGGCTCCTCTGAGCAGCAGAGACTGGAAAAAGCGCCTGGAGTTCTGCTCCTGCTCCCCCAGGGATGCTGCTCCCCGACCGGCCATGGCAAGGGGAAGGCAAGATGCCATGATCAGCAGCAGATGATGAAGGCACTTCTGGGTAGCGTTTACTGCTGCTTCCTCTAGTAAATGGAAGAAACTTTCTCCTTTCCCCTACTTTTTCCCTAAAAGGAGAAAATCCACCGTCCTGCACTCCCCTCCAGCTTGGCCGGCCACCAGCCGCCTCGCAGTCAGTGCAGGGGATGGGCTAGGAAAAGAGGACGGCCACTTGTTTTCCTGTTGACAGGGTTGCTGAGAACTTGGGGGAGGAAAAAAGGGTGGAAATGGCGGATTAAAACAAAAACCTTCCATCCACCTGCATGTGGGGCTGTCAGATCAAGTGCTCGTCCAAGTCTTCCTATGAGGAGACCAAAGCTCTGCTCTGCTGTGGGTCTTCAGGATGGTTTCCTGGAGAAACAAGAATTACTGAATTGTTCTCTGGGAGCTCTTTGAACCCCTTGCCTGCATTCACCCTGACCTGAGAGTGCCGTAGAGGTCTCTAAACTATTTTATTCCTACAGGTAGAGTGAATGTAGTGGGGAAGGAAGAACCTGCAGGTCCCTTAAGAGAGAGGCAGCAGCATGGGCTGCCCATCACACGTGCCAGGATGTGGTGAGTGCCAAGCGTGGGTTGGGCCGGGGTAGCTGCACCACACACCTACCTGTAAATTGAAGTCCAGGAGTGGAAAAAATGCCAAATGAAACCAAATTTATCTGCCACCTGGGTTGGGCTCTGCTTATCGGAGCTGAAGTGCTCAGGGCTGCGCTGAAAAATACCTGTACAGGCAGAGTTTATCTGGGAGGCCCTTGGGGCGGAGGTGGCACAGGCTTAACGCATGAGTGCAGGGCAAAACTCGGCGTGCCTTGGTGGGGGTCTTCGCCCCTGCAGCCCCTCCCTGCTCCTGTGGCCGTCTGAGGACTGGTCCCCCATCTCGTGGCCCGGGGATGTCGGTGCGTTCAGCACAGGAGCCTGTGCAGGCTTCTATATTAACGTGGCTTTTGTGCTTTTTCTTGGTACCAAAGCGCCAACAGGGGGTGAGGAACCTGGGCAAATACATCAGGTCTGTGTATGAAGTGTCCTGACCCATCCATCCGGCCCACTTGCATCTGGCTGGAGCTTTTCCCCTCTCCCCTTGCTCACTGGAGAAGGAAGCTCGCAGAGACCCAGTGATCCTTTGTGAACTTAGAGAGCTATCTTGAGCAAATGTTGCCAGATCCGCTCCCTGACCTCTGCTCCAGGTCCCCAGTTAACCCACCAACCTGCAAGTCCTGCTGACCACCCTATATTTATTTTTTTCTTTAAAGCTTAAGCAGCATCATGAACAAACAGCTGGAACATGAGGTGATTAGAGCAGGGCAGCGGTTATTTTCGTTATGGGTAGGGCACCAGCCAAGTAAACACATCAGCTTTGTCTCTGTAAAACAGAAGTCCATGGCCTGTGAAGGTTTGTTTAGATTATAAAAAAAAAAAAAACCAAAACCAACAAAATGGTTGAGATTGCATTTGCAAGGTGGGAGCTCTTTTGTATAAGAAAATCGGGGTGAGAAGCAGTTTTGTCCCCTCTGGAGCTGGGGGGGGGTCACAGGGTGCTGCTGTAGGGCGCTGGGTATCACTGCACAGTCGTGTGCAGAAGGTCCTGGAGTAAGATTTGCCCCAGTGGCACTTGGCTTGACAAAACCTCCCCCCAGGTAGCTCTGGCACATCCCAGGTTGAGCCATGCCCTTTCCAGAGCGGATTTCTGTTGGTTTTCTTGTAACCCGTCCTTTTTAATCCATGCATGACAGGGGACTTGGCTGCTCTTTGCCCCTCAGGCTTTTCTGCAGAGCCAGCAGCTCTCAGACGCCATCCGCCTCCTCTGCGATGGGTGCCGAGAAGGGGAAGACCTCCTGCAGCAGGTTGGTGATGAAGCAGGGCATCTCCTTGCACCCCTTGTAGGTGCCTCTGGCCTGGCAGCAAAACGCCACCTCCCAGTTGATGCGGGTCATGAGGCGGTTGAGGGCCAGGTGACGTTCCTCTCCCTCCAGGACCTTGAGCAGGGCCTGCAGGAACATGGATCCGAAGGCGTTGAGGAAGGCCACGTAGCCTGCGGAGTGCAAAGGAAGGAGAGCGGCGGTGGCTGTGCCGTGGCCCTGCGACAGGCCAGCGTTGGCTTGTCAGGGTCTCTCCCTTACCTGGGCTGCAGGCGAACATCACAACGGTTTGGGGAGGGATGGAGACGCAGGCTGAGAAGCAGTCTGGCTTGCTCTGTGCCACAGGACTCCCACTGTCACACTCCACTAGCACCCCATGGTCAAACTCTGTTCCCCGGCAAGCCTGTGGGCAAGAATGGCTGTTGTGAGCTTCCCCTGCTCTGCTCTCTCTTTTGCCTGTCCCCAGGGCAAGCTGAAAGCTCCTGAGCTCTTTGGGGGCTCCCTGGGGACCTATAGCCCCCCCCAAGTCAAGCCTGCAAGCCACCCCATGGTGCAGAGCCCCTCCCAGCTCCTGTTCCCCGAGTCCTGCAGCCCCGCATGGTTCCTCTCCCATCTCCGTTCTCTTCCCTTCTCACCCGGCGCAGCTCAGCATTGCCGAGCCTCTCTTGCGACAGGCCTAGAGATGGGGCTCCCCCCTTTCTTCCCTGCCGATTTCTTATGAGGCTGGTTCCCCTTCTCTTTGCCTTTACCCCTCCCCTCTGTGGTAAATGCGATGCTGCACATGGAACCCAGAAATACACCTGGAAACGCAAGACCACTGAGGAAGTGCTGGCAGAGACGCCGCAGGGAGCGCAGCCCATGGCAGCACAGGTCCTGTGCTCTGCGTGATGGGTTGCTCCGTCTTGCCCGGCTGGAGCGTGAGGCTGGCGCTGGGGAGGTGCTGGAGAGGCACTGGCACTGCTGAGGCTGCTCTGGAGGCTTTTTTCATCCCTGCCTGGAGCCACCTCTGCTGTGACGCGTTGGTTGGGACCAGACCAAAGGCAGCGACGGACACGTCCCAGCATCAGGGGAGAGGGGAGCCTACCCTCCCCGCCAAATGCCAGCGGTGAATCCTCGCTCGGGATGTGGCCTGCAGAGGGTCCGCGACACCCCGGCTCGGAACAGCCCGGAGAGGCAGACAGAGGCCACCAGGAGCTGTGGGGACCTGAGCCATGGTGATGCCAAGGGGAAGCAGCCCTTCTCACCCAGCCCAGGCTTGGGGCACCCTCAGCCCTGTGGTGTTTGCTCTACAAGGACAGCACCCACCGGCTCGAGCGCAAGCTTTGCCCGCCAGTCGAGGTGTCCAGACAAGTCTCTGGGATTTCTGGCTTGTCCCAGGGGTGTCCCCAGCTGTCGCTGCTCCCTGAAGAGCAGCCAAGCCCTTTACCAGCAGGAAACAAATGCCACAAGTGATTTAGACTTGCTTTCAGGTGAAAAGCTATCTGTGTATTTGCATGTTTGCTGAGTGAGCGCACGCTCTCTGCTGGTGTCCGTCCAGTTCCTGAATTATTTGTTTGTTCAGTGATCTAATCCTCCCTGCCGGAGCAGTTAACTGTACTTCCAGGGCTCCTGGCCAGCAAGGGCATGCTCGCATCCCCTCCGCTTCGCTGCTTGGGAACCAGCCGTGGGCTTTATTTTTTTCCCCTACTACATCACCAGTTCCCAACTGGGCTTCTCCCAGCCCTATCCCAGGAGTTTGCTGTGCCCAAATGTTCATGCTGATGGGATCTGAGGGCAGCTTTTCCCCGATTCATCAATATCCTGGTGGTGTGCAGGACAAATATTTAATCCCAGCAATGTCACTATCACGGCAAACAACTTGGTTTCAGCCCGTGTAGTCCAGAGGGTGCAAACCACTGGGAGAAACGCTCCTGTCCAGAGACACTGGGAAAAGACTGAGGCTGGTTCCCAAAGAAGGGACACGTGGATGGGTGGTGGCAGGCTGGAGAGGACTGTTTGCAGTGAGCCACAGGGCTTCCAAATCAGTGAAAGCAGGACAAAAGAGGGTTGGACGGTTGTGGTGGGAAGCTGAGCAGCCAAGAAAGGACCAAGCTCCCACATGGATGTACCAAAATCCACTCAGAACAGATTTATCCTGGCAGCAGCCTTAAGCCTCGTGCTTGTGCCAGTTTAATTCCGCATAAACTTAGTAAAAAGGGGATCAAGTTATCACCCAGGGACTGCGTTACCTGGATAAAGAAGATTTTGGGTATTTTGGTGAGCACCGGGCACCTCTCTGAGGATAAAGTCTGGAAAATCTGGGTCAGCTTAACTGGTTCCACGTCACAACCGAATATGACCCCCTCCTCTCCATGGCTGGAGATGATGCTCACAAAGTACTCTCCATGTTCGCAGCAGCGCTCTGCAACGACACGGCCACACTGATGCCTTTGTGCCTTAGTTCAGCGTGTCCTGGAGGATACTTGGACCAGGAGGTAGGGAATGGGAGATAGCTGGGCTTGGAGGGGGTTAGGGTCTGGCAGGGGGATGCATACCTTGCCGGTAAAGGTCATTTATCTCCTTGGCTGTCTTGTTGTGCACCAGCTTCACCTTGTAGTTGAGCTGTGAGAGTATCCTGGAAAGCTTCTCCGCTTCTCTCTTGGCTCCTTTTCGGGTCCCAAGCACCACATCACCGTCACTGCTGCAGAAATGGGTGTTGACAATGATGAGAGCCCGGCTTTGCCTTGGCTGGGACATGCTGGGATGTCCCCTCAGAGGGGTGAGTGGTCTCCAAACCCTGCACCGTGCCAGCAGGACGCTCAGGCTTGTCCAGCAGCGAGCCCTGATGCTCCTTCAGGAAGTCAGGAGAGCGTATCCTGCTCTGCCAGCTGACTCAGCACCAACGTGGCTGATTGTCAAGGGCAAGGCAGGAGCAGTGCCCTGTCACCTGCCGAGGGAGCGAGATGGCACCCGGCCGTGAGCCGTGGGGTGGGACGGGGACAGGGCTTGTCCCTGGCTTCGGTGGGCACCGCTGGCTGCCAGAGGGCAGGGCTGGCACCATCCAGCCCAGGGCTTACGGTGCTGTGTGCGGAGGGGGGGAAAGGATTCCTTTCTCCACGGGGACGGTGGTGGTGCTGGGAGAGGGGTGGGGGATGGAAATGCCTGCTTGGCAGGAGACACCAAGCAGCCAGGCAATCCCTCCCTGCCTTTCTCACCCTGTCTTTGTTTCCCCAAAAGCCGGGCAGTGCCTGCTCCCCATCACTGACCACGGGGAGAACAGCCCCTCCAGCCGCCCTGCGAGCTGCTTGCCAGCCAGTTCTGTTCACTCGGGTTACCCATTTGTAGCATTTCTGTGGTTATTCCTCCCCAGACCAGCCTTGTGCTGGTGCAGGATGTGTCCCCAGCGACACGCTCACAAGGACGGGTCTCAGCTACATCCCCACGCTCCTTCCCTTCCTGAACTGGCCAACCTGGTGTCGAAAATCCACCCACGGGAGCCACCCGACCCGCTGCCCTGCTGATCCCATATCACAAGGTGCAAACCACAAGATGGTTATTGTTATTATTATTTTATTTATTTCTCATCTCATGTGCTTCCTTTCCCCTTTGGAGAGGACTTTGATCGTGTTCCCAAGCTTTTCCCAGCAGACAGACTGTTTTGATTGCGGAAGGAGCGGGTGTTTGCAGCATCACCTGTCTCTGGGCGATGCTGGGGGTAAAGCAGCACTGAAATGCCATCGGCGCCGTGGGGCTGGGGGCTGCATCGCCATCCTGCTGCTCTGCTGCAGCAAGGCATGACGTGGAAAGCGCCGTAGGGCAAGCAAGTGTCGTTAAAGAGCTTTAAACTGGGCTTAAATCCCTTCGTGCCTGGCCCTGGCACACGACGAGGACCTGCTTACTCCACTACCCGCTGAGGCAGGAGCTGGCTCCTTCCCAAAGGACCGTGAGCCTCTGCCAGGCGCCTTCGTTGAAGCAGCGATGGGGCTTAGGCTGGCCTGATCTCCCCTTGCTGAAACGCAGCCGGTGCCCGTCCAGCGGCTGGCAGGGCTTCGCCAAACCCGCCTGGTGCTGCCGCGTCCCACAGGAGCTTCAGCAGTCCCGGGGAGCTTCGTCAGCCCCGTGAAGCTTTATCAGCCCGACTTGGCGTGAAAGCTGCCACCCCGAAGGGGGAAAGCATCCCCGGGGGGCTCGCTCCTGATGGGTCTGGGGTTGCCGCTGGAGGCTGATGCTCTTCCGATGGTTCACGCGGCTCTCGGACACTGGTGGGGCTTAAGCAGCCGTGGGTGTTGCTGGTGGAAGCTGTTGGGTCTTGCCTTCTGGTGCAGCCCGGCTTTTTGGGTTGCCCTGCCTTCCCTCCTGGCCACTGCTGCACGCAGCCGCTCTGGGAGACCCTCCCCACTATGGGAGAAGGGGGTTTGCCCCCCAGCGGGTGGCCAGGGATCAGGGCTGGCTTTTACTCACTGGTGGTGGATGCAGTGGTGGGGGGAGGTGAGCTCCAGGTGGGTAAGTGCGAGGCAAGCTGGCTGGAAACGGGAACGGCATCTTCCTGGGCTGGAATCCTTTGGCTTTGTGTGTGAAGGTTGTGCTGTGGGTGATCAAGAGCTGAAAGTAAGGTGCTTGGGAGGGAAAGGAAGGTCCTGCCGGTGGGACAAACGGGTGTTAGTCCTCCTTCTTGGCATTGGTGGCCTGCGTGCGCTTTTTCAGACATGCCAGGTCGATGTACAGGTTGCGCTTGAGGATGGCGCTGGCACAGATGAGGGCTCCTTGCAGGGCTCCCACGAAGCCGCCCAGACACAAATCCTGACCTGGAGAAGACAGCAGGAGGCAGTGATGGCAGTGGCCACAGTCTCCCATGAGCAGCCGATGCTCTCTATCCCCACCTGACCATCAGTGCTGTTTTGGACATCCTCATCCCCAGCCACCAGCCACCTTCCAGCTGCCCCCACACCACCCCTGGGGCTTGGTTTGAACCCACAGAACCCCTCCCTGTTTGACGCCTTCCTTCTCCCCAGCAGGGAAAAGGCCTCACCCTGCTCTAAATATCCAGCTCAATAATCAGCGTTGGCTGGGGAGACGGCGGCTGGAGGAGGCACAGCCCTTCCCTCCTCCCGCTGGAACCGTGCAAGTCCGCTTTGACGCGCTCCAGTGGCCCTTGCGTCACCCCATGGCACGGCAGCGGCTTGTCCCTTGTTTCATTGCAGGACTGAAGGTTCCTCCCCCCATGTCCTGCAGCCCTCGTGGTGGCCTGGTGCGAGGACGCAGTGTCCAGCTGTGGTCGTGGTACCTGTCAGGTAGAGGTTGGGGACGGCCGTCTGTGCCCGGATGGCGGCGATGGCCTCAGCCTGCAGGCGGGCGATGCCGGGTTCGGTGCCGTAGAACTCCCCCATGGGGCTGGCGATGTAGTGCTGGTTGGTGAGGGGCGTCCCGCCGGAGATGTACTCAATCTGCGGGGGACAAGGGGACAACGTGGTCTGGAGGGGCTCGGCATGATGGTGCAGGAGCATCTCGCGCTCCAGAAAGCTTTTTGTGGGGTAGGGGCTGGGAGGCGTTTCCTTGCAGCCCCTTGGGTGGTGGTTCTGGCCAGGTTTGGTCCCAGGGTGGTCTAGGGGACCATCATCCCCACCGTGCACCATGCGTGGTCAGGAGTCAGCAGCGATGGGCTGGTGCCGCGCTGCCCAGCTGGACCTGACTGCCCAGACCCAGCTCTGACAACTGCAGGACGAGACGACCCCGGAGAGGAGCTGGAGGAGCCGTGAACCCCAGGTCTCCTCACCCTGTCCTCGACGCGAGGGTAGAGCTTGAAGACAGTCTGCATGATGGCATCCACAAAGGTCTTCTTCAAATCCTCGTAATCGTCGCCCCGCTTATGGACCTGCTTGTCCTTCCACTCCTCGAACCACTCGTATTTGGCGAAGGTCACAATGGCCAGTGTGGATTTACCTGCAGCAGGACAAGGCTGGGGCCGCTGTCCCTCTGCCAGCCCTCGTGCCACCGCATCGCTGCCACAAACCCAGCCCTCCCCAGGCAAACGTCTGGCACGTCCCCAGGTCTTTGTGGTCCGATCAGCCCACCAGCCTGACAACCGCTTTCCACGAGCAACCCGCCCAGCAGCTTTGGCCGTGGCTGTTTTAGGAGAAACTCCTCGCTCGCGGTCACCAAACGAACAGAACCCCAGCAAGAGCTTTGGAGCCACTCGTGTTTGTGGCTGGGCTCCAGCCTTTACCTGGGTGCCTCATCTCCCAGGTGGGGTCCTTGGCTGATGGGCAGGTGACAAACAGGAGAGGGATGTTCTTGGCAGCTTCTTCTCTGGAAGAAGCCAAGTAGCGATTCATTCTGCAGAGAGATGCAAGGGTCTGAGGTGGGTTTCGGTGCAAACTTTCCCCCAAATGCTCCTTATGGCCAAATCCCCGCGCAGCCCGGATCTGCCAAGAGCACTTTCTGAGTCATCACCCAGGAATTTCAACTCCTTACGCTTAACAAAGCGTGTCTAAGGCAAAGCCAAACCTACATTTCGTCCAGGTTGTTTCCCGGGTATATGTAATAGTTGGTGGGCTCCAGCCCCAGCTCATCCCTTGAGCCATTGAGACCCACGAAGACGGTGAAGCCCCCTTCGCCGTGTGTCACCATACGAAGCTGGGACTGGATCTCTGCGATATGGAGGGAAAAAGGGCAAAATCAGTATTTTCTGGGATCCTCAGCTACAGAGAAGCGGTTCCTCCTAGGAGCAGCCCCACTCGTATCTATGTCGCTCCCATGTTGACTTATAAAACCGGTTGATCTGGAAAGATCCTGCATGTGCTCAAGGGATGGGATGGCAGCTCTAAGGCAGGCAGCAGCGCTGCCATTTCCCGCAGGGAATGCTTCGGGTGCCTTTGGCTTGAGCTCTTCTTGGGTTTAGTGACTTTATTGGATTTAAATGTGCTCCTACTCTGCAGCCATTGAAGTTAGACCAGGACCATGTTGTTGCCTGAAAGCTCCCTCCCACCCGTGCCCCCCTCCCTCCCATCCGTGCCCCCCGCCCTCCCGCCCGTGCCCCTTCCAAAGCAGCAGGAAGATTTTGTGGCAGTGCTAAACCCAACTTTAAGGGGACATTTCACCAACTTTGACAGGTTTTGGGGCACTACACTGTGGGTTTTAGGGAAACCAAGCAGCAAGCCCAGGCTTTGCTAACTATGGCCAGGATTGGTAAATTAATTTAGGCTTGATTAAAAGCCCTGCAAGGAAATGTATGGCCAGGGATGGCATTTTGAGTGCTGTGAGATAAAACCGATAAGAAGTAATTATAAAGCTGCTTTTGGAGGTGGCTCAGAGGGGGATTAAGGCTGTAATCCCAATGAAACCCAGCGCTGTGGTTTTACCAGGCAAAGCCTGCGCCTCTGCCGGCAGGAGCCGTTCGTAGGTGTTGAAGATCCCAGCATCCGAGATGATAATGGGAGCGAAGATGTTCACCAGATCTTGGCCCTTCTTGACGCTCACGCCTGGATGGGACGGGCAGGGAGGGGAGGGGAGGGATGGCTCTGGTGGAACGCAGCGCCACAGCGGGGAGCAGCCACGTGTGCCGCGTCCCGTGCCAGCACTCACCGCAGGCTTTGCCCTGGGAGTCCAGCAGGATCCTCTGCACTGGCGCCCTTCCCAGCACGTTGCCTCCAGCTTTCCGAATAACGGCAATGGTGTGGAAGACGATTTCCCCAGCCCCCCCTTTGGGGTACCACGCACCATTAAGGAAGTGGTTCACCAGGATGCTGTGCATGGAGAAGCTGGCCTTGGAGGGGAGCACGCCTGCAAAAAGGGGCAGCACGAGATGGGTTTGTGCCAAATCATGGTTTTATGGCTTATCCTAACGTTTCTTAGGATGAGGAATGCCCTGTCCTCAGCTGGACGTGATGGACGTGATGGACGTGAGGAAGGACGGATGCGGGCAAGAAACGATGGTTCATTGGTACCCGGAGGAGCAAGGGGGGCAGGGAGCCAAAGGCTGCACCCACCGAACTGGCCGAGTCACTGGGGGGCCATGGGCAAACCCCTGGGGCAGGTGGGAGGAGGGGAAGGGGAAGGGTGAAAGGGTTGTGGCAAGGCCAGGGCGGTGGGTGTCAGCACAAGGTTAAGGGTGGGTGGATGTTCCCTTGCGTAAGAGGAGTGACGCAGCTGCGCCGTGAAACCGAAGGATGCAGAGAGAAAGTGATGAAGCTGAGCAACAGGGACATGGGGACAACCAGCTGCTGGCTTGGGGACAAGGATGGTGGTAGAGCATACATGTACTCAGCACCCCTCACCCACGCACCACAACAGCCATCATCCTTACAAAAGCAAAGAAAAAAGGGGTTTCTTGCATATTTCTTTTTTCTAAAGGGTTTAAATTCACCCCCACGGCACCCTGGAGCCTCCTGGCCACCTACCGTAGGTGGGGAAGATGTAGCTGAAGACAGCCCTGAGCTCAGGGTTGGCGGTGAGACCATCCACCACGTCCCTCACGCTGTGGGACGCCAGCCGGCAGAAGGGGCTGAGCCACAGCAGCAGCCCCGAGCGGCACAGCAGCGTGGCCAGCACCCATGGCACCATCTTCAAGACACCCAGCAGCACGGTGCCTCGGCTGACGCTCTGCGGGAGGGGAGGCTGGTGCTGAGCATCCACTGCTGGGGGGGCTGCAGGCAGCCCCAGGGTGGGCTCCAAAGATGCTCAGAAGCAGCTTTTCCCCTTAAATCCACTGCTGGGCTGGCGGGGAGGCAGCAGCATCTCTGAAGTGCTGCAGCCCAGGGAGCGGCGGGCACGGGGAGCGCTTGCTCCCCCAAAAAACTCCCCTGCAGCCGAGGTATCAAAGCATAATTAGTGTTAATTCAGCACTATTTTGATAATGATTGCAATCACCCTACTGGCTGGGAGGTGCCGGAGCATCATCCCACAGCCCCAGCCCATGGGGGTCCCAGCACATCCCATGGGACCATGAGCATCCTTGGGGAGCAGGGTTAAAGCTCCAGGTGTGATGCTGGGGGGTTGAGGCAGAAAAAGGAGATTTTTGTATGTGTTTCCCAGCATTTTTGGGGCCGAGTTGGGGTGGGTTGTGTAACGCTGTTATTCTCTGCAGTTGCCCAATATCTGGGGGTGTGGGGGGGAGTGGAATTTCCCTTCTTTGCGTGACCCCACAGAGAGGGACCAGAGCCAAAAAAATCCCCCCATCCCACTTCTGTGGCAAAGCCAAAGCCCCCGCTACCTTCACCAGCCGCTGGAACTCATCGATAGCGGCCGCCTCCCCAGGAAACTGCTCCTTCAAGCCTTTGAAATATTCGTCCTTCCCCGCGTAGATGCGGTATGTCCTGCCACCGCCGGGCTCCCCCAGGACCACGGTGTCGTAGATGGCCGGCAGCGGAGCCCACTCCAGCTGCCCCTCCGTCAGCTGCTCCACCAGAAAGCGGACGGTGGAGCCCTCCTCCATTTGCCCCACGTAGTGGATACCTAGAAGACATATTTTTGTTTTATTTGGGTTTTTTTTTCCATTTTTTTTCCACCTCATCACACACCCCTGGGAGGCACAGGACCCTCTTTTATTCCTCCACCCCCACCCCCAGCGGCTCTGTACGGAAGGGAGAGGGAAAAGCTGGAAAACACCCGCTCGCGCTTTAGGTCAAAGGGAAAACCAAGCACCCGCTGTCGTGTTTTTAAGCAACTTTTATAAATTCTGTTACATGCTGATAATTTTCCTTTCTAAATTGTTGTAAATAATTAATCCTGTGTGGTTTGAGGGACGTACGGAGCTGGACTTTGTCTTGCTGAAGGAGTTTGCCAGGTGGGATGTGCCCTGAGGTGACAGCTCCGCTGGGGGAACTCTGGGGGGGCTGAGCTGGGCATGGGGAAGGGTCCCAGGTGCCGGTTACAGCCAGGGGCAGGGGGGGGTGACCGGCCACACCCCATCCTTCAGCGGGAGAGTTTTGGGATGAGGGAAGACACGCGCTCCCGCATCACTCGTGTGGATAAAAGCGCTTGTGTAATGGGGAGTGGGTGCTGGGGGCACCCAGCCTGGGTCCCCATGGCTGTCCCTTCCCCACCCTGCAGCTCAGCCACCCCACCCCCACCTTGAGCCAGGGGTGAATGTGGGACCCCAAATGCCGCAGGGAACGTACCGGTGTCAAACTCGAAGCCCTTCTCACTGAAGGTGTGGCAGCAGCCCCCCAGCTTGCCGTGCTGCTCCAGCACCAGCACCCGCTTGCCCACTTTCGCCAGCAGCGCGGCAGCCGCCAGGCCCCCGATGCCGCTGCCCACCACGATGGCATCGAGCCCCTCGGGGACTTTATCTGCTGAGAAAACTGGGGGGGGGGGGGGGGGGTAGGGGGGTG
>JAVJGJ010000038.1:5956798-5968162 GCA_035590215.1 Microhierax caerulescens | reverse complement strand
TGGATATGCCTTTGTTCTTGTCCAACTGTGTTAATGGCACGTTACCTTTGCCGGCTGAAATTGTTGCATTTGCTTTGGCGCTGGCATTGTTTAATACCATGTCTCCTGTAGTTTGTCTTTACTGAAACCCGTTTTAATGTTTTGACCCTTTGGAACCTGCAAAAGCAGGTAGTTTCACATAGCAGAAATAGATTAATAGGACTGAAAATGAGTACAGTGGTTTAAACAGGTACCTGCTTACCTTATTCTTGCTGGGGAAGAAGCACGTCTCATCTGAAATACCTTTCTTGGTAACCAGAAGGCTGTGTTGAGATGCTTCTTTTTCTAGACTGTGTATAAGTGCTTGAGAAGTACAGGGAAATAACACAAGAGTGAAAGCTGTCTGATTTATATGACTACCTAGCACTTCAAAGTAAAGTGTGCTTTAGTCAAGTAGTAAAAATGCGGGTATCACGTATGTGTGTAATTAAATTGTTTAAAATAGTAAAGATTTGTTAACTAAGCGCTTTGTCCTGTAAAAGTTTCTAATGCTTTTGGTAACTCGTGCTATTAGATACTATTATTTTTTGGTCAGATGGTTTAACTCTTCTTGCCGTGCAGGGTCAGAGGTAAGTACCTGCACACTTCATTTTCCCACCCTTGTTGGTCGTGCTGTAAAGCAAAATAGCGGTTATCCCGGCAAGGACCACTCTAGTCTGTCTGTTGGAGCGTTAAGTGGATTTGTGTTCAGGGCAGGATAACCCATCTCTACAGGTATGGCTGTACAGCACACCGTTCCTGCGGGGAAAAATAGCTGAAGAAATTTCTGGCCTTATGTTGTGCTCATACCAGCTGATTGCTGGATCACGGAAAGGACTGGGTTAAAAGGTTCTTAAGCTAATTTTCCTGCTAGAAGTGGTGTCTTGTGCGGCTACAAACTACGTTGGGATCTGCTTGCATCAGCTTTATAGAATGACGTTCTTGCAGACAGGAAAACAGTGCTAAATTGAATAATGTTGCATGGAACAGATAAATCGTTGGGAAGAACTAAAACAGAAAAGAGATCTGAGGATGAGACTTAGAGGTGGGTTTTTTTAAATATATTGGCATGTAATGGGGGGTTCCCTTGGCAGAAGTGTCCCCTCAGCAAGACAGGGAGGTGCATGTCGTGGTACAGAGCGGTACTGTGATTACGCTTCTGTGCTGCGTGCAGATGCCTGGATCCTCTGATGCCCTGGAATGGTGAGCTGGCCTACAAACAGGCCAAGAAGTTCCCCTTAACACATTTTTGTTTGTTCGTTTGTTTGTTTTTGGGGTGGGGGTTTTTGTTGTTTTAGTCTAGTAATGGAAAATACTGAATTTGTATTGGCAACACATTTAGGACATGTGCAAATACATACTGGCTTCCCCCTGCTCCAGAAAGTAGCTCTAGAAATTGCTACGTCCGAGCCCCAATCCTACAGGTGCCCAGTACTTGTTTCTCTATTACAGCTGCCACATAGTATGCCAAGCTCTCCTTTTAAACAGGGAAGTATAAAGGTTGTTTAGCCTAAAAAATGAATTGAATTTAAAATAACAGGCACAATGGCCTCAATAGTGGATACTTACGTTAATGTTTCCCATTCAAAAGCATTTGTGGTTAGTGCTTGCTCTTGTAGTTATTACTGCTTCGTCTGTTATATGTAATTGTGGAATAAATTTATTTTTATTGAACGTTTATAGTAAACATGGAATATTATGCTAAAATGCAGCTGCCATAAAAATGCAAGCTGCTATATATCTTAACTTCCCACAATGTGTTTTCCTTAGGCAAGACTTTTCACATGGAACAACTAAATGGTCATCAGCAGGGCTTATGGGCAGAAGCACAATTTTTTGTTCATCTGATGAACCATCGTTTTGTTGATATATCAGCTACACTAGATGTGCTTCTTCCACTTCCCCTCTCCCTCTCCCTGCCAGGTTCTGTTGAGGTTACTGGGATTTTTTAGGAACCAGAACTCACACGGGAATTAGTTAAGGTATATCTAAAGGTATATTTGTGCCCTGCTGTTCATATTGTTGGTTGGAGATGCTAGCTGGGATACTTTCTGCTTTATTAGTTTCTCTGTCCTGTAGGAATTACAGCAATGAAGTATGGTGACCACTACTGATACTGTAAAACACTTTTTTAAAAACAAGGATTAGTGCATGGAAGTGTTAATCAACAAGAACGAGGCAGCAACAAGAAAAGTTGGAAGTGTTGAGCATGGAGGAGAGTGCGCTCCCCCCGCACGTTGCTCAGGCCAGCTTGCAGAGGCCCTTTAGTTACTGTATGTGCAGGGACCGGGTGCTGGGATGCTCCCAAGAACTGCAGCCTCAGTGTGGTGCATCTTCATACCAAACCAGATACCCAGCTGGGGAGGGAGCAAGCAACGAGCATGTCAGCTCCAGGGGGAACACCAGCAGCGCGGGGTCGAGCAGGGTGGTGGAGTTCCCAATGGTCCTCACGCCGGGTGTCTGGAAAACGGAGGGTGACAATTTTTGTGGTGGTTCTGGAGCTGTTTCCCTTTCTTGCAATTTTAACTACTAAGCAAATCTTTTGGCCTTGTGTAGAATTAACTTCTCACAAATTTTATCATTTAAACAGTGAATCGGATTTCTTAAGTAAGCCTCATGATGAAACATTAATTTCCTCCTACCTAAAAATATCACTGTGGCCCTTGACTTTACAGTGAGAACATGCTGTGCCCTTTTCAGAGATGAAGTACAGTGCATACATTGCTCAGCCTTCCTTATAAATCATCATTTTAGCAAGCATCTTGTTTAGTACCAGTTGCAGTGAGGTTAATATTATGTGCTTTTTGTGCGCAGAGATCTTTTGATGACCTGTGAAAGCATCGAATCAGTAGCTGTCATAAATTGTTACTCCAAACTGCAAGTTTTTTGGGGAAAAGAAAATTTTAAAAAAAACCCAAATTTTGTGATAGAGTTTCAAAAAGCCAACATTGCTTTTCAGGGATCTGGCTTGTGTTAGCCAGAGCACTTGGGTTTCATTTAAAACTATTTCTTCACCTTTTACAGATTGCTAATGGGTGATGTGAGTTGAACAGAGGCTTTCCACAACAATACAATGTAGTTTGTCATTCAAAGTGATCTGTGAGTATGGGGGGAGCGTTGTTTTAAAATGAAAGGTTATCTTTGTGTAAACTTTCAGGTTTGGGGCTTTTTTCCCTTCAGTGGTTAAAATAGGTATTCATGAGTGTTTATCCCTTCTGTTATTTTTCAGCCAGCCATGAGTATTGCAACTTTGGCTGAAAGCTATTTTCTGTCAGTAAGTGGAAGGAAATTTACTGCAAGGTTCTTGCATTTCTGTCATTTGCACGAAGTGGCAGAGTTTAACCAAACCTGGTGTTTACTCATACTCGGACACACAGTGGAGATAAATGGTCTTACACATGTTTTTATGAGAAACCAATTTTGATTTACATTAGTGGTAATTCAGTAAGACCATTTACATCTCCTAAATATGCGATACTCTTGGACCTTTGAGAACTGAGAAGAGAAATATCACCAGATGTTACAGGTGTTGTATGCCTGAGTCTTCCTTTCTATTACTTCAAACTTGGTGAAAAACAACGTAAAGAGCGCAGTAGTAATGCTATTCCCTGCCTTTTGGGAAAGGGCAGTGATCAGAGTGTTGATACCTCTGGACGTTTTCCAGGACCCATCTTAAATCTGGGGAGAGATCAGGTCTCCGGCTGGGTGAGGTTTCCCTAAGAGCATCTATTGTGGGATGCAGAGGTACCTTTTGTGTTTTCAGTTTTAAGAGGTGTGGAGCTAGATGAGACAGTCTTACCTTGTGTCTTGAACTTCTTGTAAGGAGTATTCCCCCCCCCCCCCAGGTCTCCCCAGCTGGGCTCCGCATCTCTGAGGGCTCATCCTGCACGGGACCTGCTGCCCGAGCTCCCTGGGTGCTGAGCCCGCCGGACCCGGGCCGACGTAGGTGACCCCTCGGTGGGGGAGGAGGGCAGCATCCCCCCGGGGAGGGGGGGCAACACACGAGCTCCAGCCCCCCCTCGATCCCAGATGGATTTGTTGTATCTCCCCCGGTAACGGCTTTGCCCAGCAGCGCGTGCGTTTTGGGGAGCGTTCACCACCGTTTGGGTTTCCAGGGTTTGCGTGCCCCCCCATCTCTTCCCCCCCAGATGAAAGCCTTCACCTGCGAATCGGGGCAGACACTGGAAATTTTCGTCCCTTTCCTGGGCAAGTACCGCCCGCCCCTGGGGCGCTGCTGCCAGACCTGCACCCCCAGGAGCTGGGTAAGCGCGTCCCGGGGCTGCCTTCGGGATCCTGGGATGCTGGTGGAGGACACCAGGCCCATCCCAAGGGTCCCGTGTGCCTGGGGAGGGCCAGGGGCTGGAGGGGGGCAGGCGTAGCCAACCCCCCAGCATTTCCCTGAGCCATCTCAAGGGCAGAGCTGCTGCCACGTTCTCCTTCCAGGGTGGATTCTACCACCGGCAGCTCTCATCCCTCGGCTTCCGCGACACCATCCGGGTGACGGAGGGGGACACGCGGTGAGGATGGGGCGAGCTCCGTGCCGGGCCATGCTGGGCAAACCACATTTTCCCCGGATTTCATACAAATCCCCATGGAAGTCCCTTTCCCTGCTGCGCAGGAGTGTGTGGATGCCTCTCCATCATCCTTACTCCCTAATTAGTCCAAAAAGGAGTTACGTTAATTATATTTTGAAAGGCTGGAAGCCGCAGCTCCGGGTGCAGAACAGAGGGGAGGGGGCTTGGTCCGTTCCTCCGGCTGCTGTCACCCTTGGGCTGGGAGAAGTCGTCCCCAGAGTCAAGGATTTGGGGTTGTTTCTTTTTATAAACAAAACTTGGTATCTTGATGCTGTTGGGAAGAACTTGGCGGGGGCTGGGGGTGTTTTTGTTCCCCTCTCTGGCGCCGGCACAAGGACAAGTTCACGCAGCCCTTGGAGCGTGCCTGGATCCCAGCCCCTGGGGAGAGGCGGGATGGCCTCTGCCCCAAGCCCTCCTGCTCTTCCCCTCCCCACGGGCCCTCGCCCCGGACCTCCAGCTGCTGTCACCCAGCCTTCTCCTCCGGCTGACGTGGAACCCGGGAGCCATTTCTTTGCCAAATGCCTGATATTTTTTGTTCTGGAGGTGCTGGACTCCTTGGGTTCCTCTCCCCTTGCAGAACAGTCCCTGGTGGCTTAGCAGTTTTGCGCTGTGTTTTTCCAAATCGGGTCATTATACTCCATTGAGCTTGAAATATCCGAGCTCCAGCTTTCCAACGCGTTGAATAATTCATCCCCGCTCGCAGCAGCTCTGGAGTTGCGGGATGGCTAAAAGGAGCCCGGTGATGGGTGGTTGAAATCACGAGTGGCAAGACGAAGGTCTGAAGCGCCCCTGTCCCTCTCCAGCCACCTGCAGCCCTTTCCCTGGGTTGTACATGCTCTGTGATACCTCAGAGCTCACTTACATCCCTGCCAGGTGCTGCCCAGCTCTGGTTTGGGGTCAGATTTGGGAAAATCCCCTATCTGGGACCTCCACAGCATCCCCTGCGCCTTTCTAGCCATTGCAGGTTTCCTCCCCGCACAAGGGGCGATGCTGCAAGGGCTGGGGTGGCCCAGAGCATCCTTCTGTTGGTGCCTCCATTTTCCCAGCTGTAAAATGGGGAGAAAAAATGTCAAATTCTTGCAAGGAGCTGGTTGGGGGGAGGCTGAGCACCCTGGAAAAGCCTCTAAGCCGCTGTCTGTCTCCCTGCCCAGGTACCGGGGCTGGCTGGTCCGAAGGGTCTGCGGTTTCCTGGCTGTCTGGGACTGGAAGGTTCTGGCTGACACCCCGGGAGACCTCCTGGAGAGGGTCTGCCACAGCCAGAGGTAGGTGGGAGCGGCTGGGGGGGCTCTCCACGTTTGCCTTCGCCCCTTGCAGGACCTGGGTCCTGCAGCATCATCCCCCAGACCTGTGGGGTCCCATTCGGCCGCTGGAGCGAGGGATGTGCTCATCCGCTCCCAGTGGAAAGAAACGTGCGGGTTCCTCTCCGCTGCTGTGCCCTTCCCACAAGCTCACCCCGAGGAAGGGGCTTTGTGGCTGCTCCCCGCCCCAAGCTCAGCACCCCCCAAAAGCAGCTGTACCCCGGTTTGGTGGGGAACCAGCTCTGCCCCCTGGTCCTGGGGCTTACGGGGTCTCTCCCCTTCCTGAGCCCGTGGCTCTGGGGTGACATGGCCTTGCCAGGCAGCCGTCACCTAACTCGTTACCGCTAATTACACAGCAGGAGGCTGGCAGCCAGTACACTGTAATTACTGTAATACAGAAACACTTGTTAACCCCTGGCTCTGCCTTGCGCTTCCCACCTCCTCGCCATCCCCTTGGCAGGGTGCGGGATGTCGCTGCCGGCCGGTCCCGTGGCTCGGGAGGGGATGGAGAATCCCTCCAGCAGTGGAAGGAGAAAATACTCAAGATCCTGGCGGAAATCCAGGCCCCGCTCTCCCCCATCATGCTGAGGTCTGTGCTCCCTCTCCGGGCAGGGTTGTGGGTGCGGGTCCCCCATCGGAGGCATCTCCCACCTCCTCCTGGAGGGCTCCCAGTCCCTGGCTGGGGCATTCCCAGTCCCTCTCCTTGGCTCCAGCTCTCTCACGCTGTGTTGAGCCCCTTTGGGTCGGCTGTGAGCGGTGCACTGGTGCCTCATGCCTGTGAGCCATCCTTGGGGGATGCTTGTGCAGAGAGCTCAGGGCAACACTGGCAGGGCAGGCAGCCCTTGGCTTCCCGTGCAGCTCCCTGGGGATATTTCCCCCTATTTCTTCCAGGGAGCTGGAATCTGACACTGCAGTGGAGAAGGGAGGGAGAAAAAAAAAAACCAACAACCAAAAAACCAAACCCTAAACCAAAAAAAACCCACCAACCTGGGAGGATGGAAATCCAAGAGAAGAGAAAAAGAGAACTTTCTCTTTCTCTCTCTCCTCTTTTCTTTTTCCTTCCCCTCATTGAGAAATTGGCAATTAGAGGTTGCATTGTAGCTTAATTGCTTGTCTGATTGAGCTGTAATAAAAGAACCCTCTGAGCAGTCTGAAGTATTTAAAGGAAAGAAATTACCCAGGGGATAAAAAGGCTTCGGATCCTTCCAGTAAACAGTGTGCGGGAGGACTGGGAGATGGAGGGGTAATTGACTTCAGCTTTTGTTGCCAGGGGAGAAGGGGGTGGTCTTGTCACATCCAGCCTTTAGTGTTTTAACTTAATTTATAATAGAGCTGTTTATTTGCTTTATGGGAGCTGAGAAGCGAGATTTGGCATTGAGCTGTCTCATGCAGCCCCCTTTGCTGCCTGGGTGGGGAAACTGAGGCAGGGAAGGGTGGGCTGGATCCGGTCCCCGATGGGGCTGGGGGCTGCCACCGCCCCTGCAGCGTTGCTCACCTGCTTGTTTTCCTGCAGGCTGTGCAGCTGGGTTTTGCTCAAGCTCCTGAACTGCCTCTTCCTCAGTGTGCAGCTCCACCGAGGGCAGCTGGAGATGGTGCTGAGGGCTGCCAGGACGGTAGGGAGCCCGGCGAGCCGCGCTCGGCCTCGCCACCGGCACACCGGGTGCTGAGCCCTGGCCGCCTTCCTTGCAGCCTGGCGTGCCACTGGTTTTCCTCTCGACACACAAATCCCAGCTGGACGGGCTGCTCCTGTCCTTCCTTCTCTTCTCCCAGGGGCTGGGAGTGCCCAGGGTGACGGTGGGCAGCCAGATCTGCAGCCCTCGCCTCCGGTAAGGCCCGGCAGGCACCGGCGGCAGCCCTCATGAAGCCCCCAGCCCGTGGTGGAGAACTGGGGTGCCGTGGCCCCATGCACGGTGGGTGCCCATGGCATTGTCTTTTCCCTGCAGAGCCTTGCTCAGCCGCCTGGGAGGGATTTTCCTGCCCTCGAGGATGGAGCAGATGCCGGATGACCAGGACGAAGAGCTCCCAGGAGCCGTCCTGGCTGCGGTAGGTCCAGCCTGGGGTGCTGGGAGGGATGATGCACCCCCCAAGCTCCAAAAGCCCTCGGCAAAGCTCTCTAGGAGTGTCTCAGCCACGGGTGGCTGAGCCTTTGGGCTGTGCGGTGGGTGCCAGCAGCTCCGGTGCAGCCTGGGGGTGCTGCCAGTACCCCCCAGCCTTGGCCCGTCTGCCCCACCAGTATGTCGAAGAGGTGCTGAGGAGCCGCCAGCCGCTGCTCATCTTCCTGGAGGAGCCCCCGGCCGCCCTGTGCCTCTCAGCCGCTGCCTGGCAGTGGCTGGCCCTGGTGTACCAAGCCGTGCGCGACAGCACCGTCCCCGACGTGCTCCTGGTCCCCACGGGCATCGCCTACGACGTGGTCCCTGGCGGCTTGCACCGGGAGGGAGCGGTGAGAGGTCCTGCAGGTGTGGGTGCAGCACCCAAATGGCGGGGTGCTCGCCTCTCACCCCGTTAACGTTCTGGTCCCCTCTCCCCCCAGCGTGGCACCCAGCCGCTCGGGCTCGGCGCTTTGCTGCGGGTGGCGTGCGGGGCCCTACGCCGACACCTGGGCTGTGCCCGCGTGGACTTCGCCCAGCCCTTCTCCTTACGGGTACGGCAGCAGGGTCTGCAGCGGGGGTCCCGGCTGGATCCGTCCCGGCCCCGGGGGGGGGGTTGTGGCCACGGTGCTGGTTGCTGTGCAAACCACTGCAGGGTTCAGGGTGGCTGGTGGATCTGCTGTTCTCCAGGGGGTTAGGTGAGCCCTGAGGCCCTGGGGACCCAAGGGATCCATTCAGCTTGGTGGTGCCGAGGGCTGTGAGCACCGTCACGCTTGTTTCTCCCCATGCCCAGGAGTTCGTGGCCCAAAACCGGGCAGGGCAGAGCGGCGTGCAGGAGCCGCTGGTGCCCATCATCCTCGGGATGTGGTGAGCAAGAGCTGAGCCCCGCGGCAGCGTCTCGCCCCCGACGCCGCTGCCGCCCCCACGTCCTCACCCCTCTCGTCCCGCTTTCTCCAGCCCCAGCCAGCTGGACGAGAAGGTGGCGGAGGTTTGGCACCCCGGCCCCGCCGCGGCCACCGGCTGGGAGCCAGAGGAGGAGATGCTGGTGACCAGGCTGGGCCTGCACTGCCTGAGCGGTGAGGGGTCTGCTGGGGGGGCCGTCTGTCCTGCTTGGGGTGGGGCGGCTCCCCCCCCCCACCAACAAACCCCTCTCCCCCCGCTTGCAGACGGCGTCGCCTGCTCTGCCGTCATGGCTGTGGGGATCACGTCAGCGCTGCTGCTGCACAAGCACCGCGAGGTGAGAGCAGGAGCTCTCTGGGTTTCTCCTCCCCTGGGGCACGGTTCCATCTTCCCCTTCCTCCAGGGCGTCTTCCTCTCCCGGCTCATGCGGGACTTTGCCTGGCTGCTGGAGGAGACGCTGCTGCGCCAGCGCGACGTGGGCTTCTCGGGGCAGCTCCGGCACCTGGTGCGGCACAGCCTCGGCCTGCTGGGACCCCATCTCCGCCTCTACTGCCTGTCCCCCGTTGGGGACGTCTTGGTGGTCCCCGAGGCCTCGGCGGAGGCCCTGGGCGAGCTGGGCCTCTACAGTGCCGCCATCTTGCCCGTCTTCGCCAGCGAGGCGGTGGGAGGTGAGGAGCAAGGCGGGACGGTGACACCTGGGATCAGTGGTGCTGGGGCTGGCGGTGACGCTGCTGTCCCCGCAGCCTGCGCCATCCACGCGGTGCTGATGGAGATGCTGCCCTTCTTGGGGACGGCCGTGGGCGCCGCTGGCGTCGTGCTCAGCCAGGACGAGCTGCTTCGCAAGATCCAGGAGCTGCTCCGGCTGCTGCCCCCAAACCTGCTGGGGCTCCAGGTGGGGCTGTCGGTGTGGGGTGGCCTGTCGCTGCCGCCGCTGGGGTCCTGCTGCCTGCCACCCCTTTCACCCTCTCCCCCAGCCCTGTCAGCCCCTGGATGGCCGGAGCCAGGACATCGTGGACAAGCTCCTCCTGTGTGGGCTGCTGGAGGCTGAGGAGGTGGGTGGCCCTGCGGGGATCCCCTCCTCACGCCAGGGGTGGGTGGCCCTGCGGGGACCCCCTCCTCACGCCTGGGGGTGGATGGCCCTGCGGGGACCCCCTCCTCACGCCAGGGGTGGGTGGCCCTGTGGGGACCCCCTCATGCCTGGGGGTGGGTGTGCTCTCTGTGTCCTGGCCAGGGAGGGGACGGGGGGCTGTGGTCCCTGTGGGGGGGTGGGATGCCGGTTGGCTTCAGAGGTAACGTGGCACCTGTCTTGTCCCTGCAGCCGGAGGGTGGGCACTGGGTCTGCAACTCGGCCCCCCAGCCCCTCAGCCAGGGGCAGCCCTGGGCCGCGCTGGACTTCACCGACAGCGACAGTGACAGCGACGGCGACAGCGCGGTCCCCAAGCGCTGCTTCAAGGTACTGGGTCCCCCCCCCGCTGTGCCCCGGCTGCTCCATGGCAGGGCAAGGGGGGTCTTGCCAAGCTCTGGTTGCCCCCACCCAGCTCACTGAGCCCCAGGGCTCGCCCGGCTTCCTCCTCTTCCTCTGCCGCCTGCTGAGCCCCGCGCTGAGGACCCTCGCCGCAGCCGTGGCCTTCCTGGAGCACCCCAGCTGGCCCCAGCCCGGTAGGATTCCCCGGGGTGGGCAACCAACCCCGCCAGCCCCCCTTGCCTTGGCTTCAGGGGAAACTGAGGCACAGCTGTAGCTCCCTTTGGAGGCCGGCGAGGGGCTGTGCCCCCTCCCCAGGAGCGGGGGGGGGATGGGGTTTGACGTCCCCTCTCCCAATTCCAGAGGCAGCCTACGTGGAGGCGCTGCTGCAATTCCTGGCTGAGAAGAAGGGGTTCGGTGAGTCAGGGTGGGGGATGGACAGGGGCACTTCCCCAGCTTTGGGGTCAGTGCCCCCCACCCACCTTTGGGGTCAGCACCCCCCCTCAGCCAGGCTGCAGGTGCCCAGGGGGTGGGATGCGGGGGACGGACTGGGGTGGCCCCCCTGCTTTGGAGTCAGCACCCCCCCTTAGCTGGGCTGCAGGTGCCTGGGGGGTGGGATGCGGGGGACAGATGGGGGTGCCCCCCTGCTTTGGGGTCAGCATTCCCTCTTAGCCAGGCTGCGGGTGCCCGGAGGGTGGGATGTGGGGGATGGATGGGGGTGCCCCCCCTGCTTTGGGGTCAGCTCCCCCTCAGCCATGCTGCGGGTGCCCGGGGGGTGGGATGTGGGGGCTCCCTCTGGCATCTCTCTCCCTGCAGAGCATCCAGACAGGAGCCTGGCACTGAGCTCCCTGCAGACCTTCAAGGAGATGGGGGTAAGCATGGCCGCGCTCCGCTGGACCCCCACCCTCAAGCTGCACCCCCCCGGTGACACTCCCCCCCGTCTCCCGAGGTGCTGGAGGTGGTGCGCCGCCCCCCCGGACTCCTGCTCCACCGCGCCCAGCCTTTCCGTGCCAGCGCCAGGCGCG
>JAVJGJ010000038.1:5881094-5892800 GCA_035590215.1 Microhierax caerulescens | reverse complement strand
GGGCGGGAGCGAGGTACCGGCTGTCCCCCGCCCCCCTCCTCCCGGGCCCGGGGCCGCCCCCCGCCCTGGGCCCAGCGCTGACAGCCGCCCCGGCGTTGTGTCTCCGCAGAAGCCGAGCACGGGTACGCCTCGCTGCTGCCAGGCGGTCGGGCCGGGGGCGCCCTGCGGCGCCGCGCCAGGGCCAGGAGGGGCAGCGGCGGCAGCAGGTAACGTCCGGCACCGGGGCGGGGGGACGGTAATGGAACTGGGGCCTGGGCCCCGCGCCCCCGGCTGGGTGGGAAGAGGGCTCGGGGCTGCCCGGGGCCCGCCTGGCGGGGGGGGCTGGCACCAGGCTCGTCGTCACCGGGTGGGTGGCACAGCCGGGGTGTCACCGGGTGGCGGGCGACGGTGAGGTCCCGGTGCCACTGGACGTGTGGCCAGGCTGGGAGGGACCCCACTGTCACCGGGTGACTGAGTCCGGTGAGGTCCCACCATCACGGGGCACCTGGCTGGGCTGGGGAGGACCCCGCTGTCACCGGGTGGCCGAGCCCGGTGAGGTCCCACGGTCATGGGGCGTGTGGCCAGGCTGAGGGACCCTGCTGTCACCGGGTGCCAGGGCACTGTGAGGTCCCGCTCTCACGGGACACCTGCTCGGGCTGGGGGGGACCCTCCTGTCACCGGGTGGCCGAGCCTGGTGAGGTCCCCCTGTCACCAGGCATGTGGCCAGGTTGGGGGTGACCCTGCTGTCACTGGGTGGCTGAGCCCGGTGAGGTCCCAGCATCACGGGGGACCTGGCTGGGCTGGGGGACCCTCCTGTGACTGGGTGACCGAGCCTGGCATGGTCCCACTGTCAGTGGATGTGTGGCCAGCCTAGGGGGGACCCCACTGTCACCGGGTGCCAGGGGCACAGTGAGGTTCTGCTGTCACCAGGCATGTGGCCGGGCTGGGGGACCATCCTGTCACCAGGTGCCAGGGGCACAGTGAGGTCCCACTGTCACCAGGTCACCGAGCCCGGTGAGGTCCCGCTGTCACGGGGCACCTGGCTGGGTTGGGGGACCCTCCTGTCACCAGGTGACAGAGCCTGATGCACTCCTGCTGTCACAGGGTGTGTGGCTGGGCTGGGGGACCCCGCTGTCACCGCGTGCCTGGGGTACAGTGGGGTCCTGCAGTCACCAGGTGGCCAAGCCCATTACAGTCCCACCATCATGGGACGTGTGGCCAGACTGGGGGGGACCCCGCTGTCACTGGGCACCTGGCCGGGCTGGGGGGGACACCACTGTCACAGGGAGGACTCAGGCTCCAGCCCCACAGCCTCCCCCCTCCCCGTTCCCCCTCACACCCCCACCCAGAGGCTCCTGTCAGCACCCCCCACCCCCAATTCAGACTGACACACACCCGCCGGGCCGGGATCCCTCCGGAACATTCCGGCGAGGCGTGGGGGGAATCCTCCCGTCTCGGGCCCGAGGTGTGCGGCCGGCTGGCATGGCGGGGGCGTTGCGGCGGGGGGGGAACGTGGAAGTTGGGCTTTTCATTTCAGGCACACACCGCCAAGGCTCGGGAAGTGAAACCGCTCTCGGTCCGCCAGGATTCTCCCTCAGGAAAGTGAGAATCTTCTAACACGCTTTTGGCCGAGCGCAGGGGGGTTGTGCATCGCTTAGGTTAAGTCGCCTGGTGCTGCTTTCCTTTGAAAAATGGAAATTTTTTCATTATCCTCCCCAAAATCCATCCAGAGCCTCAACTGAGGTTATTCCCCGCTGGTTCCCGGGAATCTGGAAATCCCTTTAGGCCGAGCTGGAGTCGGCCCTGAGCAGTTGCGTTGTTCTGCAGGAGCGAGTCCACCAGCGTGGGGCTTGTGTGGATTTTTAGGGAGTATTTAATTACACCTCCCAGAGCTGTGGATTAATTGCTTAATGCTCTCGTGTCTGGTTTTATGTGCTTGCTCTCCCGGTTTGTACAACGGGAACGGCCACCTCGGAGCCCCCGCAAACCAGAGTCACCGCGCTGACTTCTTCTTCCTTTCCAGCGCCCATCATGGTTTGTTCAGTCGCTTTAATGATGTTAAAATCACTTGTACCCCTGCTGAGGTGCCAGTACCGCCTGGCTGCCCTCCGGAGTGCCACCCCTGCCCCGGGACGTGCCCAGCCCCTGGAAACGGCTACGAGGGCCACCGCGTCGGGCAGAGCGAAGCCTGAGCACGTTCCCCCCGCCACGTCACGGCGGCCGAGCGCTTCCCGCCTGGCTGCCCTGCTGTGGGCTGTTTGCCCAGGGAGGAGCGACATGGCGATGTCACCAGATGTGTCACGTTTTTCTGGTTGGGAACAAACTCGTCAGCGTGACGCAGCGACAGCTGCCCTTTGATAGCTGCCCTCACAACAGATACTGCCCGGAACGCCCTGCCAGTTCGGTTCCCACCCTGATTCCTGGTGTCTCCCTGGTCTGGGACCTTCCCGTCTCCCTCCCGTGCCGGGTGCCGGGGCCAGCGGGCTCCCGTTAGCGGAGCAGGAGGCGGGTGAGGTCTCTCCATCTCACCTCAAACAGGCTCCAAGTGAATTCGCAGGTCACACCTGCACACACTCCAGATTTCCTTTCCGAAGATGGGGGGGCTCGTCCTTCGCTGAAGGCGAATTGTAACAGCAGGATGAGGGTCGGGGTTGCATGAAAAAGACAAGAGGCAGCTGCAGCGCGTGCGTTACCCGGGGCTCGCTGTGGTTTGCCAAGAAACGGCGGCATCTCGCAGGCGCTGCTGGTGCTCAGCTGAAGCACTGGGCTGACGGCGACGATTCAGGTAGTGGGAGGCACCACCAGCGGCTCCATGGGCACAAAGGGTCTGCAGCAAGGTGGGTTGCCTGCCCGGGGTGAGGCTGCGGTGCCCTCGGGCCCCCTCTGATCCCCTGTCCCCTTTTCTTTTACCCAGAATTAGAATCCATCAGCTGAGGAGCCTTTTTCTAAATATTAGTGATTATAGACACAAGCAAAGAGAGCAGCCCCCATGCTGAGATGGATTCTGAGACAAAGGCACAAGAGGGAGCGAAGTGGTTTTGATAAACACGTAGTGGTGATGGGAGCCTTCATCCCTGTTGATGCTCGAGAAGCGTTGGGTTTATCTGCGACGGCGGAGGAGCTCGGGCCCGCTGCGGCCCAGCGCCTCACCGGGGCGGGGGGCTCAGTGTGACTCACGGGACTTTTAGCCGGAGAAAAGTTTAATGGAGAGATCCCACGGGACCCAAGAGCGGAGTCCTCCCCGGCTGTTTGCTGCTGCTGTGCTCAGGAGAGCTCGCCGTTCCCAGGGAGCGCCCGGCCGCTGAAGCGGGAAGCGTCCCGGCTGGAACGGGGTGCCGTCGGGCTCTGCGAGCGGGGCGCCTGCCGTCGGGAACCAAAGGAGCGGGGCTGGGATGAGTCCCGTTAGAGAGGCAGGAGGGCAGCGAGGCCTCCCCCGCGGTGATCCACCACGAAACACTGCTGGTGAAGCAAAGACCACCGCGGCGAGCGTCTCTGGCCGGTGACATCCCTTCTGTTCCCTTCGGCATCCGGGCCTGGGGCAAAGCAGTGCTCCCAGAGCCAGCGGGGGCTTCCAGGTTGGCGTCCTTATCCGAGCAACCGGTGTGTTTTTCACATTTTTAAGTTTTCAGGCACATAACAACGTTTTTCCTGAATTAGAGCGGGTGGCCTCTGGAGTTGTAGGGAGAGCGCGGGCAGGGAGGCGGCTCTTCCCTGAGCGTCAGTCCCGGTGACGCCGGGAGCGTGGCCTTGTGTAGTTGTCCTGGGGCTTGATGGAGAGAAAATTAGTAGTAGCTTGTGCTTTCTGCCTTTTTGGAGCTTTGTCGAAATGAGGAGCTTCAGGGGGAGTTGTGGATGGACGGAACGCCCTCCTGGGCTTCGGCGCGGTGTTTGGCATCTCCCGTTCATTGTCGGGCGCGGGGAATCTCCTCCCCGCACCGTGTCTGCCTGGCAGCTCGCCCCGTTCTGACCGAGCGGGCGTGCAGGAGCGTCCGTGCAGCTGGTCCAGGAGCCGTCGAGGCGCTGGGGGCTCCTGGTCACCGTCACTTGTGGCCGGCGTGTTCCGAGCTGGCCTGCGCTCCCGGCACGGGGCACGACGGCTCGGACGCTGCGCGGGTGTCACGGAGCCGCCAGCTTTCCCCGAGGGTGGCACCGACGGAGCCGTTGGGTCCCGTCTCCTCGCCCCACGTGCCGGGAATTGCAGATGCTGCTCTTGCTTTCTCTGCTCTCTTGTGCAAGAAGTCTTCAAAAACGCTTTAACCCCCCCGTGCTCCAGGGCGCCCGCGCTGCCCGGAACCCGCTCTCTTTCCGGCGGAGGCTGGTTGCAGGTTTGTGCTGGGATGGGGCAACTTCCCTCCCAGTGCCGCGATCGGCCGCTCTGCCCGCTCCGGGCTGCCCGTCCCTTTCTCCACCAGGAGCCTCCCGAGCCCGTCCCACGCACCGACCTGCTTCATGGCGCTGGGGCAGCTGCTCGGTCCCGGTCCTGGCTCTAACTCTTGACCCTCACCGCATTCAAATCCCACCTTACGGTTTTACTGGCCCTTTTATTGCCATTTCTCTGGCAATTCCTCCATTGCGCCGAGCTGTCTGCATCCCTCCCACCATTTTCACCGGTGCCGGGGTACTGCGTGGCTCTGAAAGCCCTTGGGATTTGCAGCTTTTCCAGGGAATGTTTGCTAAAGCCCGTGTGTTAATCCTGATTAGAGATGGAGGAGTTTGTAACTTTTCTTTTTGGTTTTTCCAGGTCGACGCACAATGAGATGGAGAAGAACAGGTGAGCGCCGGAGGCTCACGGAGCTGCACCGGGGCGAATCGCTGCTTTCCCAGGGCTGGGAGCCGAGGGGATGCTGAGCTGGGGCCGGGAGGGAAGGGATGGGATGGCTGGATAACGTGGCCGCTCAGGAGGTTCCTGATGCTGCTCAGGTTTGGAGCGTTCCCTGTGCTGGGCTTGTGCGATGAGGAGGGGGGAATATTTCTCTCCTTTGCCAGCTGCCGGCCGGCTGGTGAGCCCCGGCGCGGCGTTCCTCCCCCTGGCTTGCTAGGGGGCATTCCCGGCCTCCTCCCCATTCCCGGGGCAACCCCCAGCGGAGCGTAGGGCCACCAGCTGCACCTCCACGTCTCTGGGGTTCCTCGTGGCAGAGCCGTGCGGTCTGTGCCGTTCGGCGGAACAACAGCTTCGTGCCCTCAGCAGGCAGGATGCCGCTCAGATCTGCCGTACCACGCGCCGGCGTGAGCCCGGTCGGTCCCTCTGTGTCTTTAAGAGGCAGAACTGCCCGTGTCCCGAGCGACACGGGTTAGAAAAGGCCAGGGAGGTTTATTCCTCAGAAAAGACTGAGAAAATTAACATTTGGTTACTTTGGGCGCACCTTGCATGCCTCTTGGTTTAGACCAGAGCCGTGCCGAAATGTGTCGGTGGCATTGCACAAGCGCGTGCGGTAAGTGCTTCGTCTTTTCCGCCCCTGGGAGCGGGCTGGATAACGGAGCTGCGCTCCGGACAGAGCCTCCACGTCCCTTCGCCCCTCGCTTCTCCCTGGACATGCCTCAGTCCTGCCCTGGGGCAGGCGAGCTGGTCAGTCCCGGCATGGACCAAAGTTTTCCAGCTGCTGGCAGGAGCAGCGTGGCTGGCCGCGGGGCGGAGGCGCCAGGGCCGGCGGATGTCACGGAGCCGAGGGAAGCTCCTTCGCCCACCCGGGAAATGAATCCTCTGTCGGGGGTTTTTTTTGGTTTTTTTTTTTTCTATTATGAGGCAGTGGGATTTTGGGGGGTTTTAGGTGTGGCAGCAGTTCAGCTGGGCGAAGCGCGGCAGAAAGGTGCTTTTATTCACGCTGCACCCCCAACTGGGGCGTGGGGAGCCCCGTTGGGACGTGGTGTCGGCGTTGTGCAATCCAGAAACGCTTTGCCAGCCGGGGTGGCTGGCTTTTTCCATTGTTTTTTTTTCTGGTGTGAACAGCCAGCATGACGAGGTTCGGGGTTGGTTTTGTTGGTTTATTTTTCCAGAGGTAGCCGAGGACTCTGCTGGGCTGGCTCCCCGCAGCCCATCCCTCGGCAGCCAGCACGCAGGGTCTGCACCGCTCCCAGCAGCGCGTCCTCCTCCTGCTCGGGACAATATTTGCCCAACTCCTCTTGGAGCCCGTTTGGGGTTTACCCAAAAAGCAAAGACCACGACGCGCTTTGTTTGCGTGGTGATTCGGGAGGGCCGCGCTGTGGGCAAGTGCCTGTCCCACCCGGCGCACCCCGGACGGCGCAGGCGGGCGATTGCAAAATCCCACTTCACAGCTGCCGTGTCCATCGGGAATTTCCAAGGGGGGTGTTGCAACCGATGCCCCAGAACGTGACCTCCGTCCCGGGGCGGGAGTGCCGGTGGAGGGGCTCCAGCGGTGCCAGCAGCGGCTCGGCTCTCGGTGGATAAAGGCGCTTTCCTGGGGTGCCAGCGGTTCCCTCGGTGAATCCAGCGTCAGCCTGCGCGTTAACACAGCCAAAATCCGGTGTTGGGGCGGGGGGGACCCCGGGGGGGGGACACCAGCCTCGGCACCAGCGTTCCCTCGGGGACCCGGTTCTGTTTGGGCCAGAGCGGTGTGTGACGGATCCCAAACCAGCTGGTTCCTACTGCAAACCGGGAAGGGCAGCGCTGCCGAGGGATGTGCCGAGCTCGTGGCACCGGCCCAGGCGGCTTCGGCAGTGACCGAGGGGCATCCCTGCGGCGAGGCTTAAAACCCAAAGCGGATACCCGCACCCCAAAATTCCAGGCCTTTGGCAGCCCCCCGCCAGCCGGCATCCCGCAGGGCACCGGCAGGATTCCGTCGGGGTTGGCCAGTTCAGCAGAAACATCCTTTTGTCCAGCGGCGGTTTCCCCCGGAGGGTGGGAAGGTGCTCGGTGCCACCTGCCCCCCGGCACCCACGCGTGGGGGGGTGACGTGGTGACACGGGCAGCGGGTACCCGAGCGCTCAGCACCTCCTGCCCCCCCACAGGCGCGCTCACCTGCGGCTCTGCCTGGAGAAGCTGAAGGGGCTGGTCCCGCTGGGGCCCGAGGCCAGCCGGCACACCACGCTGAGCCTGCTGACCAGAGCCAGGCTGCACATCGAGGTGAGCCCCCCCCGCTGCGGGGGTGCCCTAATGGGGGGTGTCCCCCACACGGGGATGCTGTAACCGGGGGGTGTCCCCCCACACGGGGATGCCGTAATGGGGGGGTGTCCCCCCACACGGGGATGCCATAAACAGGGGGTGGCCCCTCACGCAGGGATGCCGTAACGGGGGGGTGGCCCCCCATGCGGGGATGCCGTAACTGCGGGGTGTCCCCCCATGCAGGGGTGCCGTAACGGGGGGGTGACCCCCATGCGGGGATGCCATAACCGGGGGGTGTCCTCCCACACGGGGATGCCATAATGGGGGGGTGTCCCCCCCACGGGGATGCTGTAACCAGGGGGTGTCCCCCCACACAGGGATGCTGGGGTACCCGCATCTGTGGGTGGGATGATGCTTACAGCTGGGTCAGGGCGTTGGGTTGGAAACAGGGGTGGGGGTTGGTGCTGCGGGGGGGGAGGGGGGGGGGCAGGGACGCAGGTGGCGGGAGCGCGGCTGCCGGTTTTTCTCGACTGGTTCGTACGTTGGTTCGTGCCCTTTAACCTTGGACCCACGTCGCTGGGAGCGCTGGAGCTCCGTGAGCCGGGAGGTGACCGGGGGCAGCGGCATCAGGCTGCATCAGGCTCTTTAGTTATCAGCTAAATATAATGTAATATAATATGTTTATAAATATAATATATTTATATTTATAATCTGTTTCTATATTATATATAGATATAATATATTTATATAATTATGTATATTATATCTAGATATAATTATAAGGGTGGGGACGGCTGCAGCGTGGCTGTCACCAAACCATCGGGGGGGACCGTCCTTCACGTGCTGTCCCCAGCCGCCCTGCGCCGGGTCCATCCTGCTCCCACCGCGGGCGCTGCGCCCTGCGCCGGGGTCCCTTGGCTCGAGGGACGATAACAACTGCGTCCGTGGCGCGTGCGCTCGATGTGGGAGCCAGGACACCCCCCCCCCCAGTAGCTGGCGTTGGGCACCTCGGGGCGGGTTGGGTAGGGAGGGAGATGGGGGGCTGGGGGCTGGGGGGGCTCAGCGCCGGCCGTGTGCTCCGCAGAAGCTGGAGGACTACGCCAGGAAGGCGACGCACCAGATAGACCAGCTGCAGCGGGAGCAGCGGCACCTGAAAAGGCAACTGGAGGCGCTGGGGACAGAGAGGGTGAGGATGGACAGCACGGGATCCACCGCTCCTTCGGAGCGCTCCGACTCGGATGGAGGTGAGACCCCGCGCTGGGCACGGCGCGGGGCTGGCGGGGGAGGGGGCTGCCCGGTGGCGGCGGCGCGCTGACCCTGCCTCTTGCAGAGGAGATCGACGTGGACGCGGAGAGCACGGAGGAGCCGCGCGCGGAGCTGGGCTGGAGCAGCAGCAGCCCGAGCGACGCGGAGGAGGCAGGGAGCCCGCAGAGCGCCTGCAGCGACGAGGGCTACGCCAGCGCCGGCGCGAGGAGGCCGAGGCCGCAGAGCCGCCGCAACCTGCCCCGCGCGCGGAAGCAGCAGCTGCCGTAGCCGCCCGCCCGCCACCGCTTCCCCTCTGGAGCTCGTCCGGTAGCGCACGGGCCCGGCCCCCCGCTCCGCGCGGGAAACACCTTCCCGCCCCGCCGGCCGAAACGAAGCCGAGCTTGGCCGACGTCCGAAACACGGCGCCAGGCGGCGGGTGGCCAGCTGCCTCCTGGGGCTCGTCTCCTCCGCTGGCCTCCACTGGCCTCCACTCACCTCCACGCACCTCCGCTGGCCTCCTCTGGCCTCCACTGGCCTCCACTCACCTCCACTCATCTCCGCTGGCCTCCACTCACCTCCACTCATCTCTGCTGGCCTCCGCTGGCCTCCACTGGCCTCCACTCACCTCCACTTGTCTCCACTGGTCTCCACTGGCCTCCACTCACCTCCACTGGTCTCCTCTGGCCTCTGCTGGCCTCCGCTCACCTCCACTCATCTCTGCTGGCCTCCACTGGCCTCTGCTGGCCTCCACTCACCTCCACTCATCTCTGCTGGCCTCCACTCGCCTCCACTGGCCTCCCTCCCCACCCAGAGCCCCACTCCGCCAGACCGTACATTCCAGCCAAGATTTGACGCACCCGAGAACGTCGCAGCAGTAACGGCGACCCCGAAGTCCGCGCTGTTACTGCCCGGCGTCCCCAGACTCTCCCCGTGACATCGTTAGCAGGTGGCAGGGCCCCGACGCAGCGTTTTGGGTGAGGGTCTGGAGGCAGAGCCGGGCCCTGGCACAGCTCAGATCCAGGGGAGAGCGGAGGCGAGTTGGCCATCGGCAGGCGGAGCGACAGCGTGTCTTGGGGCGCGCCACCGGACGGCTCGTCTGCACCAACCCCAGTAGTCCAAGTGCAAACAGTCCAGCTCCAAATAGTCCAGCTCCAAATGATCCAGCTCCAAATGTTCCAGCTCCAGATAATCCAACTCCAAATGTTCCAGCTCCAGATAATCCAACTCCAAATGATCCGGGCAGCAGCGCAGCCGCGTGCGCCCAGCCTGGCTCTGCCGCCTTCCCACTGACGTCGTTGCTGACGTCGGGGACGCCGCTTGGGAATGCTTTGGGGCTCGGCTGTCATCGTCACCCCTCTGGCAGAGCCTTGGGTCGGACGCCTTCGGTCTGGGAAGTTTTCTGCCCTACCTAAATCCGAAACGGTCCCTGCGCCCGTTGCGTGTCCCGTGCACCGTCCCAGCTCCCGCGTGGCGGCTGCGTCCCTGCTCTAGGCGGGCGCTCCTGGAATTTCCTTTTCACGCTTCTTGTCTCGGGGACAATTTATTTCTACCTCGGAGAGATGAACAAAGATTATCTCCATCCCTTTAGCACAAAACACAGAGATGCTGCCTCATCTGTTTCACAGAAGCGATGCCCGGGCCCCCTCGAATCCCTCGCACGACAGTTCGGCAATAACCCGGCGGCGCCCGAGGGGACGTCACGGACCTTCGGCGGGCGGCGGAGCCCTCCCCGGGCACGCACCGGGACTTCTGCCGCCGCCTTTGGGACACGAACCCGAACATGCCAAGAAAGGGCCAGAGCCCTTCCCCCCCCGAGGGTGGGGGTCCCGACCGGGAGCACACAGAGATGTACAGCAAACACCGAGCTATAAATAGTATTTATTCGTTTTTCTATGGACCGGAGATAACGTTCTTACGATTTTCTGCTTTTATAGACATTCTGGAAACGCGGACACGTCGGGGTCTGCTGAGGGAGAGGTTCCTTTTCCCCCTAAGCCAGTCAAAGGTCTTTCCCACCTCTCGCTCGATCCCGGTCGGCGCCCGGCGAGGAGCCGCTTCGTGCTCCGAGGGCTTTTCCGAGCGGCAGGAGGCAAACCCGGGCGCCCCGCGCTCCACGGATCCCACCGAGGAACACCAAAGGCCACCGAGATGCTCCACAAAGTGCAAGCGAATGAACACTGTAAAACTCAACTCTTTTTTTTTTCTTAAAAAAAAATATCTCTTTTTTTATTAAATCCTAAATCTATTTTTGGATGGTTTGAAGCCTTTGAGAATCAAGAGGACAGGAGATGGAACTAGCGCAACCTTCGCAGTCTTGGCTTTTTTAGCCCGTGATGGTTTTAAGAAAAAAAATCAAAACGATGGGGGATATTTATTATTGGGTTTTTTTTAAGCAGCTGGAATTTTCCAACGTCTGACAGATTTGCACTGACCCGTGGTTTGGATACCTTTAGCATCCGCACGCCCCAGGCGTGGGAGCTCAAACCCCCACGCTTTCAAAAAGAGGGGGTGGGGGGTGGGAAAAAGGGCAAGAAGAGGAAAAGCACAGAGGAAAAAAAAAAAAGGGAAATGTCACCTCGAGCCCTCCCGCACCCTCTCCCAGAAACCAGCTCGGGAATCCCAGCTGCGGCGCAGATCTTGCTGCCTTGAGCGGGGAAGGGCGACGGTGGGATCGGTGGGATCGGGACGCGCCGTCGCGGTCAGACGGGAGGTGGAAACCGGTTGGGTTTGGGTGATTCCTCAGACAAACCGAGGCTGGAGGTTTCCGCTCGGCATAAATTATTGCTTTTTTCAGTCTCGTGCCTTTTTGAGTTACCCACCGCCTTCTGCTGGTGAAGCGCCGGGGGGGGGGGGGGGGTCCCCCCCCCCCCCCCCCCCCCAGGGACACAGAGCGGGTTTTTAAGTGGCGTTGAGGCCAGTGCGTATTTTTCCCAGGTGAACTGCACTTCTGGAAAGAAGCACTGCTGCTTCTACAAAATACTGCTTAAATAAACAGTGCCCCACTATAATTTTTCTTTCAAAATTAACTCCTTCAGGCCATGAGGCTTACCCATCCCTGTACGAAATAGCTGCCAGGACTTTTAAAGAAAACAAAAATCGTGTCTGGGAGAGAAAAGTTTAGCCTGACAGAGGAGAGCTGGTAAATCTCTCCCCTTCCCCGTGGCAGTCGAGGATGGGTTGCGGGAGCAGCCTGACCATTTTGGAGCCGGGTGCCGCCGCACAAACGTTACTTAAAAGGAGTTTTGTGCATATTAATGTGCGTGCACCGAGGCCAGGCTGCACGCTGCGCAGGGACAGCCTATTCCCTGGCTGAATTGAACTATCTTGTTTTCTAATCTAACCTACTTTTTTTCTTTTTCTTTTTTCCTTGTTGGTTTTTTTTGTGGGGGGGGGTTGTTGTTTTTTTTTTTTTTTTTTAAGAT
>JAVJGJ010000038.1:5808802-5833371 GCA_035590215.1 Microhierax caerulescens | reverse complement strand
AGGAAGGAGGTTTGCCGAAGAGCTTGGTTTCAGCAAAACCAGGACGTTTCCCCCCCCCTCCCACCCCGGTCCCCCCCCTCCACACACACACACACACACACACACACACACACACGTGGCCTCCCCTTGCAAGCAGCCTCTTAGCTTTACTTGTTCTCTCGAGGTCCCGCCAGTGGGGCTGGCGATGCTGTGCGCTCTGTGTAAAGTGTTGTCCTGGGAGTTTCATCGCATGCCATAAAACCGCGTGTCAAGTAAAGCTAAAAGCGTCTTTTGGCTGTCTCCCTACATCTCCAGTTAGAGCTGGACCTGCTCCACTCGCAGCCGCCCCCCACCCCCCACCGCTCCCACCTCTTCCCTCGCGGCAGAAAGGATAACGCTAGCACCATCCAGACACTGCATCGTCACTTTACCGTAACTAGTACCTATTTATGTACGTTGGAGTTGTAGCGTGTCCGTGCTGTAGAAAGCAAACCTCTTTTTAAGATTGGGCTAAAGACCTCCGTTAGGCTTTTACCCTGATCAGGGCTGTATTATTTCCATGAAAGTCATGGTGACTCTTAAAGCACAGGGCGCAGAATTCCAACCGGCGCGTTCTGAGCCTGCGCTGAGAGATACCAAGTATCTCTGTTGGTGAGCGACATTAAAAGAACCTGCTGGATCCCGGCGAGAGGTGCCCCTCTGGCTGCTCCAGCAGAGCACGTGCCTGGAAATAATTGGGGACTCAGGGTCTAATCCCATTTCCCGACCTCTCACCTGCACCCTAAATAGAGCGTAGGAACGTGGCACGTACGTATGGTTGTGTTACACCCCTGGAAACCACTAGCACCTTCCCTGGTGCACGTGCGGAGGCGAGGAGCCGCCGCCGCGATGGGGTGTCTCTTCCCTGCAAACCCCCCCCCACCCCTTAATGTCGTGGCCGTGTGTCTACACGTGGCGCCGTGAGTCTGGTTTGCTTCTTGTCTGTGAAATAGTTCTGCGTCTTCAGCCTTTTAGGTGACACCTGGTTTTATGTACACTGTATATTTATGTTTCGAGAGATCTTATGTCTTTTTATGTACATAGTCTCGGGTCGGGGGGGGGCATAATGCTTAGATTTGAATTTACCTTTAAATGTCGTTTAAGAACAGTAGAATAATTTTATTTTTTTTTCTCGTGTTATGTTTTAATTGAAAATTTTCTTGGGGTAGACTGGAGAAAGAGACCCAGATTCCCGAGGGCAGCTGTACCAGAGGTTTGGGCATTTTGAATTTATCACCAGAACAAAAGGGAAAGCAGAAAGCCAGGGATGCCATGCCCAGGAGCCGCTGCAGCGGAGCCTTTGGGATTAGGCTGGCGGTGACCTAAGGAGAGGTTTTGTTTTGTCCCCCCGCCCTCCCCCGCCTGCTTTGTGCTCAAAGGGCGCATCGATCCCTATTGCAGCACCTGCTGAAGTAGCCCAGGGCTCTGCCGGGACCCGCACCCCAGCCCGTATCCCTGGCACCGGCATCCTGGTCCCACACGCGCTGGGCACGGGCACGGGTGCTCCAGCGCTGCCGGCACGCGGGCTCGGCACAGCGGTGTCGGCTTGTTTGATGAAGTCAGCAGCGATAATTGGTGTCACCTCATTTCCATTTGGCATCCTCAGGGCTGTTTGTAAGTGTGCCCAGAGACGCGTGTGCCCAGGGACGTGTGTGCCCAGGGACGCGTGTGCCCAGGGACGCGTGTGCCCAGGGATGCGTGTGCCTGTGGCGTCACGTTGTGCGCCACGGGGAAAAGCGGTGAATAATTTTCGCTGTCAGAAAAGCCTCCGGCTGAACTAAATGCTGCCCCAGGCAGCAGAGGTGTACAGGTGGGGGTGGGCGTGTTTTTGTAAATATTTAGCAGGAGATAATGAAATTCCAGTGATGTACAAAAAAATTTAAAATATAATAATTAATAATTCCCACAAACAGATCTTCAGTTTGGAGGACAGATTTTTTTTGTCTATTTTTATGTATATTTTTATATTGCTTGGGGGAACCTCATTACCAAAAGTCTCTTCTATGTTGGGGGTCAAGTTCAGTAGCACAATTTTAAATGCAAAATTGACCTTTGGGCATTTTAAATGCTTATTTTTTTATAAGCCTCAAGACAACTATAACAAATAAAATCTGTGTATAGAAACACTGTAAGAAACCAAGTTTAGTGGAAGTTTTAGAAGATGTTCAATAAATTTTGGAAGACGGTACAGAAATCCTCTCATTCGGTACCGAGCAGTTGTGTGTGATTCTTTCCTCAGAAAACCAGCGTTTTGCCGGCTGCAGACCCAGCCAGGGATGGTTTCACCGGCTGCACCGCGCAGAAGGTGCCGCCGGTATTTTTACGCTCTTGCCCGGCCGTGCCCCGTGTGGCATCCGTAGGTTTCCATGGCTCAGCGGCTCCGGCGTGTACAGCCGCGGGTTTGGGGAGCGGGGGCAGCCCCGCGTTGGAGCACCCCAAAGGGCGCGGCGGGTGGTCGGGTACCTGGTTAGCAGGGATGGGAGGAGCGGGGTGAGCGTGAACCCCTGGCCTCCCTCCGTGGTGGGGGATGCGCTGTGGCTTGGCAGCGGCAGGGTTAACTGGCAGGGGGATGGGTGCTGGAGGAGCTGGAGCCACGGCAGCATCTCTGGTGCTGGAGCTGAACTTGCTGTGAGGTCAGGGAGCATCGCCGGCTGGGGTGGGCAGGGGGGGACCCACCAGGGTGCCCACCCGGGTACCACGAGGTCCCCGGAATACCGGAAAGCTTTTGCTTCCCCGTTGCTTGTGGCTCAGAATTCGGCAGGGTCTGAAGTGTTCCCAGTTAAAAAGCAGCAGGTGAAGCGCTACAAGACCCGCGGCCGCAGGTGCCCGTGGCCGTGAGGAAGGTTTTGCTTCGCCACTCGGAGAAGTTTGTGCTCCGCTTTGTCTCCAAGGGGACACGCGGCAGGGATGCTCTGATGGAAGCTGAAGTGGGTTTGTGACCATGCACCAGGACGTTGCCATGGGACACGGCGCGAAGGCGCTTAAAAGCGAAGACGGGAAGATGAACCCCCGGCTGGGATGTGAAGGGAAGCTCAGAAGGTTGGATGGAGGGAGCGAAGGACAAACGGGCCGCCCTGACCCGCCCGGCCTGGCTCCCCGCTGCAGTAAGACGCGCTGCTCCGCGCACTTAGGATGGCCTTTGTTTTGCTCCGTCCTTCCCGTTAGGATGCATTTTCTTTGCGCTGCTGGCATTGTGCTGGCACGTTCTCTGGCCACGCAGGCAGCAGAAGAGCCTTCCACGCGTCAGCTGCCACGCCGGAGGCGCTGACCTCGCCTCCCTGGCCACGCTCTCCCCATTGGTACCTTCTTCGCACAGGATTTTGCTGTTACTGCTTTTCGATACATGTCTAGCTACACATGTACATAGGCACAAGCAGCAAATTACTGAGCCTCGCCAGAGGAATTTGCCTCTTCCCTTCTCGGGGATGAAAGGCCGCGTGGGGAGAAGCATCAGCCACCCAGGGTGTTTGAGGAGCACGCGGCTCCGACCTGGCAGCAGCTCGGAGGGAGTTTGACCCCGACTGCTTGGTGCCTCCGCGCTGCGCCAGCTCTTATCAGGCAATCCAAGCGCTCCCAGGCCATCCGGCAGAGATAAGGGGGTGAAAAGGTCCAGCGCAGGGGAGGAGAGTGGGGACGGGTGTGAAACTGTGACAAAAACCACAAGCCACCACCCAGCGGGTGACAAGGTGCAACAAAATAAACGGGAGGTAAAGGTGAAAGGGGAGAATAACCTCCTGACAGCCGATCGAAAAGCAGTCGCTGAAGGCAAAAGAGGCAATTCCTGGTCAGGAGATAATTTGGGGTAAGAAACAGTCAGATCATTTACCTTGTGACATCCCTGACGAGTCCTGGAGCAAAGAAAATGCATCTTAACGTGGGTGCTGGCGTGCGGGGGCAGGGGCAGTTAATACGGCCAAAGACTGTTCGGCTGCTGGCAGAACCGAGTGACTGTAGATGCACCTGATACTGTTACTGCGTGTTTACGATATTTATTTTTAGCAATCAACTGAGATTATAATTATATATAGGCTTCGTTATTTTTGTACTTTTCATACCGTTTTCCTGAGTGTGGTGTGTACTTCTTGGCTCCCCTCTGCCACGATTGCTGTTCCTAGTCAGCGACAAATAAAAGAGAGAAAAAAAACCCCACCAAACCCAACCCAACCCCCCCTTTGCTGGGATAAGGCGTGATGTGTTTCGGTTTCTCTGCTCATCTCACTCCTGCCCCGAGCCAGCCCTTAGCAATCCCATGGGAAGGGCACCCGCACCACCGTCCCATCCCAAATCCCCGACCCTGTCCCCTGGGAAGGAGGACTGAAGCTGGGAGGGGACTTGTTTCTTGGCACTGACAGTCCCTCCACAACCAGGGGGGTGCGGGAGGGCAGGGGTAGGACGGGGACACCCGCAGATCAAAGGGAAGATGGCTGATGGCTGGAAGCACATCCCGAGATGATTCCTGTCAGCTCCAGCTCCGTGTCCCACTGCGGGGTGGTGGCACCCCGGCAGCAAGGGCAGGGGCGCGGGGGCCAGCGCTGCACGTGCACGGGGCAATGGCTTGCCCACGGTGAGCAGGGGCAGCGGGTGGCCCTGGGAGGCAGCAGGGTACGGGGGCAGAGCAGGATTTGTGCCTGAACAGGAGATGCTAAACCCTCAGGAGAAAGCAGGAGCCCTCTGGCAGCTCAACCCACCACCAAAGCTTAGATTTCAACCCTAGCATTACATAAATTAAAAAAAATAAAAAAAAAAAATCTACTTTTACTACTCATCCGCTCCTCCTGCTGTTAACAACCAGCCCCTATTGCACTGACTCAATGATACTTTTAAAAACTTGGTACTTCAAGTTAAAAAGAAAAACTGCTTATTTCAGTATCTAATTACAAAGCTCGATGCTGTAGTAGATGAACACCTTAAAGCACTTCTGCTTTCTGCTTCCGAAGTCGTACGGCACAAGGCAAGATCGCACGGAGATGCACCCACCGGCTGAACCCCACAGGAAAAGCTACTCATGGCAGAGAACGGACGCTGGCGAGTAATCCGCTTGAAATCATTTATTGACAAGTTGCCATGTTTTTTTCCATCTTGCCCAGCACATTTTCATCCTTGTTATAAAGTACAAATGGTTTTATACATTTCTGACAACATTAAAAAAATAGGCTACTAAAGAGGCAAAATCCCTACTTTGAGTCCAAAAATCCTGCTGTAAGAATTCAAAATTGCAATAGACAAACATAAACCCCAACACATACAAAGAACGAATGCAGCGTATGTCTTACGCTCGACTCATTTGTCAACCCAACTGAAAAGGAATCCCTTGTTCCCAGCTCTTCCTTTGGATCCTGTGACCTCGCTGAACTGATGGGAAGTTTGTGTTAACACGTACAACTCAAAAGGCACTCAAAGGTCACAAGTTCCTGAGCTAAAATGGGATATATTCCCAATATAAAATAATTCCCAAAATTAAAACAAGTCACAAAAAAGCAATGTTTAAGACCTGGTTTTTGGTTCATGTGAGCATAGTAAGCATTCAGCGGAGTCCCAGCTGAGAGCTGCTGCTGCATCGTAGAGTCAGATGATTGTTAGAACATGAGAGTATTTCCAGTGCGTGGAAAAAAAAAAAAAAAAAAGTCACTTTTGAGCATCCTTATTAGCAAATTCATGTGCTAAAACCCATATACAGAAATATTTGCTGCAATGTTAGAAAAAGCCCCAGAACAAGAAAGAAATGTAAGAGTATGAGATGTAACAAAGGCGTAAACACAAGCAGGTTTGGAAGCCTGTACAGTTAAATACGTAACAAAAGTTGACGGGTGACATTCACAGGCCGTTGTACTTGACCTTAATGGAAAAGGACCAGAAAGACAAGCAGAATATGGATCTGGTGTTTACAGATCAGTCATTAAAAAACAAAACAAAACCGCCAAAACCACATTAACAAAACCCACACGTCCTGCAACACGTGCTCTGGATCTGGTAGGTAAATTCGTAAGATGTTACTCACGCAAATTCCCTAGTTCCAGTTTGGCTCAGTTTTTGCCCAGAAAAATAAAAACGTAACGTTTCTCAGACACAGAATGGCTACTGTCTGAAGATGTAGAACAAATTAAAAAAAAATAATGATGGGATAACTAGTTTTGGCCTATGTAACTTCTGATCTTCTCTTCAGATATGCATAGGAGTACACTAAGGCCGTGTGTATTTGCTACAGTGTAAGGCCGTTTTTGTTGCCAAAGCTCTGTGCGTCAGCAGGGCGTTTAACTTGGAGCAGGCGCAGAGCTGGAGCCGTGCTACTGCGTTCCGCCGACGAGGTGTCAGGCTTCCGAACTGTCCGGCGGCGCCTCGCCATCAGCCTTCTTCTCGGGCGAGGTGTACAAGAAGTTGCAGCAGATGTAGAGCGGGAAGATGAGCAGCCTGCCGTCCAAATTCATCACCACCTGCTCCTGCAAAGCAAGCACGCGGGCGTTTGCGCGGCAAGTGATGCCGTTGGGGGAGCGACAGCAGAAAGCACACGGGACTGATGCCATCAGGCAGTCTAGGCATTTTAATTACTATGCATGAAAAAGCAGAAGGTACCCCCTGCCTCCCCAGAGAGTAACTCACCCTCACCTTAAGCAGAGATTTTGTAATATTAAACACTGGTAAGACATTCTCAGAATGCTTATAACCCTCTGACCCAGTCAAAATAAAAGATAACAGAACCATCAAAGACAACACAACCCTAAGAAATTCCTGAGCAACCTTTCCTTTCAGGCACTCTGGAGAGAAAGGGAGACTTTTCTGCCACTATCAGTTTCAGATTGAATGAACCAGGCAATCCCTAACAGTCCACCCTAACGCAAATGACAATTTGTTGACAGGACCTTGTCAATTTTACTCCAGGGACTGGTTTTGGGGTAGCAAGGCTGAAACTGTCGTACAGCAAGGATGGTCTTTACAGGGAAAAGCTTCCTACGTGCTCAACGACGACGCAGCACTGCCCATTAGCACTTAAACTCTGACGATCGAGCCTTTCCCATTCCTTACGAAATTCTGCTGTCACAGGCGGGTGGCAAGGGGCACGCTCTCTAAAGAAAACTCCACTCCTCTCCAAGGCTTTATTTTTTTTTTTAACAGAATAATAAATACCACCCTTGAACAATATGCAGACATTCTTTCAACTCTCCAGCTTACAATACCAGGGAGCCTTCAAACAAACTCCAAATTTGCCTCTAAATAAGCGGGAGCCTCAGGGACACATGGCTCAGCCGGGCAGCCCCAGCCGTGCGGGGCGGCTGGGAAAACACGGAGGCAGCCGGCACAGCACCGCGCCAGCGCAGGCAGCTTCAGCAGCACCACGGGAACTCATTCCACTGTTACCAACACTAATGAAATCCATGCTATCCTGCTCTAGTTACACTTTACAAATTAGCTTAAGCGTTCTTCTTAGAGGTAGTGAAGATTGAAATTCCACATAAGCAGCGACAACAAGAAGAACAACTCCTCTTCAAAAGCACTGCCGACTTCTCAGCATTTTTTCCATGCCTTGGACTCCACAATTCAAGTTCAACAGCTCAAAAATCCACAAACATACCTGGTCCTTCTCAAGGGTTAGGATTTGATATCCTGTCGTTCTGCTACAAATAATTTTCCCACTGCTATCAAAAGAGGCCAGACGTAACCTAGGGATAGAACAACAGCTAAATTACTCAGTCTCCCCTAACTCAGGTTTTCCATCACAAAGTGTTTCTCCCAAGGAGACAGAACATTTGCAAACACAACTAACTTGGTGGTAACACAATTAATGGAAGCACAGAGGGAAAGATTTAGTTGTGATAAGGCACTGCATTGGGTACTGTCTACCTGAAGGCTACGTTCCTCCGAGGCTGCAGGCTGACTGATCCACTGCATGGCTGAACCAGCGTGTTCCGCTTGAAAATGATGTAACGATTTGTGTAAGTAACAAGAAGGTCAAAGCCAAAGTTGAAGCCAGTCCACCGCCAGCAGTACTGAAGAACAAAAAAAACCCACAAAACACACCAAACCAAACTGTCTGAGTATTGGCTACGACACAAGTGATAAGCACCACATCTCCAACAAATCAAACTCGGGAATGGGATTCTCAGCTGCAGAGGTGTGTGGTGGATTCAAGGATCCTTGCCAACACCTGTCTGGAACATAAGACATCTTGGCAGGCAACCACTCACTCCAGCAGCTGACCCCCGCAGACAGATGATGAGGGACGAGCCCCACGTCAGCTGCCTGCCGAACATACAAAAATACATTTAACACAAGTGGATCTAACATAGGTCTGCATTCTGCTAACTGGGGCTGTATTTCTGAGCAGCACTTAACTACAGGTTCCACTCATGCTTACAGTGCTCCAAGGAGCACCACATCCTTAGGTTAAGCAACTTCAGTTGGAAAAAATTCATGTTTCTTGTGTTTCACACCACCTGTTACCTAAAGATGCATATACGTACGTGGTATAAAGAGGGGTTGTGGCTGTGACTATTACACACTTTATCTAGAAAGCTTCCTTTTCCAGTTAAAAAGACATCAGCAGATACATCAGAGCTGTATTTTCAGTGTATGCATTTTACAAGTCTCAAATGACCAGTCATGGCTACATTCCCCCTTTTCACACGCTAAAAATTTTTCCAAACATGGACTTGCATGCAGCACAGGAGCACAATTAAAAACACTAATTCCTGATTCATCACAAAGACAGCGAGCGTTTTCATCCTTCTAGGGAGAACAAAACAATTTAACGTACCATCTCCATTACATCTTTTTGATGCAGTTTGACAATTAAGACCTACATGTTTTGCAAATACCTAACATGCCTAAGACATGTCAGCTACGCGGTTTGCCGCCTGCCGTACTTACATCACCGTCCTTTGCAAGTTTCCGACCACACCTCATGCTGCTTCCTTCAAATTCCTCTTTATTTATTTCTTGAGGCCTAAAAAAACAAACAAAAAAAAAAGTGCTTTTTTCAGGACACCTGCACGGCTTTGTATGGTGCTTTAGTGTGGGAAAGATGAATGGACCCGAGTAAGCTGGTCCGACCACACAACTGACCCGTCTTTGCACAGAGGTTCGGCTCGGTGACCTCCCAGAGTCCCTGCCAACCCGAACCAGCCCAACAACATCCCACTACTCCACAAAACTGCCATGTAAACCAGGTTGGGACACCTCGGTTAGGTAGGACTTTTGTAAAAGAATTTTTCCAGATACGAAAATAACAGCTGTGGCGATTGAATGCATTCTCCAATCCTCCTAAAAAAAACCCCAAAACCCAAACCCAACCCAAACCACCACATCCTTTGTAAATGCACTATATTCCAACTTAGCAGGCACAACCACAAAGGAGTGCTGCTGCCAAGGACAGCAGCAGGGCTCTCGGAACAGCCAAGCTACGCAGAAGCACCCACAGAGACGCGGCAAAGGATTTCTCAAGTCGCTGGTTACACAACTTGTCTAAAAAAAAAAAAAAAGTTCACCCACAGCGATCACAAAGCACCACAAGTCTCTTGATCCTGTCACCCTATACCTACGTGAACTTGTTTCACCCAACAGTTTCCACTGGCGCTTCAACGCGTAGAAAAATCTTGCGGAGCCAGCAGAAGGCAAATCAGTCCCGGTTTTCCAGAGGTAAGTTACTCGGCTTTAGACACGATTACATCATTAACCAAATAAGCAACCGCTGCCAGAAACTCTCCCAGTTACACTGAGGACAAACACTCCAAGTGAGTATTACAAATCCCAGTGAATAATATAAATCCCAACCTCCACACGCAAGTTAAATTATAAGCCTGTAATATCAAAGTGAATAATATAAATCCCAACCTCCACACGCAAGTTAAATGATAAACCCACAATATCACAGAGACAATACACTCCGAGCCATATGAAACACGGCATCTGTCCTCCTCCCACCGCACGCACACCGCCACCACTTGCGGCTACGGCTACAGATTTTACGAACAAACTCAGCCTGTGGTCTTTTCTCCCCTGTTTCTGTAAAAAAACAACCCTGGAAGATGAAGTATTTCATGCAGAAGTTAAGCAAATCAGCTAATCATGTTAACCAAATTCATCCAAGAACCTCCCCATGCGCTTTTTCCACATCTCCTAGCTGAACTGGTTATGTAGCTGACCTAAATTCAGTACTGGTGATAAAAGATTTGTTTCTGTTTCATGAGCGACAAATTTCACAAACATCAGTACATAATGTTCAGACAGACATTAGTATTCCCCCCTCCAAATTCCTCCAGCAGCCTCAGAAGATGCAAAACTCCCAGCTTTAACCACTTGCACTGCCTCCCATATGCTTAACGAACAGTCAAGTTATTCTATGTCGTTTCTGAGCGCTGCCAAAGTGGCTAATCAGGTAGAAACGATTCCACTCATGGACTCGGAAGATCTGTCTTGCATCTGCCACAGAACAAATGTTTAATTAAAAAAACCCCCAAGTGATCCACTTGTAGCTGCTCAAGATTTACTTGTCGTGTTCAAGTCACAAACTCCAGTATGACACTAAAAAAAAATCCTCAAATTCTGAAAAGTGAATAAAACGTTTGGTCCTTTTAAATGCAAATGACAAAGTAGAAGAAAAACATTTCCTCTCCCCTCTAAAGTTACCACAAGAGCAAACCACATCACGCATTTCAAAGCAATGTGGTTTCCATGCTGGAATTTCCATTTCTCCTAGAATAAGCAGGTGTGATTATGCTGGGCACCAGGTGGGATATGAAAATAGCGCCTGCCTTCAGCTCCCTGGGAGTCAGACCTCATGTTTCGCTCAGCTTTAAGTTTGCATCCTTATCTCCAAGGGAAAAAATGCATTAAGATACCGACACAGGCAGGAAGCACAGTAAGAGGAAGGGCAGCAGATCGGGATAAAAGAATAATCTTACAAAACTTCAGTTCTTTTCTTTCAGCTACAGGTTGGTCAGACACCCAAAAACGTTTGCTTTAATACACAGGAACAGAGTTGCACGTCTTCCCTCCTGAGACACAAGTTAGGAACCGTGGGCATCTCGCTGCAGGGTGGCACCACAGCTCGCCAGGAGACAGAGAGTTGATCTCAGGACATCAAATAGTATTTACCTTCTCAGAGGTCGCGTGCTACAGGCTAGTGACGTTGCAGCTGAGCTGCATGTAACTACAGGGAAGCAACCCCCCCCATCTCCCCCCCTCCTCAATCCAAAGAACACCATGTTCAAAGCCAATTAGTCCATTATTGACTGTTAAGCAAACAGTAACCTGGATGCCACCTCGAATCATTAAGTTTGTAAACTACTACGGTCAGGAGCCAAGACGTACAGAGAGGAAACACCACATCTCACCCGCTCCCCGTTAACGCAAGCCCATGGCAATGAACGCCGGGACACGACGTGCGGGCAAACAGAAGCCTGTTGTTCAGTTAAACTTTCTGTGCCCGAGATTTTCAGTTTTAGCCGTCTTAAAAAAAATAAAAAAATCCCATACTGCCAAAGAGAAAACTAGACAAGCAAGAAAAACACAGAAAAACACTCCGCTCATTCCAGAGTCACTGAAAGCATCTAGCTGAACGTGAAAGTTGCCCTTTGTAAAAGCTGGTGTGACCCCCATCACCTTCACTTCAGGTTTGTGTGGGAGCTTATTTTTTCACAAGCACGTATATCTGATGGCTGGCGATTCAAACACTCTCACTGCATTACAGCAAGCTAACAAAAAATGTCAAAACCAGGCAAACACACAGCCTTATCTCGTGTCAGGATTCCGATGACTGTGTCAATGCCCACTTCCATATTAACTGTGGTTCCCACACGTGCTAGAAAGCGGCGTGCAACGTACGATGCTCTACTGCGAGACACGCCAGCGACAGCATTACCAAGAAGAGTCATCTCAAGAAAACAAACAACAATATCAGAAACAAGCCATGACCACACCACGTTAATTTTACAAGCTGAAATGATGAGCTTCACCATTACGTACCTCACCTCTGCTACCGACAAAGAGAACCACTTGTTAAAGATCCTGACTATTCTTAAAGCAAAAGTTGGGAGTATTAGGGATTTTTATTTTTTTTTTCACACCATTACATGATCACATCAAAAGGAAGTCATTAGGGAAATATCCCCTATATAATATGCAATTAAGCCACAGAAGCCACTGCCAGAGGGCTGGGGCTGAAGCGTAAGCTGTTTCAAGACAGAACTGTATGTATTTAAGAACAAGTCGACTGGTGGCTGGTCGTTCAGCAACGATCCAGCCAAAACCTCCACCTGGAAAATCCTTAACTACTCACTGCCAGAGGAGCACCCCGAGACAAGACCGGCACTTCACTTTAAAGGAAGGTGGGAGATTTGTAGCTCTGCCGCTGAACGTTGCCACGGACTGCATGGCCTTTAGTGCAAATCAGGACAGTGGTTCTTAGGCTTTTCGGGTTGCAATTAATGAGCGAAGCCTACCATTGCAACTGAACATGCTCGTCTTCAGAACAGGCAAATGCTGGGCTAACAGAACTGATGGAAGAAAATAAAGAAATTGGTTTATTGGCTTTTTGAAAGGTAACAAACATTTTGCAGCTTCCTGACCTGACATTCATTCTCCACACAGCACACTAAGGAACTAGGAGAGAAGAAAACGGCAGGAACAACTCCCCCAGCTGCATTTCGCCATAGTTTTGGTATTTTGAAAAGAGATCACGGGATCTGGCTCAATGCAAGGTGGCAACAAGCAGCAGAAGGGAGGGAAGCAGCTTGTGATCACATGCATCCACGTTAACATACGTTAAATCAACATGCCCTGCTGGGCCAGCCACCACCAGTGCCAGCCCCTGTTAGGCACAGGCTCAAGAAATGACACACGCAGACACCAGTCAGGGCGTAGCACGAAGCACAGCCACAAGCAAATCTCTGGAAGGCCACAGGAACAACACGTGAATGCTGGTAGCTGCCACGGAATTTCCTCACCAGCAATGCCAACACAGCGCAGCGGGCAGTCTAGGAAGTAGAAAAGTCAGGATATAAACCAGGGGGGTTTATGGAAAGGACAGGGTCTTGGTGGAGAAGGATGCACTGCCTGGGAAAAGCGGGAGGTGCTGGTGGCGGAGAGCGCTAGCAAACACCAACACGGGGTGGGGGAAAGCGGAGTGAGAAGGGAACGAGGCAAACAGGTCACGGGATGCCAAGCCCTCGCTGGGTGCCTGGGAGAGGCAGGAACAAAGGTTAGCACAGAGTTATCCCTGCTTAAACAAGAAACCAACAGATCGCCTCCTACACCACCCCAGCGGCACGGCAGGACAGCCCCCTGCCCACCCAGCACGGGTTCCCGTCTGCAGCGCTCCTCCAAACGTCACCCCTAAATGGCGGGCTAGTCGTTACCCTCGCAGCCTCAACACGTATTTCAAGGCAAAGTACCAGTGAGGAGCATTAACCAACAGAAAACACAGATCATCATCATCCCCCCCCCACCCCCCCAGCATTTACCTCTGGTCACACCGTACGTGTTTAGTTCTGGAGTTCTGCTGTTCAAAGGACAGACCAGCCCACCCAGGGGGACATGGCTCCACCGGGAACAACAGGGTGTAAAACCACTGAGGAATGCTCCCCCCCCACACCCCCACTGCTCTTAACGTACACTCCAACAGTTAATCAGGTCAGAATTTATAGGAGAGGAAGGGTTCTAATGTAACAAAGAAATAAAGGAAAGCCTGTAATATACCTACCCAATATCATTGTCTTGTTCTGCTCTGAGCATGGCAAACCACTGCTGTTGGTAAACAGAGAGCAGCCATTCTACAATTAAAAAAAAAAAACACAAAACAACAAAACAACAAACTTGATGTTGTCTTTGGAGCTGGGAAGGGGGTCGTTCATAAACATTTGAAATATCGAAATAAAATTACATCAAAATAATAAGGTTACACTTATGAACTGGATGGCCTATGCAAACCCACCACCTGGTAACGCACTCGTGTTACTCATCTCCAGCCCTCAACTACAGAAAAAATTAAAAGTAAGAAGTTTTACAGATAAAAATCAACAACTAACACTCAGGAACTCAGACTACATTCACCCTATCAAGCATTCACCATTGCCAGAAGTGATGCAACTCAACACATCTTCTCATTGTGCACAGCTCTGGTAAGCCAAGGGGCTTGTTAACAAACTCTTGGGAGAAGATGCTGTTTCCTGAATCCCCAACAGAATTCCACACGAGTTAAACAAGAAGAAAACACAAAGGATAAAGGAAACAGTGACTGATCACAGATACAGTAAAAACAAACAGAAATTGTCCCCCGCTAAGAATAAACATCAATCATGCCTTCCTCTGAGGATGCCATAAAGATGTTATCAGCTGTATTAAATTAACAGGTGCAACGAAGAGAGAAAGCAGGACAAAAAATCCTGGCTTCTGCTGCACAAAAGGGATCACAGGCACCCGAAAGCACAGTATGTAAGTTCTTCCTTGGCAGGATAACAAACAGGGGCAAGGATGCAAGGTCACTTGTGAGAACAAACTCTGTGGAGGAATGGGCTGGGATGGTAAGAGCAGCGAGAACCACTGTCACCACGCAAACCAACCAGGCAGGTAACGAACATGATAGAAAGGGAGGAGCAGTGAAGTCATGTGGCTGAGCTCTCCTTAGGAGCCCAGGCACAAAAATTAAAACCATCCCTTGCTTTACTAATTCCAGAATTAAGATTCAGGCTGTGATAGGACTAAACTGGGAATTAACTGAAGTATAACAGAAAAGTATAAAAATGAATCAAGGAAAATTACACAGGTAAGGAACAGATGTGCTAGATGGGAGGAAAAAAATCAAGACACAGAGCATCTTCTCTGCATGTTTTGTACATGTATGCATCCATTTCATGGGTCCTATTTCACCCATAGCTCTTCTGTTAATTGGTAAACATTAAGAGGGAAAATACTGCTTAGGAAATGTTCAGAAGTTACTGAGTAAAACAGAATGAACACTTTGCTTAAGTCTTTTCTAGGTAAACAAGAACAGATGCCCTGCTGTGAGCTCCTAACACAGTACTTCAGTTTTCTCCTGTAGGTCCTATGCATATATGGGGTATTAAAAAAAAAAAATTACACCATTTCTTTCAACTATTCAACTTGATGTCCTTCTCTACCTCCTTGAAATCCATTTAATCTAGCATAACCTAAAGGGCTCACACAGTAATACAAACTACCAGCCATTTCCACCTCTGTAGACTCTCTCGGGCACGATGCAATCACCTCAAACACTGAACGCTGGCGGCCCACGACACGTTCACAAGTGCCAACACCAATATTTACCTAAGCCTCCTTTTAAATAACGAGCAAAAGTTCCTGGTCTTAAGGCAGCTTTTGGCTCCAAAGTGGTACCCACAGGCTGCAAGGGCCATCCAGAATTAAACTAACAGCACTCCATTACACATGGAGGTCTCCACAACGTGCTCCTCTCTCCCCACTTTCCTACTTCTCTTGGAATTCAAGGGTGGTTTTTGCATTTTTAAAATTAATAATCAGTGGTAGAGTGTAAACATCAGGGAGTCTCCCTGCACTAACCCCATGCCCTTTCCCCCTGTATGACTACAAAGCGACCAAGCCTATTTCAGCATTTATCACAGCCCATGTACGCACTGCTCAGCTACAAAAGAGGCAACATTTTGCTAATACCTTGCAAACAGTGTGAAAATTACACATTCTTTTTCAACAAGCACAAGCAAAGCGGCCTCAGAGTTGCAACTAATGTTGTAACAATTTAAGAAATATTCTTCCTCTGACACACACAGATAGGAGGCTTCTGGGTTTGAGACACAAAATTTATCTCCTGAAGAACAGCAAGACAAAGCTGCCCGTCGCAACACTGGCACGTGGTAACAGCAGCAGCGTTAACGGAGGGGAATCAAGTGTAGTACTGGAGGAGTTCTGGTTTGCAACATCTTACTCACACGCTGACAAAGGCACCTCACAAGGAAATAACCCACAGTTCTCCCGTGTCACTGTAAGGACCTAAAAGGTCACTCACCCAAAGTTATTTTTTATTACAGAATGAAGATACCTTTGCACTTTGATTGCAACCTGTACCAGTACCAATCTGTAGAAAGATGGATTATATTTACTTTACGTATCACTTACGCATGTAAAATACCATGTATCAAAGATCAGTTCTGTTCTTCCGGGATTTTTATGTGTAATATAAAATGTTATTACTTGTTTGATGTCAAAACCTGCCCCATCTGCTGGACATGACAGCCCAGACCGTCTGCAGGGCACTGTCTCCACCTGCTGTTTGAAGAACACCCGTAAATAGATATTCTGAGTCTCTTCTCCACCTGTTAAGGCGTTCATTTAAAGCAGAACTGGGAGCAGGGAAAGCCAGCACATTCAGGCAGTAGCAACCGTTCACTTCCACTCAACTGACAGATTTCCAGGCAGGAAAGGACCCTACCCCTTCCCCACAGTACCCTCCATCACAGGCAGGCGTGATCCAGCTGCCGAGAGCCACCTCCTTGGAACACACCGAAGCGTGAGGAGGAGGGGCTGAGGGTTATTCAGGTCCTCGGCTACAAAGAGCAACTAAACCATTCTGGCTGGCAGAGACAGGGCACGGCAGCACAAGAAAGGCAAACCGACGCGATGCTCACTACAGCACCTCAACGGCAAGGAAAGTGTTTTAAGAGCATCTAGCAATTTGAGCAAGCTAGCAAGCTTCGAAGGAAATATCCCACTACGTCTGTTGTGGCATTATATCATCGCGCTGACATCTACGGCAGCATGAAGGGAAAAGCCAGCGAGATGAAAACAGTAAGTTTAATTTTACAGGAAGACAACAGCATCACTCAAAAACAGGTTAAACATGGCAAGAGTCCAAAGTGACCCCCAAGGCTACAAGTATGGAGAGATGACAAAGAACACAGATTTCAAGAAGTTACAAATAAAGGTGATAAATAGCTCAATAAAAGCAGTCTTAATTGATGTTTGGCAATCACCTATAAAGAGACACTGATGAATGGATAGTTACAGTGCAGACAGATGTAAAAAAAAAAAAAATACCAAAGCAGTGTACATGAGAGCTAGGCAAAAAAAAACCTGTCAAGAGAGTTAAGATGCAAAACTCAGTGCTAAGAATCAACTCTGGTAAGGGAACATCAAACAGAGTGAAATATGGAGCAAGGACATCAGGAGACAAATTCAAAGGCAAAGCATGAGAAGTCCAAGCAGTGTTATGAGGAGCACAACTTGCAAATAAAAGGACAAGAGCAGAATATTGAAATATGGGATCTCCTCCAAATTATCCCAAGTATCTGTTAGCAAATAGCATTTTGAAGATGGGAGAAGAGTTCGCAGCATCTTGTGCTTTCGGTTTTCATTTTCAGGTATTCATATCCTATCAAAACCTACCAGCTCTTTTTAGAAAGACAATGGCTTAAAGAGGGTTCAGTCCCAGCAAGTTTTGTGCTCTCAAAAAGGCAAAGGTCCTTTTGCACATCTGTGGCTCTGGGGTCATTTAAACACTGCTAACGCACCACATATTGATTAGAGTATTTTGATAACCTGACTGATCAACAAAATGCTTCACACACCTACGTGTGTGCCTCCTGAGACTTGTACACATGTACATTTAATATTCAACTTCTGCTAAATCGTCAGCCACAGTTCAGATGTTGGAGATAAACGCGTGAGCGGTAAGACCGATAAACACACCTAGACCTCCCCAATTTCTCTAGGGTAGGACAGGCTGGGAAAGGCACACGGAACTTCATCAGCCAAGCACTCACACTCACCTGGCGGTATTAGGGAATCCTTCTCAACAATTCTGGCTGATGCCAAGTCACTGACGATATACTGTAATCTCAAGTGAGAGAAGACCGGCAGGAATGCATTCCCCTGTTCCGACTCCAGGAACGCAATGCCATCACCAAAATCTGCAAAACAGAGCACTATCTTATAATCTGTTTTCCTAAATATTTTCCAGACCCTATTTTTATTTGAGACTGAATTCTAATTATTCATCAGAGCAAAGTTATTCTGGACAGGCAAATCACCTTCTGCCGCTACAATTGATCATTTACATTCAAATCCTTTCAGCAGAACTGTCAGACCAAATTTCTCCCCTTTCGAATCACACTAGTGCCTTCTAGTGAGGAGGCAACAAAAGCTCATCCTGACGGAACAACAGCAAAAGCAACAAAGCGAAACCAGCGACCACGTCTGCTCACTTGAAAACATGTGGACAAAGCACCGAAAGAGCTATGTGCTCACTTGAAAATACGTGGACAAAACAGTGAAAGTGATCGCTGTTGAGAATCCGATGCCAGGGACCGCTGGCAGAGGCAAACCTTCCCAGAGGAAACGGGAGAAAGTGTGGGAGTGGAGGGAGACCGTCCTGTTTGACCTGGAACCCGCACCTTCCCCAATCCAAGGCCGTGCCAATTAATCCTACCTTTCCTACGCCTGGCAAACCAGGCATCAGCTTCGGTTAAGAGCTGTTTCAAAGACCCATTCCAAGAAGGCACTAGCTGAAGGAACATCCACTAGGTAAAATAAACAAACTCTAATGAGTCAACTGAAGACGTTTTCAAACAAGTAATACGTGGATTATTAAAGGGACATTCTCATAAGGCATTAATTCCTACAAAGGCTCCGATACTCCGTTACTTCCAGTAAATACCAGAAAGGCTGAAATTCTCATTGTAGTACTCACAATGTGCTACATTGTGCTAATATATTTTAGTAATTAATTCATTCACAGCACCAGCCAATCAATCTACCATAATCTACACCAATTTTAAGGTAATTGATCATAACAGAAACTTGAAAACTAAATATGACAAGCAGAGCCCTGGTCAGATAGCTTAAAAAAAAACAAACCCAAACTTAATTTGGGCACTTCTAATTAGCAAGGTACAAAGCAGCTTGGAGAAAATAATTCTTTTGTAGCTATAAACTTCAGCTTCATCCAGCCCCAGCCAGCCCCTCCGCCAAGTACCTTTTTGAGAGCAGTATACACATCCATTTCCACTTGCATTACCAGCAGGTTAGAAGAGCTAATTAGCTCTTTCATGAGGTTTATGCTGGGGGAGAAAAAAAAGAAAAAAAAACCAAAACGTAAGAGTTCTATGAGACAGTACAGGCCAAACGAAGAAAGTAAGTGAGGTAACAAGCAACCACCCACAGCCTAGAAAGTGGTTTGTAGTGGGCTCTCTACTTCTGAAGAAACTGTACTTTGTCAATGGAAGTCAGCTGAAGCCAGAATACCTGAGTTCTTTGAAGAGTTCGACACTCTGGTGAGTCATCAGGTTATTCAAGAGCCATTCAAGGCACCTAGATTGAAAGCAAGGAATCAGTACCTTAATTTTTTTCTCAAATCTCCCAACGTCCCTGCAACAGTTGCTCAGGCTCACAAAGCCTGACTACGAACCACGCGATTTCAAAACATTGCTTTAACCCAAGACACGAACACATAAAAACAGAAGAAAGAGTTACCTCAAAACCATGAAGTTTACCATAAGATCTTCCAAAGTTTTCTGAAACTCTTAAATTTGCATTTAGCTTCTCTCGGGGTACAGTGAAAGCTAAACTCTAAGCTAAACTATTAATGCCACAAAAAGCCCCAAAACCACACTAATTCACAGCAGAAGGAAGCAGTCAGCATTAACCTCAGCATTCTGCTCCCAAATGCGTAATTATCCCTCCTAATTAAGATAAAGTTAAGCTTATGCTCTGAATATTAAAGCAGCTTTGCAATAAAACAGTCAATGATCACAAGTATTATTTCACTGTCACGCTGAAAAACATTGTCTTTGCTAATATACTTTAGTAATTAATTCATTTACAGCACCAGCCAATCAACCTACCATAATCTACACCAATTTTAAGGTAATTGATCATCGTAGAAACATGAAAACTAAACAGGACACACAAAGCCCCGGTTAGATAGCTTAAATATATAAATAATTAATCTGGGCACTTTTAATTAGCAATATACAAAGCAGCTTGGAGAAATTAATTCTTACTTTTTCTTCACAGAGTCTAACCCGTATGTCCCCGCCGAATTATAGTAACTACACACAGTTTTTGCATTAATGGTTTCCTTCATTGTTTCACCACACTGCTGGATCAAGCCATCCTGTGGGGAGGAAAAAACCCAAACCCATAAATATCCCAAGTTTTAATTTCCCAACAGAAAGTATCAAATACTGTGCATTTCATACCAATTTTCATGCCTGAACAATTAAGAGTCACACGTGCTACAGTGACCTATGCTAAATGATATATCAAAAAAAAAATCTAACCCAACATGCCTCACAAAAATAGGTTTTCCCTAAGAATACATTGTGTGAAAGAAAAGCTTAATGAATACCTTCAGGGCAGAACAAATGAGCTGTTAAAACATATTTTAATTTGCTTCTAGATATGATTCTCAAAGCGGCACTTCATATTATAACAGAATCTTAGTCATACTATTTTTAAATAAAACCACTGCATTATGTTTGGGCTTCCCCCCCCCCCACTTAAGTCTGAAAAGATGTTTCATTTCCCTGGGTGAAACAACACACGTGTGCAACCGTCTTATGAACTGTTATCTTCATCTGCAAAGAAAGCTCAAAACCATTGCATATTTAGTACTTACGAGCTGCAGCATGCAGGCTGCTGCTAAAAGTGCAACTACTCGCCCGGGTTTTATCAACACATCATCTCTATAGAGTGAGCCAAAAGCCACCTGTAGAGCTGAAAAGAGTCCAAGTGTCAAAGAGAGGACACTGAGCACGGAGAGCTAAGAATCCTGAAACATAACCACGTCGTGTCAGCGCGCACATTTTCTGCAGTCTTGTTTGCCCTGGATAAAAAGCTAGGATTTACCAGCCCAAGCACAGGCATGAACAGAATAGACAAAACAGGGTGTTACCCAATAAAATAGAGCCCTGTGCATCATTTAAACAAAATATTTGTCTTAAACCAGCCACCGAATCACACCGTGGAGCAAGGCAGAGAGCAGTAAAACAAGGTTAAAAAATTAAGTGCCACGAGCCGCCTCTGCGATCAGTCACTAGCGTTAACGTTGAGCCGTTACTACGGCGTTACGTTGAGCCGTTACTACGGCGTTACGTTGAGCCGTTACTACGGCGTTACAAGCTCCTCTGCAAATCTCCTGAAGAACCCCGCTCCCTTGCGCCGTGCTCCCGCGACAGCCGCAAATGCTCCGCCGGAGCCCTGTGCACGCTCTGCTAGTTGCGCCTCAAGCCCCGGGAGATGAGGACGCGATTCCCACCAGCACCGGGGCCTCCACTGGCGTCGCGCACACCGAGCTCAAGAGCCCCGATGCCGAACAACAGGGACACGCGGCTGCCTTCCAGCTGTGCTTCCCAGCCCGGGGGTGGAAAAATGGATTCAGCTCCACTGGTGACCTCAGTTAAGCTCGTTACTGAACGAGCACAGAATTCATTCTCTCAAGTTTCTGACATACCAGTTTCAAAATTATTCTTAAGTTTTAAAAAATTAAAAATGTCAGTTACTTTTTGTCAGGTTCAACTTAACCCCTACCTTTAGAGTTTTGTTAAAAGGCTCCCACTTACCTTCTACATCAATATTTTGGTCAGGAATCTCCAACTCTATGATGTTCATGCTAGATTCTTTCCAAGATCCGCTGAACATACTGGAAAAGTAGCCTGACTATATGAGGGAAGAGGAGAGAAAAAAGAGACTCCAGTAAGAGTTTTCACCCACATTAAAACCGGCAAAAGCAGTACATGGCACAAAAAATCGTTAATATTTACCTTTATGCAGAACAAAATGTATTAAGGGAACTTTTCACAAGCTAAACCATTCTGACACATTTGCAAAAGGGCTAATTGTATTTGCTCTATCTCTGGAAGTGAAAATGCACACAGAAAATTTGGACATGTCTGTAATCAGAGTAAGTAAAGAGCTTTAAAAGGCCAGAAAAGCCATATAAGCTCTTTTCCTACAAACCACACCACCAATGGGGATATAATTAGTCCAAGAACTAAGTCCTTAATGTTACCAGCAGACAACAAATCCTGCAGGCCTTAGGGAATGCCAGTTTGGGTGTTGGGGGAAGGGGGGTGGGTGGGAAGGCAAAAAAAGAAGCATGCAAGACATACAAATTAATGTACAAGGTTGTAGTCTCATACCAAGGACACATACACATACACCATTTACATAAATATACCTTTTATAATAAAGTGTAAGGCATATAAAACTAGAATTTGATAGGTTTCCATCCAAATGGAGTGAAATACACTGCTCTACTAGGATTCATGATTTTCCTTCTCAGCAGCAGATGTGCCCATTATGAGATGCTATCACCCACTGAAGTTTACCTGAGAGATCAAAAAAATAAAGTCTATTTGTACAGCACCACATCCCCTGACCTCGTAACTCAGCATTTCAACTCAGGGCAGCAAATAACATAAAATCCAGTTTTGGTTTGACACGATTACAGAAGTATTTCTGTGCCTTTTTTCTATCCCCTAATCACAATGGTGTACAACACACTGTGCTCTCAAAACCTGGACCTCACCCATCTTACCAGTCCTCACCAGGCTCCCTGAGCTTTGCCATGTCGAGCAACCCCTCCGTTTCACAAGAGCTTATTTTAGTCAACAGCATTAGGAAAAGGAAATCCCCCGCTCCTCCGACCTGCCGCTAACCGGCAGAGCAGCGCCTCACCATCATATATCAAACTAAATGCAGGAACTGGAGAGACTCGGGGAACAGGAACATCCAGGCTGAGATGGTCCACTCAACAAGGCGGAGAAGGAGTTGTGATTTCATTAAGAGTAATCTACAGGGAGAGTTATTTTTAACCTCCAAAAACATTTTAGTAACATAATTCCAGCGACAGAGCACGAACTGAAACAGAAACCTGACTGAGAACAGTTAACGTAACCACACTGCTCCATCTCACAAGAGCATCACTTGTGTAACAAAACCTCCACTGATCAAAAGCACGATGTTCAAAGTCTGTTAAGACGCATCCACAGAAGCGATTTAATATTACGGTTTTTATGTATATACATATATATATATATAAATAAAAGTTTTAAGGAGTAGCTTCACAAACTCGAGACGTAGCAACAACAGAATCACAAGGATGACTAAAAAACCACAGCCGAAGGCGAACCAGCAGCGTGTCCACCCTGTTCACGCTGCACAAGGTGCAACTCTGACTGTCCAACCCACTTCTGTCCACCCTTTGGTATACAGGGTCAAAAAAAGCCAGCAGACCATTAAAGCTGTGCCCACCAGCCATCCTCCCTGGTCAAACGCACCCGCTGTGCCACTCAGAGGTGGCTGCCACCAGTCAGTTTTCCCTATACACAAATGACTTCCCTGCCCTTGTTTTATGCCCTTTAAAAGGGTTTAACACATGTAAAATAAAAGGCTTTTTCCTACAAGCAACAAACTTCCCTTGCTGTGGCCAACAGTCACCACACTACCGCTGTACTCATGGCATCAACGCGATGACGACAAGAAAAAAAACACCTCCCAGAATTCGTTTTTGCCATCGTTTGTTACACCCAAGCAGCTGCGTCGCGCCTGCTGAGCACCTCCCAGTGCCACCTTCCCCTCCTAACAGTAACGCTGCTCTGTGTGACCACAGCTAATGAAGGGGACGTTCCTTTTCGTTCCACAGCCTTCTCAGGGACGGCACCTGGCATTACTTTCTCTGCGCGCTTCAAAGAAACCACTTCTGAGCAATTCCAGACACACCACACCCCTTTTTTTTTTGTTGTTAACATTTTAAACTTAACAGCACAACTGAATTAGACATTCCAAGAGAAAGGCACAGCTTCTCCCCAGGCCAGGTGACATGGCCAGGCGGGAAGGACAGCAGCACCTCTCCAGCCCTGGGACACAGGTGGTACCACGCAGAACCACCCGGACACGAGCCCAAAACAAAACCCTTGCAGGAAAAGCATCTTTCCTGTACCATACTCTGGGATTTACTCCTTTTCAGTTTCTGAGATGTTTCAGTTTCTGAGCACGCCCTCCTCACCCAGCAGCAAGAATGTGGTGTAACAAGCACGCGACCCAGCTCCGGCAACCTCCCTCCAGCATCCCAACGGAGGGTGAAACGGCTCCGGGCCGGTGGGTGCTGCACGGACCCGCTCCGAGGTGCTTGCTTTGCTCCGCGACAATGCTAACACGGCAGGGGACTCTCAGGCGGTTGTTTAGCCAACAAGGAGGTGTTCTCAGGACATCAAAAAGACAATTTTCAGGACTGTTTTCACAAAGGATGTGCCAAAGTTAAAGACGGGGAGATTAAAAAGAAATTAAATAGCAAGAGACAGAGGTGAAGGAACTTCCCGAACACGAAGCTATGCTTCCTAACGACTAGCAAAAGCGTAACAGAAGCTGTTTGTCTGCCTCCACAGGAGGGGTGAGAAGTCTGAAACGTAAGGAGGAAAAGATATAAAATATTAAAAAGAAAAAAATCTCAAGTCACATGTAACATGTACTGGATATTTTTACATTTAAAAACAGGCTCCAGGGGAGGGTATTTAAATGCTGTTTTAAAAGGAAAGAAACAGAATCTGCTAGGAGTAAATACATTCTGT